>WAAB01016940.1:26826-61743 GCA_013389865.1 Piaya cayana | reverse complement strand
TTTTTTTTTTTTTTTTGACGTTAAACGAGTTTCCATCTCCTGCTCGTGCGGACCTCGAAGAACCAGATAAACCCTCCTCTTTCCCCGTTCCCCCTCCACCCGCTCGTATTTTTTAAAGCAGCGATGCTGACAGCAGTACTATTATTGCACTTTATGTTTTAGTGGATGTTTGCTGTTGCTAGTTACAGCAACACTTATCATAAGGCAGCAAGAAAAGAGTAGTCCCTGGTAATTAAAGTAATGAAATATTCATTTACTCTACCTTTTCAGTAGTCTCACAAATTAGGCTGCTACATTTAATGCCTGCACTGCCTCTGTTTTTATTATAATGGCAGCTTTCGCATCTGCAATTAGGACTAATTCTGACAGTTACAATTTCTGAGGGATGGTAAACAGTGAACGAGATGTGCAGCAGTGGTATTACACGTGAAAAGCCCTTGTCTCTTTAACCTTGTTGTTTTTTTTTCTCGCAGAGGTTACCTTTTCCCGATGGTGCAAAATCGACTTGACATAACTGTTCATCAGTTTCAGGGTTTTCCCTGGAGGTATTTGCATCAAATCAGCCCAGTCAAGCTTCAAGTTGGAATTGGCAGGCCAGAAACTGACAGGGTAGGGACTGGGAAAGAGACAGCTAAAGTGCAGGCAGCGAGCTGACAGCAGCGGGAGAGGGCTCAGCACCCGGGGCTGCAGCACCCCCTGCTCCCCCTGCTCCCCCTCCAGCCCCCCTGGGACCCGGAGGAAGCTGGTTGGAGAAAGGAAGGGGGGGAAAAAGAAAAAACAAAGAAAACACAGAGGAACGAAACGGGCGCGAGGCAAAAATCACACTTCTACGGGGCNAGGGGGGGAAGAGGTGCTGTAAAACAAAGGGAGAAGTGCTGAGCTGAAGTTGCTGGGGCTAACAAGCTTATTTTTGCGGAGCAGCGTGGCGTTGTGATGCTCTGTGTCTGTGAAGCGAAGGTTGTTGATACCAATGGAAACATATTTTGATCAACTCACCCCCCCCCCCCCCCAACCCAGAGAAACGTTCCTTGGGAAAGATAATGGCTTTAGAGTCAAACCGAACATTTCCTCGAATATGCCCCTTCGTTTACCCTCTGTCGTGGGGTCGGGCCTCCGAGTAGGATGGTGTGAAATTTAATTTTTAATAGATTACTGGCCACATCGGGATCGTTCCCCGGGACGCTCCCACCCCACCCCGACAGATTCTGACTTCTTGGAAAACGATTCCAGATTTTATATAGCGTGGAAGGGAGCAGCGCAGAGAGGAACGGGCAACACCGCCAGACCCGTTGCCTCCTTCAAGGTGAAAAAGAGCAAAACTGTGTTACTTTCCTGAGGAAGAGAGCTGGCAATATATATATATATATTTTTCCCCCCCTCCTAAATATATATATGTAGTCTTTACCAGATGATTAAAAATCCCTCTCACTTTTCCTACCAGACTTGTGCTAAAGTAAGCCTTGCTTTCAAACAGTTTTTCAGCTGTGTGTGTGACAGGCATTGGCTGATCTGCTGATGCCCATTCGACAGGCACTGTTGAGCTAAAGTGGTGTGACGGCACAGTTTTGTTAAGCTGTGAACAAAGGGCTGGAGATGCCTCGCTGGCATCATCCATGTGCATATTGGCCTTGTCACAGTTTTGCTTGATTTAATGCTCTGTTTATTCCTAGATATTAGAACTTAAATTCCAAACAATATGTTTTCGTATACCGCACACAAACTTTATTTTAAAAGCTTTTTCTACCAGGAGCCACAGATCCGTTTGTCCGTCCGATATGCATGCAGCAAACACTTAAAACGTAGCTCCCAGAAAAAAAAGAGGTGGCCGGTAGCCTCTTAACTGTTATCCAGTTAAAAAATGGGATTGCAGTTTTAAAAAGTCTTATAAGGGTAAAAGATTTATTTCTTCTTTGATCATTTGTTGAGGGTTGTTATTTATTTCAACAGTGGATTTTCTCATAAGCTCCTAACGAGAGGTTACCCCGTGTGCAGGCAGGGCAGGCAGGATGGACTTTTCAAGCACCATATCATCCCACTGGTGTTGCTGTGATAAAAGCAGCTCTTTGCAAATACCTGGAAGCGCAGTCAAAGGACTAGTGCCAGGCAGAAATAAAGCGAGCTGGGTTGCGGCAGGTTAGCGGAAGGGACCGGGAAAATGGATTAAGATTAATATATACATACATATACATATATAATACATAGGTACGTTCATTAGGTGGCCACAACTTTGTACCTCAGCAGTGCATCAAGAGAAAACATGAGCATAAGGAGCTATATTTAGATTCTGATGCTCTTCTTTTAGAGACACTGTAGGCTTTATCTGTAGAAAGTTTGGGGCTTTTTTTTTTTCTATCTTCTTTCTCCCCTTCTTCGTTGCCTTTTTAAACTCTCTTCAGGTTTGCTGCAAGTGTTTGCTAAGAGATTAGTTAGCCAGCTTCCATGGTGGAGGTAGCCCTGGGAAGCAGCTCATTGCTGAGAGGAATGCTCCGAAGGTCAGGGCATGAAGATAGAAGGAGCTGCCCAACTGAGGCTGGGGATCAGGTATTCTCCTCTTTGTTTCCTATCAGAGACAAAGTGCTTATGGAAAGGTTTGTGGTGAGACATCGAATCCCAGCAGGAGCACAGATGTTCCCACTTTTTACAGGCTTACCAGTGAACATTTCAGCTTAAACAAGTTTATGAAATCAAAGATTTATTTATTTTCCCTTGGTAGATGCAGCATCTTAGTTTGATTGTGTAAAAGATTGTATCGCTTCGGCCACTCAGGGTTATTTGGTCCAAGCCGCGGTGCTTTTACTTGAGGGCTGTAAGTAGGAATGGGCGAGAGGGAAGGAGGGGGAGGAGGGAGCATTCAGCAAAATGAAAGTATTCCTTCTCCAAACAGTGCGGTCTAGAGCCTAAATCTGAAATTGAATCTGCTGGGCAAAACCTGTACAATTTTTCTACCTGCCCTCAGTCTGCTTCCTTTCAACTATGACAGTTTTACTAACTGAAATGAATGGGCTCGCTTTCTCCGGTACCTTCTCTCAGTATGCGTTTACATCAAGTACTTCAAACAGAGGGCCGGGTGATATATGTACGGGGACAGCTTGCACGGAATAAGCTTTAATGGTTAATTTTTGTATAGCTTTATAAATGAAAGGGACTTAAACCTACTAGCAGTATAGATCACAAGACCTTATGTGGTCTATTCTTCTCTAGATGCACAAGAGATTTACGTGCCTAAGTCCCATAAGAGTTAATGGGAGTTACGCATGTAAATCTCTTCCACAGTGAGATAATAGACCCTTTTATGTATGGATAGCTGGATTCTTACAAAAATCACCTACTGAACAGTAGACTTTATGTCCTTCCCTCTTAACAAATATTTATAAAGTAAGCAGGCCAGCAGATGAGACCAGGAACCCCCCAAGATGTCTCCAAACAACAGTGATCCCCGTGTCCCCATGGAGGGTAGCAGCACGGGAGGCAGCCCCAGCACTGCCTCATCCCTTTGGTTGAGTGTCCTGGTTTTGGTCTCTTGGGGGTGACACCACAGCTCTGGTGGCAATGGGGACCACAGGGGCTGCATGTAGCCTCTCACCTCTTGGCAAGTCCTAGTTGATGGAGACCTCGACTCCATGGATTGCGCAGGAGATCAGGAGGGAGAAGAGCTGCCATCTCTCTTCTGGGGGTGTCCCCTCGCTGTCACGGGCAGCACAGGTAACCACTGAGGTGCAGTTCTCCCCGTGCTCCTGCACCCTGTCCCATCTGTACTGGGGGATTTATAGCCCCAAGCTGGGAGAACACCAGCAGGACCCTCCCAGGTTGCTGGCAGAGCATGGTGGTGGTGGCACCATCTCCCAAAGACTAGATGCAGCTAATGCTTCACATCTGCTCCCTTCCCGCTCCAGTGTGACCTCCCTCCCTGGGAAAGCAAGCAGGCTTTTCCTCCAATGGGTACAGTCTCCGTGCTTCTCCGCAGGGATATATATATAACTTGGACGATATGTATCTGCCAGCCATGAGTCAGATCAAGATCTTCTCCCCCTGTAACGTGTAGCTGGAGATCGCCGGTGCTACAGCACACGTGTGTCAGTGACGATCCCAGGGCTCTGTGAACCACGGCTCTTTTTGCCATCATTGTTTCTTTCCATCACTCGCCTGCTCCTTCCCAAGAGCGATGGGAGGGAGTTGGCCAAGCTGCAGACGTGCCCGCCCTCAGCTCTCGGGCCTGGCAAAGCGCTACCCAAAAACTTCTGCCGTGACACTATCAGATTCAATCCAAGGGTTTCTACCAGCAGTGGGATGGGGAAAGCCCATTGTTTGTTGATTATCATATCATCAGCCCCGGCTGATACTAGGATGCTCCAGGAAAACACACTTCGGTTACAGTTGATTTGCAGATTCCAAAATGGTGCTGCAAAGTCTGTGCATGCCTAATTATATTTTATGCTAGGCTGTGCAATACAAAATGTATGCTGCAGCAATCAGTGAGTTAACAGTATCAATCAATTTGTAAACAGATGAAGTCACTCATTCCCAAACTGGTTTTCCAAAAACAATTACTAAATTACAATAGAAAAAAATTGTACAGTTACTGTATTTGTGTGCTGTGTTACAATCAACATACCAGGGAAACAAAACAATTTAATGCAGAAAAATCATCATTCATCTACATTATAATTGCTTCTTTTTCACATCTACAGGGCGGTTAATTAAAATTGTGATTAAATGCGGTCGCGCTGCCTAAGATGTCTTGCCCAAAACAGGTGGTACAGAATTTAAAAGTAAAAAAAATGTAATTAGCATTGGAAATTGAGAAATTGCCTGTAAGAATCAGTGTTAATTTCAGTCAGTGATGAGGTAATTTATAAATGAATGCAGTGGAGGCTGTGCAAATGCACAATTGCCTTCCTGCCTATTCTTAGCATTCTCAGCATGCAGGTGAAAATGTTTTCAAAATATTGAGGTAATTTGAAAATCAATCCATGCATTTGGTATCTTTTTTTCCCCCCTCCCCATTCGCAGCAAACGCTGAACAAATGCTGCCAGAGATGGCACAAGGCACCAGTTTTGCACTTTTTTTGGGGAGTGATATTACGTGTGTCGTGGCATCAGCCAGAGTTTACCTAAACAAAATGTTTGGCTAAGATCCTTTACAAAAGCCAAAAATGTCGATTGAAGTGCCCGGTAATCCCAAATGTCTTCAGCTACGCTATGTGTTTAAAGGATGCCTTATCAAAAAAAAAGTAACAGCAACCTGCAGTGAGTTGAAATAGTGCAGCACAGATACTGTGAAATAAAAGAGATGCTAATACGGCATGGAAATCATAATGATTTCTTGTTTAAAATTAGTACAGCACGCCAGAAAAGCCTCAGCAGTACCGATGCTTTCAGTAAAAACTCTTTTCAAACAGGCATTTCAAATTTCATTCTGCAACCATAAAAGAATTGTTAACTAGGTTATGCATACAGAGATTTTCCCTCAGATGAACTTTGTTTATCGGTATGTTGGTGCTTTCTCTCAACTTTGAGCTACCAAATGAGAAATGCTAATTCCTAACACAAAAATACGACCTGCAGATGCGAAAAGCTGGAGGCAAACCTGACAACAAACAGATATTAAAGATTTAAAATCTTCTTGACAGTCAAAAAGAGAAATCCGAGGCACACATTGCTGGAACTGACATTTCCATGATTTGAACAGTCCTCGTCCCCATGTTCGACTCCACTGAGAGCCCTCACTCAGTTATCCCTGTCTAGATTTAAAAATAACTTGGACTTTCGGTAATGTCGATCGCTGGGCTGGAATATGTGAAAGCAGTTTGAATTTTTGAGCGGGGCCGTACAGGTGTTGGTATCAGGTTGCTGCAAAACACGCGCACGATGGCTTTTGAACATCGCATGCTTTAATTAAAGCAAGTTGATCTTCCTGCAGAAAGGCTGGTTTAGCCATGTAATTTAACTATTGAAGCCCTTTCTATTAATTTTTCCTTGACATACAATAATGAACTTTTCTTCTGGCTGACACTTGGTTGTGGGTTTGGGTTTGTTTTTTTTTTTCTCTTCCTTCTGATAAGCCCTGTGCACTTCTAGAGGCGATTGCGACGTGATTTAATTTGCTCATACAAAAAGCCCCGCAGAGGGATTAGACCCATGAAGGGACAAGGGCAAGGCCACGCCGTGCTGGTCCGTGCTGGACCACTGTGATGCCGTGAGGAGGCTGCAGCGTGGCCGGGCAGAGGGTATGGGTTGGTGCTGTGGTAGGATGCTCTCCTGGTCCCCGCTCTGCTGGTCCAGAGCTAGGGAAGGTGAGCGCAGCATCAAGTGCCATGTGTGCTCTCCAGCAAGTCAATTAACCTCTCTGTGCTCATTTTCCCTGCCTGTGAGATGGGGAAATGCAGCCGAACTCTTTCACAGGGCTTTTTGCAGAGCTCAATATCTCTAAACACTCTGCCATTCTCTGAAACTGCAGAAGAACAAGTACCGTTCGTTGTTTCATCAGAGGGCAAGTGGATGCCAAGGAACCGGACTGAGAAAATGATGAATATATGTTTTTAATAATCAAATTCTTGGACTTTATTATACAACTGATTATCTTAATTTAGAAGACAATATTGCTTTTAACTGCTCCTCACCTCCCCCCCGTTTTCTGCCACTGAATATAAAGAAGCTAACGATAATCAGTGAAGCAATGATGATTATTGACTGAAAGGTATTTCAAAACGTAAGCTCCGATATGTGGAGCTTAGCAAGCAGCTGCACTGATGCATCTGAACTCCTTATTTCGGTGTAGGGGCTGTAAAAATATATCAAAATATCAGCGAGCTGGCATAGGTGGAAATCCTAACCTGACTGCAGTAGCCGAGAGTGCAAGGGTGACTTCAGTGGGATACAGATCAGAAAAGTCAAGGTTGATGCCTATGGCTGGTTTTATTGAAAAACTGTAGGGTAAAGCTCAAGTTTGGAAGTGCAGCCTCATGAAACCGAACCTAAGTCTGGGCTGCTTCTTTCCTGTCTCATGAACTTTGAAGGAAAGCAGGAGATGAGGTGCTGCTCTGCTGCCGCTCTTCAGTCCTCACCCCTAGTTGCACCTTTGGAGTTTTCTGGGCCTGTTCCCATGAGGAAAGACCAAATGCCATGAGAAACGTGAGCAGGATTTGGCCCCGAACAGACAGTGCTTACTACTTGATAAACTGAGCCATGGCCATTGTAGTGGAGGGAAGTGCGGTGAAGGAAAAGTAGCTTCGGGGATTCCTAAAATAGAAAGTAAACATAAATATTTCTACTTTGCATGTCAGATTTCAATCACCTTTCAAAACAACTGAGCTTCTTGATTTAATTAATTACAGCTTTTTTTGTGTGTGTCTCTGTGTCTTCGGAAAGAGCCAAATGAAAATATCCTCTTTGTTTTCCCTTTGTAACTACCGGAGCTTTCCCCGAGTTTTAACTCTTCTGCCACCCCAACACCCCCAGCCTTCATTTTCCCGTGTTCCTCTTATCGCTGCTGTCCCATGGCAAGCCCCAAAGCCTGGAACATTTTGTAACGACTATGTGACAAATTGTTAGGCTTTTATTCGCGTCAGACATCTTTTGCCAGGATTGCTTGTTGTTTTTTCTGTTTGGCTGTGTCATGGGACCAAAGGTGGCTGCTTTTGTGCAGCATGTCAAATCTGGTTAACATGCAGTCATTTATCTTTAAAACCCACTCCTGCACAATGGCAGGGGTGTATTGGGCCACTTGTATGGGCTCCTTGCATCGAATATATATATATATATATTTTTTTTTTCATTTGCCATCCTCTCTATATGTGTGGATGCACCTCGGGCTGAGGCACTGCGGTGAGCAGGTCATGCAGCAGACAAGATGTTTCATAATTTTGGGAACCTTTTAGAGACAAATTGTACAGTGCAAGTGTAGTGTAACTGAACTGCTGGTTGCCCAGTGAAGTGTAGAAAATCAGATACAGCACAGCCTGCAAGAATAAAACGAGAATTCATATCTATGTATATACACGGTACTTTATAAGGAATTCATCTACAGAGAAAAAACACATTTATTCCCTTTTTCTCTGCTTATATTTGAGGATTGTGTGTGGTGTGTGTGTGTTTAGAAATGTGTTTATGTGCATGGTATATATCCATACAAATAATATGCCACGGGATATGGGAGTAGCTGTATGTGTGATGCATTTATATGCATAAGTGGTAGGTTTGCAGGTTAATGCCTGCTTGACTCTGTGTGCGTTTGTGTAAATGATGGAAAGGTGCTCAGCACTATGAAACAATGAATTATCCTAGGAATAAAATTTAAAAGCCCCAAACACCCACAGCAAACTTCGCAGCTTTGGGGGCTTTTCCAGTATTTAAGTCACACAGGAGTGTTTCTGATGAAAATTATTTCCTTACAGATACGGCGATAATTATCAAATAAAGAAGGTGGGAAAGAAAAGGGAAAGTTTGATTCAACACCAAAATGAGGGCTGGCTGCAAAGTCTTGGTGCTTTCTTGCAGCTGAAGCATTTGAGATAGCAGGACTCAATGTTTTATTTTAATGATTTGCTGTGTTGTGTAATAATTATACATATAGTGCAGCGAGGTTACTTGGAGGAACAGTGCACTATGTATGTTTTTTTTTTTTGAGTAAAAGACCCAGGAGATTGCCTTTCACTTTGAAAACAATCCCTAATATCAGGAAAATGCTCTGTTTGTTTATGCGTACATAATGCAAGTTTGTCCGCCTGGGAACTGCAGCAAATGGGAGAAGTATGCATGGATTTCACAGGTAACAGGATTACGTGGGCACATAATTGATCCATTTGGAGAAAAAAAATGACAGTGCTCTAAAGATGCCTAGGCTTTGGAGATGGAGTTTATGAAACAGGCATTTGTAAATTCAAAGGAATCAATATGTCAATTTTATTACATCTCAGGACCAGCTGGGCATTAAAGGAACAGTGGCCTTTTTAAAATTGCAGCTGCGTATTCTCGCATTGTGCACCTTTCTTAAAAGGCTTTGAATTTTAGAAAATGTACTTTTACCAGCGCTTTGCACCTTTTCACAGTGACCGGTTTGCACAGACAAAAAAAAGAGGAAAAAAAGGACACAAAACATTACATTGTGTCAGTTTTCCTCTTAAGCCCCAGTTGTTAAAAACTGCAGGGCTTCAATTATGCTGTGCAAAAATCTTACTGATAAATATTTACACGGAAGAAGACTAACGCCTGTTTGTATTCAAAATGTTGGAAAGCATATTTGAGATTTTGAACCTCCGCAGTAGGTTGCAGAGGCAGCATCGTAACGCGAGATACCTGAAAAAGTGCATTGAAGACCTCACATGAAATGTGGTCTGAAGTATTGTAAAAGAACATCTTCTCTTTCCTTCTCACCGGAGTTTAAACCCTCAGGTGATTAAATTTCATGCAAAGGTGTTTTTTTTTTCCAAGGGACAGCATCTCCAACTGCCCAGATTTTGAAATGCGACTTTTCATACAAGTTTGTAACGTGCAGCGTGGAAGGAGATGTTGAGTGGAACTTGGGTTGCAAAGAGCCCACAGGCTCTCAAGTCAACCCCAAAGACGCTCTATATCCCAAAGATGCATTCTCAAGGAATTAATAATGGTGACTTCAGTTTTTCCTTTGGAGATGAGGTTATCCAAGAAGCAATTTTGACTTTCTAGAATACACTGTACTCTCCTCTACCTGTAAGACATTTGTGGGAAGGACTGTGTCAGTAAAAGCCAAGCATGACTCCAGCCTTCAGCAGGTGTTCTGCTGTCTTTTCTCCTCTGCTCACTGCCCATGTTGCTGTAGACCTGATAATTACATCCTACTAGAAAAATACACATTTGTAAGGCAAGGCAATCACTGATTTTGGGTACCTAGCTATGGACAACTCTAGAGATTTAACACATTTGAAAACACGTTTCAAATTATTCAAGTTTTTGAGTCCCAAGGAGATACGTAGGATCAATGGCCGCTGCTCCCCGCAACATCCTTGCCTTCTCTGCTTCCCCAGCTTTATCATGATCCTCTCTGATTTGCTCTTATTTAGTGATTCACTTCCAGCTCCTTTTGCAGTTTCTTTTTCTTTGAACTCCCACTCTTCAGGCTAGCCTGGCTACAAAGTTGCTGCAGGACACCCCAACCTGTCCAGTAGCTCTATTTTTTCTTGCTTGAGGATCTCTGGTTTCTCTAAGGCATGGTTGCAGCGCTTCTCCAGCGCTCTTCTAACATGTAACCATGTAAATGTCCCTTGGATAATGTGGGCTCATTCCATAAATAGGCTTATTATATTAGGGTGTTGCGTATACAATAGGTAGAGTTCTCTCTCTCTCCTCCCTCCTCTCTCTCTCTCTCCCCCTCTCCCTCTCTCTCTCTCTCTCTCTCTCTATGTGTATTTTCTGCTATAGCTCTACCTCTCCTAAACATGAGTATGAATTAAATATGGAAGAATAAAAGGTCCAGTTTTCCCTCAAAGAGTATGGAAGACCAGCTACAAATAAAAGGTAGTTACATAGTTCTTTACTGACATAGACTTAGCATGAATTATAACTTTATTCTTAAATGGTTTACTTTCAAAGCATTTTTAACCATATTCACATGCTCAGGAAGACATGGAAAAAGAGATTCAGAGAGAAAATTTGTGACATTGTAGAAAATAAAGATGTCCTACCAAGCAGAAACCCTCCAAACTGATGCAAATACACACAAAGGAAGTCAAGGGCAACTCTATAAACTCAATAGATTACAGCTTACAGTACTTCAGAAGTAAGGCTTCCTTTCAGCGTAGCTGTGCTCGTGCGCTTAGGTGTGAAACGTGTGATATACAAACCTTGTTCGTCTCAGCATCCTCCATTGGTGATGAGATGCTGAGACCAGCCTTTATTCTAACTACTCTAAATCACCATATTCCAAGCTTCACAGTGATCTTCACTCCAAAGACATTGTCCTTTTCCATGCTTACTAGAGGATAGTGAACGGAAGTAAGAAGAGCTGAAGTGAGTTGGCCGAGGCCTCCCAGCAAGTCAGCCAGAACTAAAAACCTAGGACTAATAAAACCAGAGGTCATATTGTGATCTCGGTTACCTCTGCGTAGTCCCAAGCCATTCTGTGGGCAGCCTTGATATTTTGTCAGTTCTTTGAATCCAATTCTAGAAGAAAAACAAAGCTTCCCGATGATAAGGTGGAAAAATGGCAAAACGAAACCCTGCCATTGACCTGATTGATGGTTCTTCCACTGAGATCCTAACAGCTTCTTCAGAGACTTTTACAGTCTCTATAGAAGTGCAGGAGGCACTGCCAATATCCGCAGATCATTGGCATGATAGACCGTAACGGCTTCTTCAGAGCCGTTCCGGTCTATCGTGTCAATGCGTACTTAGGGAGTCCTCAATGCATGGATCATTGACACGGTACTACATAACGGCTCCTTAGAAGCCATTACTGGGTATCAAGTCAATGCATACTTAGGGAGCCCTTAATGCACGGACCCACGCAAGTTGACTTGCTCTGAATACTAACAATCCTGTGGAAGAGTAGTTACTGCGGATGGCATCGAAGGAGATTATTAATACCCGCCTGCAAGAGCTAGACTCTTACGCCGCCCTCCCAACACCTTTATGGGAAAGGTACAGCTGCTCCCGAGCTGGAGTGCTGCACGAGAGACTCTGAAACTTGTGAACTTTCCCTCCTCTGCTGACATAGTTTCATTTCATAAAATATAGATATATAAAAAACGCTATCAATTTGAGATAGGAAAGCCAAGAGGCAACCCAGGGCAAAGCATTCAAAGGCAGAAAATAAAGCCTTGAGAGTAAGTGGTTACAATGGGAATGCTGGCAAACCCTTACACACGGAGCAATAGTTCAGCGTATTTTACCCCACTCTGTAGTTATCAAATATATCGCGTATTTAGAGTGATCCCTGCAAGATGCTTAGCATCAAGCTTGCAAACCACCCTCTCAAAAGAGAAATGCTTTGTTAAATATCCCATCATCCAGCAAGGAGTTTGTCTGGATTTGTTGACCCGGTCCCCGGGGAACATCAGCTGAGACTTCCCAAACCATCTCCGCGCCTCCGCTTCAACCTGCTAAGGCGCATCCCCTTCATTTGGCTTCCCCCAGTCGAGATATCCCCAAACCGAGTTAAAAATGCTTCTAGTTTGCTGTTGTTGATATTTTTCTTTTGTGTTCTGCTTACTGACTGACATCTGCTATCATGCTAAGCAGGTGTTCCTGTGTAAACGAACGTGCCCTGTTTGTGTTTCGCCATCCTCGCTACTGCGCACCCAAATGAGCAGCATGATTAAGAATCCTGTAAATTTTTGAAAGGAAACGGATGGCTGCCCTACTAGAACATAATTACACCGTTCCAACATCCGCAGCTCACTGCTGCAGCCGAGTTGGAGAACAGCAGAAATTAATAATATATAATAGCATCATTCTCGTAATTTATAAATGAAATAAAGTAGAGAGGAGATTCTGCTGATATGCATTTTCTTCTTAATTCTAAAAGACAAAGTATAGATTAGAATTTTACTGAGGTGAAACCTGGCCAGCAATATCACACTAGTTGCAAGCATGGGGCCTGATTCATGAGAGGGATTTTGCTTAGGGAAAAGAGCTAATACCTTTTATTGGACTAGGGGAAAAAAAATGAGTATACAAAGCCCTCTAAAGGCAGCCCCTGATAAAGGGAGGCTAGGAAACTTCCACAGATCATGTACCTAGTTTTCAGCTTAATTCATTTCTAGGTACTGCAAGAAGACTTTGCTGCCTGCCGCAATTTTTTTGCCCTGACTGAAATAATACACTCTCACAGGTCACCCCCTCTCAGAAAGGAGAGAGGATTAATCAGTAAAAGATGTTGTCTAGTCTTCTATTTTTGTTGAAAAACAGGAATGTTTTCAAAAACAATATTTTGAGCTCCAGGGATGTGTCGAAAGGCGCTGTACTGCAAATCACTGCTCAAGTCAAGCCTTGGAGTTGGTGCTCTAGTTATGCCTCTCCACCCCACTGAAAAAAAACGATACAACTTTCTGAGGATGAAGACGTATTATTTGTAAAGACTAATCAGTATGACTTTTTTTTTTTCCTTCCATTGCATATGAACAGTCAAGTTAGTCAAATTCTGATTGGTTTTATTCTGTAGCTACTCAGATATGCTTGTCTGCATGATGTCCCAGCTGATTTATACCATTACTGCAATAAACTGAAATGGGAGAGGCACCAAAAAACACAATAGTGTTTACTTACAGGTTAACTAGGGACATTTTTGTAAATTTTGGAACTTTAAAACTCCAAAGAATGATTACTTCTTTGATGGAAAAGGTCAGGCTCTCCAACTCTAACTCGGTGAACATGAACATACACAGAGAGCCCAGCGAAATTCTTCTGTTTTAAAATACTGGTTATGTTTGACTCGTATGCTTCTAAAGGGCCTTAATTTGTTTCTGAGAAAATATGCGCATATACAGATTTATTTCATTAACAGGTATTTATTTAAGTGGGCTGCACTGTATTTAAATCTCTGAATAGTTTCCATTACTTCCTCAGCTCGCTTACTTCAAGTTGACTAATTTTAATAAGGCTAAGGTGCCTAGGGTCTTATTGAGTGTTCAGCTTGATCAATATGGCTAAATTAAAATAGTGCAAAATATAAGCAAATGTACTCTAACAACTCGGTGAAAAATGTGGAGTGCACTAAACATTGATTAGGGTTTCATAGACATTAATTTGTTGGTTTAAGTACACTAATACTGCTCAGAAACTGCATCTACTCCCAGCACGCCCAGTACAGTCTGGGTACTCATGGCCCGTGCTCTGCTCGGCTATCCCTACACAACCCTGCTGGCTTTCGTGGCACCTGAAGGCGTAATTGGGCTCTGTATCATGCAGAATCAGGTCTGCGCATCCTGGTCTCATAAGCAACCCTTCCTGGTCCATACTTGGCCTGTGTCAGGAGAAACAGCGTTCCCATAGTGCTAGCAGAGCAAGCCCGGCTCACACCTAAGGGAACCAGAAGGAGGACAGTTGCGATTATTTGCACGAGTGAAGACTATTTATATCATCATATTCATTATGAATTTGGGGCTATACATCAATTCTATACGTGTATTTTTAAGACAGGCACAGACTCTTAGGGAAGCGGTTGTACGTACAAGAAGATATTCGGTTTTTGCCCTCCTGGAACACCACAATATTATTGTCATAAAAGATTAATGTCAACCTCCACCTGGTATTAAATTGCTTTTGGTAGCCTTTACATTCATGTCTGCAGAAGACAAAAACACTCTTGAAGTAACTACATGCATCTTTAACTTGAATTACAGCTATTATGGGGTAACACTTTATTTTTCAAATGCCTTAGTTGTTGCGGTCGGTGTTTTTTTCCCACGGATCTGATGTTATGAGTCAGAATATGGTATTAGGGATTTAATTTTAGGGCAGCAAAAGAGCATACTTCAGAAAATAGGGTCTTATCATAGTCCTGTTGATAGATGTTGTATATGTTAATTATAGGAGGTTTTTTTCATCCTCCAACAAAAAGCTGTGTTTTCCATAGACTAAAAATAATTTGTTTTTCTTTTTTTTTTTTTCTCTTTCCCTTCCTTTTTCTTGGTTAGCAAAAGCATGAGATTATCATACTTTGACATCCAGTGCTTGCACAGACAGTTTTTAATGGTTTCTAAAAATACAACACAAACTCCTCTGTAATCATACTTTTACATCATCTTAAATGGTTTCTGATATCTTTCTTGGCTTTTCAGTAGTTTCATCCTCTACCTGTAGTGTGATCTTTCTACTTATCTTTAATCTACTCGGTGATATTCGCTGTAACTCTTCTTCCTTTGCTTGATACCATCTTCTCTTACGTGGCAAAAAAATAACTTCACATAAGCAGAAGATTGTTTGATTGCAGGTAAATCAGCAGCGTGTGCATAAGAACAACAAAAAAAAAGAGTGAAATAAACAAGAGGGAGTTTTTAAATGAAAAAAAAAAGCATCTTGAAAACAAATGCACTTAGTAAAAGTAAATTCTGTGAAGATGAAGTCAAATATGAAAAGCATTTCTCTAGATTAAACTGACCAAATAGAGTTATAAACCACAGAAACATTTGAAATTCCCCCTTCAAATGTTAGAGCCTTAACTTCTTAACCTTCAACACGACAAGCAGAGCACACTGTGCAAAAACAATTTGGAAGTCTTCTTAACAAACATTTCAAGTGAGGAGGGCCAGCAAAAGTTCAGAAGAATCGACTTTTCATTTGTAGCTCTGCCAACAAAAATGCTTAGGGTTTTTATTTTTTTGTTGTTGTTGTTTAGCTTTGGTGCATGACAATCTTGATTTTTTCCAGCGTTTTACATGTTTAAAGTTTTTAATATCAAAGGTACTGCTCTCTGTAAACAAGTGTAAGTTTACCGAGGCAGCTTCGCTTACATTCTTCCCCAGTCATCAGATGTGAAAATTACAGCCTCCCTTTTGGCTACATGATAATTACACATTTCGACATACAAAGAATTGTCTCTGTTTCAGTTGCTGGAACGAAACAGCAAAAGCGCTTGGGAAAATATATTATTATATTAAAGATCAGTGCCATAGCTGTTTTTAGTAAAAGCAAAGTTTGTAATCACAACTGTGATCTAGATACTTTGGGATTTACATACACACACATATATATACATGAGAGAGAGCGCGCAGTTAAAAATAAAATGAACCTAAGGTACCTCAGCACGGAGGGTGCATCAAGGGCCAGCAAACTGCCTACTCCCTGCTTACATCTCACCAAAGCCCTATTTTGAGGATGTATTTTACCCTAAAAGCAGAATTTATGGGAAAGTTTAATGAAGTTTCTCCATCCTTGACTTGTTTTACTCCTGTTTCTTTCTTCTGGCTGTTCTGTTTCGCTCACTCGCAAACTTAGCCTGAGTTTCTTGTGCGTCTATTGATTTCCTTGCAAGTGCTGGCTGCAGAAAGAATTCAGAACTAAGCATTACTCAGAAAGAGCTGTGGGAAAAAAAATTACATATGCAGCAAAACATGTTAGTGTTGTGTTTTGACAGTTTCATGACCAAGCCAAAAAATATACATTTTTTTTTTTTTGTACCTGGCGCAGTTTCACAAAAATGTCCCTTCAGGGAATAGTCATTTTTTTGTCAGAATCAACTGTTTATTTACTTAAAAATCTAGAAGTTTTGCCTTACATTAGAGGCAGAGTTGCCGAAGGTTAAAGTTCAACATCAGCTAGTCGCATTGCCTTCACCAGAAAAGCATGGTTTGTGTCATGAGAGAGAGAAAGAGAGAGAGAGAGAAATTCATTAGCGTGGATTCATGACAAAATAAAAATGCCGCGCGTTTTCAAAACGGAGCAGTCAAAGTTCACCGGGGCTGTTGCACACCTGCAGCCATGCCTTGGGCTGCTTGTAAGCCGCGGTGACCACCTTGAACCTGTGATGGTTCGGGTTGGAAGAAATGGGTTTATCCAGCCAAATTGAAGCCTGATAGCATTTTGATAGTGGCAACGGTGTTGACACCCATGCTGTTGCCTATAGGGATGCTCATGGCAGGCAAGATGCTGAGTGTCCTTCTTTGTCTGTGCCTTGCTGGGCTGGAGGGGCTAAAAGGGNGGGTTTATCCAGCCAAATTGAAGCCTGATAGCATTTTGATAGTGGCAACGGTGTTGACACCCATGCTGTTGCCTATAGGGATGCTCATGGCAGGCAAGATGCTGAGTGTCCTTCTTTGTCTGTGCCTTGCTGGGCTGAAAGGAATGCAGGTGGCTTCCCACCACCGCACCCCATACAGAGGGCACTATGGGATGAATTATCCTGAGCTAGTTGTGTTCTACCCATCAAAACCCTATCAAAATGCTCTGAAGATGCTCAGTGCATGAGGTTGGGGGAGTCAGGAAGCGTTGACTTGGGTGGGACCATGTCTGTGTGCAGCATCGAGCTACAGATCCTCCTGCCTGCCCTCTCTGCAGGTCATAAACCTCACCTTTCTTGTATTATTTTAGGATATAGACTGGCATGCCTGGGACATGAACCCAGATGATAAAAAATACTGAGATCATGCTAATAGAAGAAAATGTAACAACCAGTAAAGAAGAATTAGGTCTCCCACTTTGAAACTAAGTTTTTTTTGCAAGGTAAAACTTGGTCTTCACAGTAAAGACGTGTTTTTTTTAATTAATTCTTACCCTTATCAGTATATGCACACAAACAATTAGGTTTTCTTGCCTATAATCTGTTTACAAGATTGCGGAGTTAACATAAATGCACTGTGTCAGATGGTCTTCTGCATATATATTTAGCATGACTGGAGCACCATAATGCTGGGACTGGCAGGTTGACCTTTCACACTGGCTGTGTAATTTTGAAACATTTTTTTTTACTAGGATCTTTAACAGAATTACAAATTTGGGGAAGAAATTTGTGTTGGGGAAAAATAAAAGTAAATACAGATTTCCCTAGGAGATTAAAAATAGTCCAAAACTAATAGCCTGATCTAACTCACATAATGATCATCGTGCAATGTATTCAGTGGGCCCAATCCTGCCCTCACAGAGTCTTTCTGAAGTTAGGGTCTTGATATACTTGTCCAAATTTGAGTTTACCCTTTGTATTCCAGCTACAGCAAGGGAGCAGCTTTTGTCTCTATGGTGAATAATATTTTGCAAATTAGACCTCGTTTAATAAAGGAGATATCTGAGGTGGGGAGGGAGTCTCTCCTGACTCACACTCACAGGGCAGAGGTCACAGCCAGAGCTGCTCTGGCAGGAAAGAATCGAGCACTGTACCAAAAAATAACATGAAAAATGTGACTCAAGCTGATGAAAAGGGAGTTAATCAGAGATAAGGACAGCTCTCTGTCCCTACCGAGTGCTCTTGTTAGTGTGGCAGCTAAAGGTATTCCTCCATCCTTGTTAACTTCGCATTTATTCCCCTATATTTATTATTTTCTCCTTTCTTCTGCCCGTCTCAGATGTTGTGTTATACCCCTGACCGACAAGTCAATACCAGAGCCAATTCCAGGCTGATGACCTCCATGGGGTTATCGCTGATCTAAAACGGGTAGAACTCGGCCTAAAGCAGTGGTGCCGGTGGGACGCGGGACCATCCATGTGTGGGGTTGTTGGATGAGGTCCCCTCGTGTTCCCAGCTCCTCCTGGGGCTCCTCAGCACTGCAGGAAAAGTTCTGCCCCTACTTATGCTGCTGTGCTCAGAGGTGGCTCTGCCCAGCCTCCGTGGCTTTTTAAACCGAGCAGAGACTACTGGGAGCCCAGCTAATGTGCATATTGATGTACCCTGTAGCTTCTGAGATGAGGAAAGAGCATATTGCTTATTTCCACAACAACGAGCCAGGAAATATTTACCGTGGTCCCACGCCACTACAAGGTGATGGGACGAAGCCACATCTGATTTTTTTTTGGTTTTTTCCCAATGCAAAATAAAAAGAACCCCTAAAAAGGCCCTTGAAATAAACCAAAGTTGTTAGTCAGGGCAGCCATACCTCTTCCACCAGCACGCAGATATGATATAGCTTTAATTTGTATTCATCTTGTCCACTGGGGCTAGAAGATGGAGGAGCTATTATGAAACCTCTTTTTTTTTTNCCTTTTTTTTTTTTTTTTTTTTTTTCCCTGAATTTGCTTTATTCACTGTTTACTATGCCGGGCTGACATGATATGATTTGTGCATTGCGGGGTCACAACAAGCTACTTGCAGGACAATTTGCTGAATCAAGAGGGTGATTGTGTCTGGTGCCAGTCAGTCGCAATTAGGGCCAGGATCAGGGAGGCCCAGAGCTTGTGTATCGTCTTGGGCAAACCTCATAGAAATCAGCTCACCTGAAACTAATTGTCACAACAGAGACCTTATGCAAATGAGCCCTAGGGTTAGCGTGGGAAAAGAAAAACTGTCGCAAAGATAGGTGACCTGCTGAGCAGGGGGTCTGTTGCTGGGGAAATCTTTGTTCAATGAGTTAAAAAAATGTTCGCATTGTTCCAAATCCAAGAAAAACGTAGCAGATCCTCTCCCTAAGAAAGCGTGGCGAGCACACTCATCTGAAAGTCCAATAAAGTGGCAGCCAGCTTTCGAGCCGGTAATAAATTGGAAGTCTTTATTCTTTATAAGGGCTGCAGCAGGAAAATGATTTTCCTTTGCAAAGGGGCCTTTAAAGTTTAGCGGCTCACAGTTAGCCAGCGCTTAAAACTTAACTGTCTGTCGAAGCTTTCGTCTGCCTAACCTGTTGGGTCCCAGCAGATTTCCCAACCTGAGGTTTTAGCAGCTGGAAAAAAAAACCACCCTCCTTTTGGCTCATGGAGCTGCTTTCTGGAAGGTCTGGCTCTCATACCGCAGTGAGCCATTGGGATTGGAGGGTAGGAACAAATGGGGAGCAGGTCAGTAAAGTTTCTCCTGTAGGAATCTCTGGGGATCTCTGAAGCTCTCCAACTTCCCATGTCTCCCTTCGCGTTGCTTTCCCAAGCAGCACCCGCTAGTGAGACGGGCAGGTTTGAGCGTTGGAAACATAATTGTGAATTAAGCACATTTAACGACAGGCTCATTGACGTCTGCATGCGAAAACGGCTGTTTCTGACATGCTTCTCCTCTCCCTTCTTCTCCTCTGCCTCCAGCCCAGGCAAAGCATAATTTTCAGCGAACACATTACACAACATTTGTCTTGTTCACTCCTTCCTCTTTAACAATTTTTATGGGGGTTGCTCAACACATTCTAAAATAGGAATGGAGACGATATAATAAAGTGCTGAACCGATGATATACGCAGCAGTTTATGCTGTCAATGGCAGACTCAAAAGAAAGGGATGCAACACGCTCCAAGTGAAGAAATGTAAGCCTGTGCCCTATAAGCACATGTAGTGAGAGGCAGCCAGGGTATTTTTGCATGCAAGGGTTTTCCAAAGAGGTTGACAGGGACAGAGACGAGATTAATTGCGCTAAAAGATACTGGACAAATTTCAGAGGCATGAGCTGCTTTGCGCTATCATCGAAGGCGAAAGAATATTTTGTTTGGTTAATAATTAGAGCTGTGTTTTCGATGGCGCTGCTTTAAAGGGGTGAAATGTAGATGGTATCAGCTCCGCAAGTTCTGAAATTAACTTCCTACTCACCAAACATCATGAAATAAGGATGGCTTAAAAGTAATGCAGATTAATCACCAACTTTTTTTTTTTTGATCTCTTTTGTCCCTTTACCACTGTCTGAAATAATTTCCACAAATAGGAGACGTTTCACAGTGGGTATGAAGTGCTCAGCTTTCACTCATCAAACTTTAATCGGAACTGCATTTTAGTTTTTGAATAAAGAACACTTAAAAAATTTAGATGCAAATTATTTTGCATTATTCATGCTCTAAGTGTCCTTGTAGATTTAAACACTTCTGAGGCCACCTTGATTCGAGTAATTACCTAGGCCCTCACTGCTCCATCATGAATAAGGTATTTTGTACAAGTAAAGTATGCACCCGATGAGCTTTTAAAGTGGCTTTACACTGAACTTGTGTATTGCTTCTTGTGCATGAGTGATTCGAACATGCGTCGCAATCTGTCTCAGGTGGGAAATCCTGGCAGAGCATCCATGAGTGACGGAAGGAAGCCTACCAGCCTCGGCGTGCGCTATTTCTTTGTCTTCGCAGAAGAATCTCAAAGTAATTCTCTCGCTTGGGTCTTGTGGCTCCTCTTAAAAGTCTGAGGAAGCAATAGCTGCTAGCAGGGAAAGAAATGACAGTCATTTTTCACTTAACCCTTCCTTTCCCATCCCGCCCCCCTGCGCCTGCTGCCTGCGCTCCGTCAGTTAAGGCATTCACATAAGATAATATAAGTCTTCCTACTTTTATGTAGCATTGTACATCTGCCTCCCCATCTGTCTGCTCAGCCTCCCTCATGTACCAGCACTAGGTACCACCTGAGCGGGATTTTTCACACAATAGAGCCAGCCCGGCTCCAAGCATCACAGCTGAGAGCTCTCTCCCAGCAGAAGTGGCTATCGGAGGGCCAGCTAAACATATATCTACACATATATTGTCAGCAAAATGAGCTCGCAAGAGTTAAATTTAATTGGCTGAATCTCGTGGTTGGCGTTTGTTGCAAAGTGCCCATGGTTTTTTCTTTTCCAGCTACATTGCTTTGAAGAATTATAGGAATTTTATGATGTGCTATTGGAGTTCCACTGGCAGAGATTACAGTAAAGGGGTTAAAGTTGGTTTACGTTAAAAAAAATTATGCAGAAACCAATAAAAATAAACACACTCCAGTAGACTAAACTTGCTGGGCTTTTAGTTTTAGCTTAACAATAGAAGTTTAGACGAAATCGAACATTGCAGCTTTTAGAAAATTAGTTGACGCTCACAGTTGATCATCTTTACTACGCGGCGGTATAATTAATATTTAAACATTCTAATAATGCAGCTTGCTTTGCATGCACTTTTCAGCCCCACCACAGTATATTTTATCAGGAATACTGCTAGCATTTTCCTAGGTAATGCCATTCTTTAAAGTTATATTCAAAATAGGATATTGGCTTCTTGCTCAGTGGAAGAGAAATATCAACAGGCCAATAGACAGGTTGCATACATCAGTTTATGATTAAAGCGTGTCCTTATAACAATAGAAAATATATAAGGGACTACTTCACTGCCATCAATATAGAATAAATATACCCAGGACTATTGGTTTAGAAAGCTGACTCGAGTTGTTCATTTTTCTACAAGCTGTCTGTAATAAGAGGAACTTTTAATATCTAGATGTAGAGCAAAATCAGGCAGTGACCCACAGATCTGTGAAATGCTGCACCTCTGACACTCACTCATTTACAGCCAGAGAGCATTTAATAAAGAAGTCAGGCAAGTGAAGGAAAAAAAAAAAAAGAAATCAAGCAAGGAGTTTTCACAGGAACGTTGTCAGGGTTAGGGCTTCTGACTGCCTGGCAATTTACTAAAATGGTGAGAAATCATCAAAATGGAAAAGGGCTGTGCTGGTTTATTTGCTTAGGAGTGCCCTCTCCCTCTGCCAGTCCAGGTGAGAAGGAAAAGTTGTTTCAGGTGCTTCGCTCCTTGGCTTAATTCCCCTGCTTAGTGCAAGGTGCTCTTTATTCTCAGTCTTACAACTTTTAGCAAGAGAGGCTGTTCTTCTCTGACCTAATGGGGACTCTCTTCCAGGCCCCTCTTCTGCAGCCTTTTGCATACATGGGACCTCCTAATGCCTCTTGCGGGGCTGGAGCTTGCATGGTTCTTATCAACCACTGTGGTTGTGTGGGCACTGCTGGCAAAAGCCATCCCATGGCTCCTTTGGGCCGATCCAAGGAGAGATGAAAAAAATAATAATATGCAGGCAGCACCTACAGACCCATTTTGGCTGCAAAGCGGATCTCCTGAATTTCCCAGCAGAGAAAGCATCTTGCAAAGTGAGCTCCTCGTGTAGCTCCCAGCATCAGAGGTATTTAGTAGTGCACCTAGTGGGGTGGTTTCTTCCCCAGGAGATGGGGTTTGGGGGTCATGGCATCAGGAGGGGTTGCAAAGGTGGCAAAGGGTTGCAAAGGTGCCTGACACTCAGCTGAGAATCTGGCCCTGGGTTTTGTCACGTTTCATTGCAAGTTTGAAAGCAGGCCCATTTCTATTAATGCTGTTAATAAAAGGCATATGTTTTGTCAAGCAAAACCGCTCTTTCATTAAAACGGAGCATAATTTCATAGGGGGTTTTTTTTATGTTCGTGCAAAAATAGCCATTTCCCCACCATGTCCCAAAAGCAGTCGGAGAGTGTGTGTGCAAAATTTCACCAAGCCACAAATATTTTCATGTTAAAAACCACTAAATGAAAACGCTCAGCTCCTTGCTGCTTTAAGCAGGTCCTACGGCCTCGGTCTAATTGCCTGGGAGGCAATGGGAGTTTTTAATTTACTTAAAAAGTAGCAGGAACGGGCTTTAAAAATTTTGTGTGTGCAACAACCGTATGACTGACGCCACGAGATCCATAGCATGTGTGAAACTAGATTGCGTGTTGCTGAGAGCTTTCTCCAGCCTCTGCCATAGATTGCCTTGCGTCACGTGTGCCTGCGAAGAATTTGGGGGTTCAAGTTTGATGGAAGACGTCGCAGGGTGTAAAACAAAGTCGCCTTGTGCTGGTAAAGGGCGTGTGGGAGCTGCTGTGCCGTGTGCGTGCCGACCGTCTGTAGGGCAGGGGTGGGAGTGGGAGTTTTAAGGAAACAGATAAACAACAAATAGAAAGTGCTTAAAAATAGGGCCGTAACTTCCAGCCTTGCTGTGTTGCGACCAGTGCAACGTAGTTCTGGGTGAGAGCTGCTCCGACTCCTACTTTTCGAGTGAAAGTGATGTCGTGAGATGCTGCGGGAGAGACATTAGTGTTTGAGACAGGAGCAAACCACCTCTGATGGTTTGGCTTGCTGCTTCTTTATCAGGTCTTGTTCAGGGAGGCAGTTACACACACCTTGGCTGCAAATAGCTAAAAGAGCGTCATCTATTTTAAACTCGCTGCTGAGGTGGTAAAGAGGAGATAAGTTGGAACCTAGGGGCTATCTCGCTTGTGCGGGTGACAGATATGTCCAGAAATGGATAAAATTAAAAGCATTTTTCATATGCTAATAGCAACTTGAACAAGGGAAAAAAATACAGGAACCGAGCAGCAAAGTCAAGAGGTTTCTATCACAAGTATATTTCTCCCATTACCTAAATTATAGGACTTCTTTCCCCAAACTGATATACATATTTTTACTGCGTCTAAAAGAAAATTCTATAGTAGAGTTTGATTTCAACATCAACCTTATGGCAGCCATGTGGGAGTGAGATTATGGGACATGTGGAACAAAAGTCTTCCAGCCAGAGGAGGCCTTCTGAGCATAATGATTCTTATTTAAATTAGTCTATGTTTTATTACTCAGTTGGGGAGGGGAGAGAAAACCAAGGGGAAAAAAAAGATATTTCTTTAAAACCACGGTCACCTGAATTGTAGATGAGGAGGAATTAAGTAGTTTTCAGCCCGTAAAATGGACAAACATTTTCATATCATCATAATGATTTCAAGCAAACCTCAATTTTATTTTATTTTTTTTTTAAATTTTACATTTAAACTTGCTTTTCCTGTTGGCATGCCTGCCGATTCATTTGTAAATGTGCTTTAAATTCCTTTGTATATTACAATGAATGCCACCTCTTTAAACGCTCTTAGTAATTTAGCGAACTTCTTTGCCAGTGGGTGAAAGTACAGTATTGTACATGCATAAGAAAAGGTACATTCATTATGCTTCACGTATGAAAAGGTATATTAGGAACGGTTTTGCTTAAAGTGGAGGGGTGAATGGAGGAGCCCCTGATCCATCATAGAGCTTTTGCATGTGTGAGAATGTGTCTCTGTGAGCCCAGCATCCAGAAACGCTGGTTGGGAACCTACTGGCAAATGTGCGCCTGTGAAACCTGAGAAGATTTATAACAAGTAGGTAATCGTTTCAGGCCTCTGCGAGGAGGACAGGAACTAAAAGCTCATGCTGAGGCCAATAGAGGTTTTAGGGAGAGAGAGAAAACCTGAGGGTCTGGTTTCTTCCATCTTCTGCCACGGCTGTCGCAAGGCGCCGTGCTCTGTGATGGGAAAGGGGTCGTGCAAGGAGTAGGCTTGAGATCCTCCTCTGATTTTTGAAGCAGGTTTTGGGGTTGGGGCTGACCCCTGAAGCTTGCCACACGGCCAGTTTGTGAAGTGCAATGGATAGAGGGGCATACATGAGGTGGTCCCAGGAGGTGCTTCTTCCCACCTCCTATATCCAGGTGGGATTACTCCTGGCTCCCTCAGAGTGAAGAGGAAGGCTCAGCTAATGGCATTTTTCTTCACGTGAGAAATACATCGTGTGCCACAATGGAAGGTAAAGGAGAGAGAGTGTTGGGGCACAGTGGGTATGGCCAGGAAGGGACAGCATCTCTGGGGAGGAGTGAAAGGCCACAGGGGGCCAAATCCTGCTCATCACCTCCCCCTTTTCCTTGGGACCGCTCACTTCAGTAAGGTGAGAGGGACGCATGTCATTGGCTTGGCTTTTCTGTGAAGAACAACCACAGCTTTACAGACAGGGTTGGTCAGTTTATGGCCAATAAACATAAAAGCTGAGAGGGCTTCAATGAAACATTCTTCTCCAAACCAGAGGTCATTCATTTTGCGCTTATTCCTTTATGTGGTTTCTGAAAGTTTAATTTTAAGGAGAGGATGTGGGTACGCTCTGTTTGTTTTCTTTCTCTTTTTTATTCTTTCTTTCTTTCTGAGCTCTTTACTTTGAATTAATTTCATGGAAAGGCCTATGAGTGCTTTCCAGTGGCGTGCCAGCTGTCATTTTTCGATCGGGAGGGCAACCCAGAGTTTATTCTCGAGATGCAATTTTAAGCTTGATTCATTGTAATAAGTGTCACTGTAAGGCAGGCGAAGGAGAGTTAGCTTTCATTAACATTCTTCAATTCTGGAGCCCATCAGGAGGTAGATAAGGTACCACCGGGTCCATCCACCTCCCGGACCACAGGAGGACAATGCCAGGAATGTTTGCAATGTGTTTCTATTTTTGTCACACCTATGTGTGGCCATCCATCTGGTCTTAATCAATCAGTCTCATCCCGGAGCTTTGCTGTTCTCCCAGCTGAAATAATACACTCCTTCAGCAAGAGCCCTGCCTCAAGGAGGGTCACTACTCACCATTCCCCAGACAAGGCATATTAACGAGGCTTACATATTTGTAAACATAGGTAAACCCAGGAGGGGTTGTTGGGAAGGAACATTTTGAAATATGAATATTTTATGAATAAACCACTGTGTTGTTTACTTAGCAATATTACACAGGAAAACTTGATGAAGTACTAGAGGTAAATTTGTTTTAGTAAAGAAAAAAACAACAACCCAGCCCCTCAGAAGCACTGAGACAAAGATAAATGATGAAAGAGTGAATGATCCACCACCCTATTTAAGCAGAGGTAGCGTGTATAAAATATGTTTCTGAAAGAGCAGAGAAGTAGGTGGCGAACGCTGTAAAATGTGTCATTTATTTATTTAGATTGCACATCAGGAGATAAAACAAATGAAAACTCTGACTTGTTAATAATTTACATTTAAGTGGAAAATTCTTACATGCTGTTAAGATACCTCCAAGACCTGACACTGCGAATGCAAATAATTTACATTCTTTGTGTGCACACAACTTCGCTTGTCTGGAAAAAAAAAGAAGCCATCAAATATGTGTTCAGGGGACGATGAAAACCAGGATGCATTTACACTCTTTACAATTCCACTTATTAATTTCGGATGCCTCTTTCGAAGCATTCGTGGGACTGACCTTCCCATTCATCAGGTGTTCCTGGCTGCGAGTCTGCTGGGCCGTACCTCGCAACCTAGGAGGTAGGAGATGCAGAAAGAGGGGATTTCATCTCAATGAGCAGCGCTATTACTTTCCCCCCTAACAGCTTATGCAAAAAGTTTTGTGGGGGAGAGAAAAAAAAGCCCCAGCCAAAAAAAAAAAAAAAAAAAAGAGGAGTGTGCATAACAATAACTACCTCTGTCCCTTCTGTTTTTGTTCTTTTCATGTCAGGGAACTTTTTAGCCGTGCTGCCTGGGTAACTGCTCTGGAAGGTTGGAATATCTCTTGTTGAAGGAGGTTTGTGATTGAGGGCCCTCTGACACAACCTTTTGTTGCTCTGAGGTGTTTGATCCTCTTTGCCTTTCTTCTAAAACCAATCCCATCCCTTTAAAAAATGGATAACCAGCACTTCTTTTACTTATTGTCAGCTTTTGGAAAGTTGCTGTGGGGGGTTGTAGAAGTTTAACTAGTTAACCCCTTGCATCCTGATCGCAGGTTGCCATTAGTACTTCTTTTTCTCTCCTTCCTGGACGGGGAGTATTTCCATAGCTGTGTCAGGTATGCAAATCCTCTTTTAAAGGGAACCATGTGACGGGTTGGCTTATGGATGGTTTGCTCGCTGATCTTTCTTTCCCCTGGCTCGGTGGAGCTTGCTTAGGGAAGCCAGGTTCAGATGGGAGCTCCGAGCATGAGCAGGGGCTGAGTCGTCGCTCCCCAAATCAGGGGCGGCCGCTCTTCAATTGCGCTAACATTTCAAAATGAGTCAGAGTTTGTAGCTGCCGATTTTCTTCTCTTTCCTTGAACTGAAACTTGTGAGAGTCACCACAGGCGTAGGCTGATGAGATACACTCTTTTTTTTTTTTTTTTTTCTCTCTTTGAGAGCAGCTCTGAATAACAAGAATTCACAGAGAGTTGCTCTTCAAAAGTGTGTGGCCAAATCTGAAAGTAACAAAGGAAGAACACCTTAAAATGAGATGTGTAATAAGGACGCTTGCTCAGAGCCTTGCGATTAAAAATGGGACTTTTTTTTCTCCTTTTTTTTTCAAAGGGAAGGGACACAACCCAGGCTATAGGAAAGAAAAGCAGCTTAAATGGATTATTTAACAAAAAGCAACTTATAGCTCCCAGATAGTGACCTACATTCTGCACACAATGATGATGTTTTACGGTACTGATAGGGTTAATAACCTAACATCACTCATGTAGTGTTTTTTGAAAATTGAATTTTACTGCTACAAAGTAAATGTAACAGCCCTCTGGAGACAATATTACAGGCACTTTATTGTTTGCTAAGCTGATGTCATCTTTCTACGGACTGACTTTAAAACAAAGGCAGAACATTTATTACAAATATCACTGTGTGAAAGGAAATCTACTGAAATATTGTTTAGAAGGTGGACCGATAAAAATGTATTAATACTCGGCTTTGATTATCTGCAAAGTTATGCCTGTGGAATGCTTTCTCGCGTGATCTCCGCTGAACAGGATTGTTCCTCTTGGATATTGCACCTACTTTTAATGTTATCCATCTCTGAGCATGTGCTACTTGTAAAACGTGTTTTATAATACACTCTACAGCTCATTTATAACTCTTTACAGTTTCTTTGTAAGAATGTAAATGAGGTTTTGATCAAAACGTAAAATATTTCCCTTCAAAGCATTTTCATGTAAACAGGACCATGTCTTTCTCGCTCAAACCGCTGCAGCTGCTCACGTGAATAAAACTGATGAGACTTGGCGCTCCTTTAGGGACAGAGTTTGGCTCTGATCTTCCTTCTGCTGTGAGTTTTCCCAGTGACTGTAGTCCGTGTTAGGGCACAGACCCATTAAGGCTATTTGCCATAAGGACCCATTTGGCAACCTGGATCACCAGTCAGGTGCCTACACCAACATCTCCTGGCATGGCAAAAATGCAGAAGGCTGAAAATTCAGTGCCTACAAACTACCTGCAGGTTAAGTTACATGGCATTCAGTCCTTGGAGAACCACACAGCGTGTTTTCATACAGAGTCTTAATGAAATGACCAGGTTTGAAAATGTTAAGCTGGTGGTAGATGACCCCGAGCTTCAGGTTTTATCATTTCCATGCAGCTCTTCTAAGCAGGCTTCAACTGTACAAAATACATTTGTCCGTTTTGAGATGATTCATTTGCAAATAATTTAGTATCCATTAAGGTTTAAATTCCCTTTGTTTCCTCCCTTGCAGAGTAAATCAGTGACCGTTTTGAAGTAATAAGTACAATGAAGGAAAATACATTTTCCTGTATCATGGTACCACTGTTGCGGCTTTTGCAGGTGAAGCACAGAAAGATGTGAACAGCTTTACGAGGACGGGTGTCTAAGCAACTGATTAGCTCATCTGTGTTGAAAGAAGACTGCAAGCAAAGTGTAGGAAAGGGACAAATTTAGAAAGCGTGTAATGTAGTTAGCAGTAAAACTAGTAACTTAGTAGGAGTCTGTGATATTAGTATCACTTCTGAAGTCTGTGTACATGTGAAGTTCTTTGCAAAGGTGGACATCTACCTACACTCCCGAGCAGAAGTTTATATTCATCCCCTCCTTGTTATATATTTAATTCTGACAGGTTGTGGCAGCTTATATCAGTGGGATTAAAACTGGCAATCGGATGATAACAGTTTACTTTTAATATCCTCAGAGCAAAGTTTTCAGATTGCCAACAATTATCAAAGGGTGTCTTGCCTGCTTCATTAATGCTAATATTCTTAGATGTTTGAATATGATTTTGTGTGTCAAGCCAATCTATCTGGCATACCACTGGACATCCTTTGACTGGCGCTGTGTGGCATTTGTTGTTTGATCTTTGGTGTTGCTCAGATAAATTTAATCCTGACATAAGTAATACTCGTTTTGACATCAGTAGGATCTGCAGCATAGGTAGGGCAGCGACAGCAGGCTCTGCTGGGAAGTTAGAAAGGAGTTCAGCTGTTTAAAAATGTAACCAAGAACAGTTTATTAACCTTTAGCTTAACTGAGAAGGGGAGGTTTTTGTTAACGTGAATGAACCCAAATGTCCTTGTGTCCCCATACAAAATACCTTCTAGAGCCCTTCTTCAGAAATGCTGAATGGGTCTGAACAAGATCCCGCAGAAGTCACCTCATGGCTTCCAGGTTAGGAGTCTTAAGTGGTCTCCTCAGCCCAGCCTAAAACTCAAAGTCGTTAAAATATGAGGTCTCTGTGTGGAGGCTGAAACGTTGGCTTTCTCCGACAGGTTTTCTTTTCTGTAAGAGTTGAAGGGGAAGGATGAAGGGTTCCTGATTCGTGTCACTTGGTGCTTCCTAATGAAAACCAATTGACTTGCGGCCATTTATGCCGGCACAGAGTTTGACTCACATTGGCCGCTGTTCTCAAGGTCTGCAAGAGAGCTATATATAACTACAATGTATAATGGTTGCTGTTAAATGCATCAGCTTTGCAAATGGATGAGCTACACATCTCCTTTCTGTCTCATGTACTACAATTGTTCCAATTGTTTGAAGTCAAGTGCTTGATGCTGTTGAGAAAGAAGTCTCTGTAATGTCTCCCGCAGTAGATAAGGCCAGTTGTAATGAAAATAAAGGTGATTCTTTATTGAGCCCTAGACACAGACGGGACCCTGTAGTCCTCTAGATGCTTGACTGGAATGGTGCAGCCCAAGTGCCACTGCGTAGGGGTCTAAACGCTGGCCTAGAGCTTGTAGTCTTGGAAAAAAGCCCCAAAATACAGGGCAAACGAACAGAGAAAGAAAAAATAGGTAAATTCATTGCAGGGGAAATGGCAAAACAGTGTGCTAGGTTATACAATCAGCATTTCTTAGTTATTTTAATTGTACTGGAATTCAGAAAAGGTTTGGACTTAAAAAAAAAAAACCCGCATCCCAGCAGCGACAATGGATATAATCACACATTTGAACGTAAGAATTAGTTTTATGTGGCGTGCTAGAAAAAAAACCCCAAAATCTTGAGAACACTTTCAAAATAACTGGAGAAAAATAAACCATTCCTTATGTCAGTCTTGTTAGTGAGGGATTAAGAAACTGGCAATTATTTTGGCGACCTTAATTGTTGCTCTGCAGGAAAATATGTAATTAGAGCACGTTTGCAGGCCTGCACACCTGCAGCACATCCTACAGTATAATGTCAGCTTTCAGTGCTTGCTGGTGCCAGGTTCTATCACAACCAGGCACAGTGATGCTCTGAGAACATTTCGGACTCGTGTAATGTAGCTTCTGTGTATGAAAGAAGCAGGCATTTACACTGCCATACAATGGAGTGCATTACTGCAACACTGGTTTCATTATTTTCCGACGCCTACCTTCAGCGCTGCTCTGGTTTACTCAGTTTGAGGTTTTATTGTTACGGTATAATAGTCCTGTACATTTCTGAAATTCCCTTATTATTCAGCTTATTAATACAGTACTGGCTTGATTATCAGGCTGCAGTGGTGAAGGGGAAGATTCAGCGCGCTAGCAAAGTCAGAAGCTGGGTAAATTCCTGGTATAATGAGAACAATTGTTTGACGTGTTTTAGCTCGGCTCTCTGTGTTCATATAGCTGCGGATGCCAACGTACATATGTGCGTGCGCGGGGCGTGTGCGCCTCAAAAGAGAGTGAGAAACGTTGGAAGCCAGCTTTAATTTTTTGACAGAACGGGGAAAATAAATCCTCTTTGCGATGCTCCTTGCCTTTGCTTCTTCCCTGCGTTGCTCCTCTGGAAAACTGGAAAGTGAGTTAAAATAAAGGCTCAGTAGAGGGAATAGCTGTCTTCCAGCTAAATTCAGTAATCTGGCACGCTGATAGTTAACGGACTTCTCCCCCTAAGGGAGATACACTGTATTTTGCTATCTGACATGTTGTCATATATAAAGAAATCAATTGGTAATTAAATGATGCACCTTGTGAAGATGACAAAAGGCATTTGGTTGCGAAAAGAGAACTGGGTTGTGAGGGGTTTGTAATGAAGGCCTAATGACTATTCATAAGAGATTTTCAGTCCGTTGATCCACTTGACTGGAAAGTTCTGCCCTGGAGAGTTAGTGCTGTCAGATTCTCTCACCTCAGAAAGCCGCCGCGATCGACGGTGTGGAGTATGAGCGAGAAATTATCTAGTTGTTGCTTCAGGCCTGTCTTAGGTCACATGCAGAAGGCACACATCTGGCTTCCTGTAGGTGCAACCTCGGGACATAAACTTTGACTAATTTTTAAACTATAAATATGTAAGGCTGACACTGAATAAGTTACCTTTTATTCATGTTTTCATAAATTTCCGAGCGCGTTAAAGCCTTTAGTGGAGCTACCATTTTGAACTTTGCAGCTTCTGCTCTTCCTGCAACAATTTGGTTCTCTTTGCCTCTGACAAATGGTATTTTAAGGAATTTCCGTGGCACAGATGCTACCCATGTTACCTCCTGTCTTCTCGCCTGCGACCGATGGACCAGCCAGGGTTGTTTTGGTAGGGTCACCTACAGAGAGGACCTGGTGGAGATGTCAGGAGGCATTACGGGATTGCAACAGAGATTTTGCCCCCAGCAGAGCTTTTTCTTGGTGTATATATATCTCTGGTCACTAGCACTCAGGATAACTGTACCAGACCACCAAGGGTCTCCTCCTCCAAGGTATTTCCTGATCTTTTCCCTTTACAGGAGGTGCCTTGGATGAGGATGACTTGGAGGTGGCACACCAGGAGGTAGATACCCACAGTGTCCTAGTCAAAACAAGAGCTGAGCTCTAATTGCTGCGACTATGGAGATGAACACCTTTTACACATCCATCTCCGGCGTTGCACCCTCTTGAGTGAATAAATCTCTCTCTAGCGAGTGGTATTTTATAATTAAAACTGAAAAGGAACAAATTGATTTCAGGAAGCTATTCCGGAGTGCGTAGACGTGTCCCTACGCTGATCAAACCCAGCCGAGCTCCTGGGTGAGAGCCCTGAGCTCTGTACATGTTTGCTTTTGAAAAGTGGCCATCCGCCTTATCTTATCAGGCAGCTCACCTTATCAAAGGTAAACATATTTACCACCTCGTTAAAGGTTCTTTGCACCAGCACTTGAAAGCTGTATTTGTGGACAAAAACCTGTCAAAGTAATTGTTTAATAGGGACGGGAGGACCTTACGCCAAACTTTGGAGGTTTCAGTCTGTCGATAGCAAAGCAGCAAAGTAATTCAATACATTATGCATATTCGAGATGGACTCAGTGGTGTTTCCTTCTTGTGTATTGTGGTTACTGAATTTTGCTGATGCGTTTGTCGGAGCTGACAAGGTAGACCCAACGAATGGACAAATGCCAAAAAGACAATTATGTTTATTAATGTACATTGATTGCCTGTTTAGGGTATAAAACAAATTAAAAAATACATTAGTATTTAAACCTTCTTTTTATAGCTGGCCTAATGACTACGCGTAATATAGTGTCTAGTAAAGGACAATCTCCCGTACCTATAACTCCTGGCTTTATTGTCATATTATTTGACTTGGATTTAAAAGGATCTCTCTCTTGTCATTTCTTTAAATGACAATCTGCATTTATTTATTTGTTTATTTTTAATATATAGGTCTTAAGTCAACTCATTAAGGCCAGAACCAGCCATTTGCATTTACTTTAAACTCAATATTGACCTCAGCTGTGAACGTCCCTTAGTTTCATGCCACCCACCCACCTGTGCGCATGGACCCTTGGTCTCGATGGAAAGCCTGGTGTCCCCCAGGGGTGCAGGGAGATAACCTGCCCCAAACTCAGCACCTTCCTGTCACACTGCTTCTCCCAATGACAACTCCACGAGGAGATGAGGCAAGACCAAATCTTTGCCTGTATTCGCTGCTTTTTTTTCCCATTTCCAGTGTCCCCTAAAGTGTACAGGAAGCATAAGGTTGCCAGCAGCTTGAGCCCTTTGCAGGAGGAGAGTCACGTGTTTGGTCTTGCTCCTCTCCACCCCATTCCCACGTACATACCCAAGCCCCAACATACATCCACCATCAACATGCAGCATTTAATGGGGGGCTGACTCACGCACAAGGAGAGAGGGGTCTGGGTTTACATCCCAGTGTTGTTTATGGCACGAGAAGTTGCTAAATAATTTTACGGTATCTCTTTTAAGTCCAGGCAAGAAAGTTATAGCGCTTTAAGCTGAGGGCAACATCATTCAGTACGGTCTTAGAAGTACTGCCAAATAGCAAAGTGAAAGCTATAAAGCAAACGTGACTTAATGACACCTGGACCTTTCAGGTTTTATAGCAATTGTTTATAATGTTGGACTGGCTTCTAAAATATGTCTGCAGAAAAGGTGCCGGAGCTCTATTTTACCTAACTTACTCGCTCTTTATGTTCTACCCAGGTTCTACCCTTCATTATTTGCATTCGTTTAAGGAGTCCTCTTTTTTTTTTTTCCCTTGCTATTTATGTGGCTTTTTATTCACTAACTGAGGCAATAATGCAGATTTAGCAACACGGTTTCCACATTCAATGGGTGTCTTCCAGAATTCCTCAGCATTATCAGCACATGTGGCTCAGAACATGGCTCCGAAAGACATTTTTACCATTTCTCGCGTTCTCTTCTAAAAAAGAAAAGCAGAGGTGCCATTGTCTCAAACAGCAGCTAAGACTTTTAAAAAAAAAGTGGAATTAATTCCGAATCCACAAAAGTTCCCATAAAACGTTGGGGTTTTTTTGCCGCTCTGTTGGAAACTCTTCTCGTACAATGCCTCTATAAACCTACCTCAGTACTACCAGGCCCTATTGGAACTAATGGGGCTTGACAGTTCTTCAGTTAAAAATTATACATGAGGGTCACTTTCCCTTAAATTATCTATTGTATGCCAGCTGTTCACAACTACAATGGTCTCACTTTCTTCCTATTGCCTAAAATGGTTAGCTTCGCCACAAAGCTGTGGGGACTGTTACTGTAGACAGCTTTTTAAAGGCGCTACTTCATCTTGAGCAACACCTTGACGGCCCTACTAATTCCAGATAGATTTTTATCAGTTCCAGGGAATGTTTGGAGGGTTTGTTCTGCCTCTTTCGTGTCGCAGCACTTGAGTTATATCATAATTTCTCGTTTGCTGTACAACTTTATTCTATTTTTGTGCTTCTGAGTGATGCTGCTTTAAGTGCCCGTGAGTGGTACTTCCGGACCACGAGCACTATCAGAGGCAACCTCAGACAGATAAAACTCCTTGTCTTTTTGTTGGGGAGAGGAGAAAGGGTCATCGTCAAGTGCTGGGTAGTGGTGTGGGTTTTTTTTGTCCTGATTTCAAAAAAAAGGAAAAACAAGTAACTTTCCTTGTCTGCTTGGCACTTAAGTAAACCTGCCACCCTTATTTCCATAGATTAATGAATAGAGAAAAATATGTGGCAAAGGTTCATGCTTATACCTTTCCCTGCCTTATCAGGGGCATTCTTTTTAATTATAAGTGTGATTTAGTAGTTATTTTTGTAACCTGGCAGAGCTAGCGCATCTGTAGCGTTGTTGGATTTTAGTATCCACTAGCTTTGCACTGACCCACGCTTTCCATACCTTGCGGAAAACAAGAAACCTATAGCAACATGACTAGTTGCAGTCGAAATCTGGCACAGCTGCGTATTGATA
>WAAB01016940.1:17500-26000 GCA_013389865.1 Piaya cayana | reverse complement strand
AATTCCTCAGCATTATCAGCACATGTGGCTCAGAACATGGCTCCGAAAGACATTTTTACCATTTCTCGCGTTCTCTTCTAAAAAAGAAAAGCAGAGGTGCCATTGTCTCAAACAGCAGCTAAGACTTTTAAAAAAAAAGTGGAATTAATTCCGAATCCACAAAAGTTCCCATAAAACGTTGGGGTTTTTTTGCCGCTCTGTTGGAAACTCTTCTCGTACAATGCCTCTATAAACCTACCTCGGTACTACCAGGCCCTATTGGAACTAATGGGGCTTGACAGTTCTTCAGTTAAAAATTATACATGAGGGTCACTTTCCCTTAAATTATCTATTGTATGCCAGCTGTTCACAACTACAATGGTCTCACTTTCTTCCTATTGCCTAAAATGGTTAGCTTCGCCACAAAGCTGTGGGGACTGTTACTGTAGACAGCTTTTTAAAGGCGCTACTTCATCTTGAGCAACACCTTGACGGCCCTACTAATTCCAGATAGATTTTTATCAGTTCCAGGGAATGTTTGGAGGGCTTGTTCTGCTTCTTTCGTGTCGCAACACTTGAGTTATATCATAATTTCTCGTTTGCTGTACAACTTTATTCTATTTTTGTGCTTCTGAGTGATGCTGCTTTAAGTGCCCGTGAGTGGTACTTCCGGACCACGAGCGCTATCAGAGGCAACCTCAGACAGATAAAACTCCTTGTCTTTTTGTTGGGGAGAGGAGAAAGGGTCATCGTCAAGTGCTGGGTAGTGGTGTGGGTTTTTTTTTTCCTTTTTTTCCCCTCTTGTCTATTAAAACTGAAGCTACCACAGCTTTTTTTTTCATAAAGTAAGACTACACTTGGGTCACACTTATTTTGGAATCAAAGCCTTCATCCTCAAATGCTTCTCATTATTTGCTAAAGTCTGCAGTGGTCATTTTGGGGCTGTAATTGGAAAGCCTGAAACTCTTAAAAGATGCCTGTAGAACGAAATATTCCTCCAAGTTTTGAGTTCAGGGGGTTTTTTTTTGTCCTGATATGAAAAAAAGGAAAAACAAGTAACTTTCCTTGTCTGCTTGGCACTTAAGTAAACCTGCCACCCTTATTTCCATAGATTAATGAATAGAGAAAAATATGTGGCAAAGGTTCATGCTTATACCTTTCCCTGCCTTATCAGGGGCATTCTTTTTAATTATAAGTGTGATTTAGTAGTTATTTTTGTAACCTGGCAGAGCTAGCGCATCTGTAGCGTTGTTGGATTTTAGTATCCACTAGCTTTGCACTGACCCACGCTTTCCATACCTTGCGGAAAACAAGAAACCTATAGCAACATGACTAGTTGCAGTCGAAATCTGGCACAGCTGCGTATTGATACTTATCATTAATTTGTTAAAAAACCTGGTCCCTGATCCACAGGCTGCGGCAGCTGGACATGATCCCATATTGGTTGCAGTTACACGTTTCTCCCGCTCCATTATGCGGCCTTTCAGGGGTTGGGTGCATTAATATGCAACTGTTCTGTTTTCTTTCAGCTGGCTTGTAAACTCTTTAACCAGTCGAACAGAGTTTGCAATTGTTGCGGGGCTGAGTGGGTGGATAGGAGCCGGGGCTGCAGCCTTGTCCAGTTGTAGATAGAATAAAATTGACAATGATGCAATGGAGCTGGCATCTGGACAACTCCGTGGGATGAATGGCACTGCTCTCGCAGTCCCTCCGGTGGTTGTACGCCTTGTAATAGCTAGCGTAGGAAGGGTGCTGAAAATTGATATGCGCTATTACTACGTGTATAAAACTTAACACTGGGGCCATAGCACAGGTGGGGGGTTCCTGTTTATTGATTTTTATTACTTGGTTAGAACATACGGCTAATGCCTTTATACTCCGGGAGCTCTGGGAGTGCTCACCTCAGGTAATAAACCTCCCCGTACTTTGCAGGAGTTCACAATTTACACGTGAGCTTACGTTACCCCGTACAAAGCCATCCCCTCTCCCTTTTGTGATACGTGGCTGAAAGGGAAAAGAAAGCAACTTACAGCGTTTATTTTGAAAACTATCCGCTCCTGCGATGGAAATGGTCCCTTATTCTAATTACTCATATTTCCAAGAAAATTAGTCACACAAACTTATGTTATGTGTTGTCTCAGAGGTTGAAAGCAAATTAGGTTTCCAATAAGACAGTACATCAAACAAAGTAGCGTGTTCTTGATGCAGATGACTTTTTTCTTAGAATTATGGTTGGACACTTTTGGCAGACAGATTGTCTTTTACTCTATCAAAATGACAGTTTCTTTTGTAACTGCTACATTCATAATTAGAAGGAGAGAAGCAATCTGCCCAATTTAATATACTAAAAGAAGTTTAGCGTCTTGTGCTAGTAATTTCATTATTTTAAAATATGAATTAATTGTCTTAAAATAATATTGTTAGAAGTATAACTAGTAGGATTAAGAAGCTAATTCTCTTCTTTTTTAAAAAAATCAAAGCTTCTATTAATGCACTTCAGGGTAGATTAGGATTTTAGGTTTATGTCAGGTGTTCGGTTTGAAGATTCAGGGGAGCAGGCTGGAGGCGGGGGAAGCGAATCCTTAATGTGAAATTCCTCCGTACAAAACCCAAGCTCTCCCAGGTTTACTGTAAGCTTCCAGAGCTTAACTCGGGGTAATGAATGAGGAGAACTAGATGGTTTAGCAGCCTGGGAATAGAAGAAAAGGCCTTTCACCTCGGGTTCATGCACTTTCCTCAGGGAGCTCGGTGCCAAACGGGCTGCCTTTTTGTTTTTTGGGTGGTTGTTAGAGGAGTTTCACACACAGTCCCTCAGTTTTGTTCTTAGCGCTGATATAAAGGTTATTCTAGTGCCCAAAACTGTGCAGGTTTGCAAAACGCAAGGTCTCCAGTCCCCACCAAAATTCGTGGGTGGAAGATGTAAGTCAGCAAAAAAGGCCTCCAAAGAAACCTGGTTTATACTTTGCTCAGAACAATATTAACCCTTAAAGTTTAACTTACTCCCATGAAATGGAATCCCAACATGGGGTGTACTTTGTATTTCATTAAGAGGTTGAATAATTTTAATTTAAAGTGGGTTCTTTTTTTTTCTTGAAAATTCATATCACCTTCTCACCTTGAGGTAGGCACTGGCTGAAACTTTAACCCACTCAGCAGCAACCGAAGGATGTTCATATCTCAAAACAATGAGCTGGGGGGTTCGCGCAAGTACCTGGTGCAGGAGGGAGCACATCCTTGGGGATAACCAGTGATTATTTTGGCACATTAATTAGAGGATGAGGACTCCCTTCCTGACCAGGTAGGAGCCCTGCCAGTGAGATTTCCTTTCCCATGGTAGCTCAGAGGTGCTGGTGCATCCCAGGGCACCCAAACTCTGCTGCAGGGGAGGCTGTGGCTGAGGCGTTTCTATTAATACCACATTTCAAAAGGGGAAAATACAGAAGGTAGAAAGAAAGGGAAAATACTTGAAGGTGTGAGGCCTGAAGCCTCATTCCACATCCCTTATTTAACCTCTTAACCACAAGCAATGGCTCTGAAAGTTTACATACTTAAAAATAACAAAGAATATGCATTTTTAACAGGCGTGTTTTCTCTGTCAGGAGGTCCCTCCTCTTGCAGCTCTTCCCTTTTGCTCGGTATCAGCCAAGTCCTTGCCCTCCGCCATCAACTCCATAGGAAAACAGCTGCAGAAAGCCTTATCCCAACCGGAATAAAGTCATTATGACACAGCAAACCCAAACATGACGTGTGGTTTCAACAGCCTCTTATGCTCAGTTCTGCATTTCCTTTTGGCTGCGAGGATAAGGTTGGGGACCAGCCTAATAAGAACATTTCAGCTGACCGTGAGGCATATGTAGATAGGAGAAACTTTGAGCCATTTTAAGCTTTAAGTCTGGTGGGAAGCAGGCTCTGGAGGTGGTGTTACTCCACACGCACACACACACACGGGCAGCCAGTAGTTTCTTGCGTGCACGGCAACAAAAATCTGTGCTGAAAGAGCATCAGTTTCAACACCAACTGGAGTATTTCTAGTGCTGCAAGGCATGCGTTTTACCCTTTTTTGCGTTGATCAAGAAATATCGAGTGAGACACCTGGTAGGAAAAAAAATAAAAAAGGGAAAATTGTGCTCAATGAAGGGGCTGCCAGAGGAGCAAAGCTTATTTCTCGCTTCCCTTCTCAGGTGTCTGGTGGAGGAGTAGGAAATCACAGGTGAAGAGCACTGGGGGAAATTCCCTGTGGGGGCACGGCCAGGGCTGAACTCACTTCTTCATTTCCCTGCGCCCCGTGGCACCTCCTGTATGCTCCTGACGCAAGCGGGCAACTGCACTGCAGATGTGAGGGTTGGCGCCGGGACGAGCTTGGCTGTAAGAGGGATATTGCGCCGTTATTAATTTAGTGCATTACTGCCATTCTCTTGAGGAACGTGAGCGACAAAATGCTCCCGGGCATGTAGGAGTCCCCGTCTCTGCAAAACCCAAGGAGAACACTAAGGGCATGCAGAAGGCATCTCTCCAGCCCCGGGACATGGTCCCTGCCATGTTTTGAAGGTTCACGTTGAACAATGGAGGCTTTAAAGCTGGTTAGAAAGGACAATCAGATATTTTTTTCCCTAACAGAAAATGCTGGTGGCTTAGATATATGGGTCACTGCTAACTCTCCCTCTAATACTTTCTGCTCGATACATACCAAAGGGGAGAGCAGTCCAAGGCATGTCTGTCCTTGGGACGAAGCCAAATGTTCATTTCAGTAATGCTGTTTACAGGGAGACATCTTGATTAATGGAGCTTAATACTACAAAATCATTACCAGTTACCTAGTTCTAGTAATACCTATGATGCTGGCACTTTTGAAACGATTTTTTTTTTTTAATCATAACTTTTCACACGTTGGGGATTGCAACCTTTCCCAGGATGTCAGCCGAGCCAGGTCAGCCTGCACCCCATGTACTTTGAGATCGTGTCATGGCTGATGCTCTGGCACACATCAAAACCTGACACGAGGTCGATAGGACCCTGACTCAGAGGGCAGTTCTTACCTGTCTTAAAAGCTGATAAATTTTTGCATGTATCTCAAAGAGTTTCACATTTACCGTCTAATGTGGGAAAGCGTGAAGTAGCCTGGGTACTTTCTCATTTCTCATCGTCGCGAAGCTGCTTGCCTACGAGTTAGGCGACCTACTCATTTCTGTAAATGCAGAAGCCGGTGCTGGTGGTGCAGTTTTTCACACAGCTTCTTCAGTGACCCCTAACATCTGTCTAACCCTTAAGCGTACACAAACCATTTCTGACTTGGGTTAGAGGGTAGAGAGAGATATTTTTGCCATGCTCTTTTGGAAAGCATGTTTGTTGTAGCTCTAGGCCACTGATTTTTATTTTTTTTTTTTAAAATTTTTCTAAGCGTTCTTACCTAGAAGATTTATGTACTCTAAGCACCTCTCTGGTCACCTTTTTCTAGCAAACAATGCTGGTTTCCCCCTCAATATCGAATGCATCCAAGGTTGACTCTTTCATCACTTCTTTTCTTCTCAGTGTCTCAGAGTTTCGGACTCTTCCTCCTTTGTCTTCGTAAGGAGCAGCGCTGAAAGCATTTCCACCTGGATGTTTAAATTATTTAAGTTGCAGGAACCAGACCTTTTCCCTCCTGAGTAGTTGTGGGTTTTAAAGGCTAAAATTGCTTCATCATGCCAAAGTGAAAGTATGCATAAATTATTTAGTTAAACCTGAGAAAATACAGACTTTTCTTAGTGATCTTTCAAGGGCTGCCTACTTAAATTTCAGAAGAATGGGCAGGGGTTTCTCCCTCTCTCTCTCTCTCTCTCTTCTTTCTTTCTCTCGAAAAATATTTTAAGTACCTATTCAGCCTTTTCTGAGATAAAGCTGTGACCAAAAATTGGAGGGCTGGGTTTTGAGCAAGTGTTTATAATAGAAAGGAAAATGCTGTAGAAATCCTGAGTGCCCCCACTTCATCACGAACCTATGAATTCTCTCACCAGAGCAGGTAATGGGCTATCGAGCCTCTCCCAGATGCCAAGCAGAGGTTTGTGTCACCATTTCCACTGTTTATTGGGACTTTATAGCTTAACTGTAAAAATACAGAGCAGCAAGTTCTTTTAACCGACTTTCAACTTTTTTTTTAATTAATTTTGGGCCAGATTATGTTATTCTTGGGACTCTGTACAGCAGAAATGCCTTGCCATGGGCAGTAAGGTTACCTAAAGAATCAAGCAGTGCTCCTGCTGTAGCAGAATATCTCTCTTTTCATTTTTGAGGGGTNCAGCGCTGAAAGCATTTCCACCTGGATGTTTAAATTATTTAAGTTGCAGGAACCAGACCTTTTCCCTCCTGAGTAGTTGTGGGTTTTAAAGGCTAAAATTGCTTCATCATGCCAAAGTGAAAGTATGCATAAATTATTTAGTTAAACCTGAGAAAATACAGACTTTTCTTAGTGATCTTTCAAGGGCTGCCTACTTAAATTTCAGAAGAATGGGCAGGGGTTTCTCCCTCTCTCTCTCTCTCTCTCTTCTTTCTTTCTCTCGAAAAATATTTTAAGTACCTATTCAGCCTTTTCTGAGATAAAGCTGTGACCAAAAATTGGAGGGCTGGGTTTTGAGCAAGTGTTTATAATAGAAAGGAAAATGCTGTAGAAATCCTGAGTGCCCCCACTTCATCACGAACCTATCAATTCTCTCACCAGAGCAGGTAATGGGCTATCGAGCCTCTCCCAGATGCCAAGCAGAGGTTTGTGTCACCATTTCCACTGTTTATTGGGACTTTATAGCTTAACTGTAAAAATACAGAGCAGCAAGTTCTTCTAACCGACTTTCAACTTTTTTTTAATTAATTTTGGGCTAGATTGTGGTATTCTTGGGACTCTGTACAGCAGAAATGCCTTGCCATGGGCAGTAAGGTTACCTAAAGAATCAAGTAGTGCTCCTGATGTAGCAGAATATGTCCCTATTCATTTTTGAGATGTGATGCTGCCAGTATTGATGTTAATGAGAAAGATCCCTTGAGCGACAGTGGGGCAGGAGAGGTGTTTAAACCTTCTCCAGTCCACCAGCAGGACCCACCAGCACGGGACCTGGTTCTGTCAACACAGCAGAGTTTGCAGGATTGGTCCCCTGTGTAAAGAAACCCGATCTTTCCCTAGCTGATGTCAATATTTCTGTCACTGACTGTGGGATCTAGATGAGGGTCAGATATAGGGATGTAAAAGAGAGGGGGAAAGAAATAAAAAGACACGTTTTCCCTCAAAGGCAGTTATTTGTTTTACTGTGCTTTTAAATACAGTCTGTCTCCTAGGTTGTGTGTGGCAGTAGGAAGGGAAGGAGTAAAAAAAATACTTCAAAAAAAGAAGAAATGCAGACTCCACTCCATAGCTGATGCTAGAGGGAACTCTGCAAATTGTGAGGAGTTGTCAGAGGGATAAGATTGCTGCAGGATCCGTTTCTTCATTTTGCAAACAATTAATTTGGTCTTGTAGAAATTAAAATCGGAGAAAAAAAAAATAAAGGAAGAAATGCTCTGAACTTAAAGCTGTGGTTTGGAGGAGGTGGCTGCTGGGGAGGGCAGCCAGCTCCTTGCCCTTTCATTGAAGCCCGGGACACAACTGGGAGCTGGAGGGCAGCAGCAGCAGCCACCCCGGGGGAGGGTGAAGTGTCAGGACTCCAACAGGGTCCATCAGCCGGTGATTCATTACACGAGAGACACCGACACGGCGCATGGCAGTGACTTCACGTTTAGGGGATTGTGGCGTGCCTCGCAATGAATATGTATTTTCAGAATGAATGTATCCACCAAAATCCCTTCAGTTTTTAGTCAACGGAGCTCTTAAAATCAATCAGGTAGATGATACCACATGGGCAAAACCAATAGAGATCGCAAAAATACATATTTATCCAAGCTGGTCCTTCAAGCTGTTGTGATAAGGCAGATGAATTGTGCATGTTTTTAAAACTGGAGAAGTGATGAGCAGAAATCTGGAAAGGAAGTTAGGAGCTATTTCCTAATGTAAATCCTGCTTCACTGCTAGAAACTCTTCCATAGTTTCTCCTACCCACTCCTTTCATCAACAGTTTGGAGGGGGTTCTTTCTTCTCTACTTTAAGGGGAATAGGAGCAGAGCAGAAGGCTTGGGAGAAATAACTTTTGTAGCTGCAGTTCAGCAAGGTAGTGGAGACGTGAGCTTTCTCGCACAATATAGGAAATAAATAGTTAAAAGTCGCAGCGCGAGATGTGGAATCAGCTGTAGCTGCAGATCTCATTGCTTTGGTTCACTTTCTGCCACAACCTGCACATTAGCATTTTCTCTCTGAATTATTGTGAAGATTTGTATTATATGTAATTACAATACAAAGAGGCTCTGCCAGATAAAGCCATTTGCTGAAGTACTGTTTTCAAAAAACACCGAGTCCCTTTGCACTTTAACTTACACCTTTTCATTACCTGCTAATAAAAGTACAGTGGATAGATTTGCCTAAACATGTCTTGCGAAGAGCATTAACCCCATGGGTAACTCTGGC
>WAAB01016940.1:7500-12500 GCA_013389865.1 Piaya cayana | reverse complement strand
AATGTGAGGGTCTAAAAAAGCACAAAGGCTGCGATTCATCACCCTGCAGAAGTCCCGGGCAGACCACCGGGTCAATTCAACAGGCATTCTGGTGTCCTGTCCTTCTTGGGGCTGTGGTTCCCCCGATGGCCTGTGCTTCACAGGGCGGTGGTTTCTCACATGCAACGCCAAGAGAAGCGTGACCGCGGTGTGCAATCACCTCTGCCCCTGAGGAAGGGAAGAGGAAATGTGGAGGTGAGGCCACCCGGTGAGGAGAGCTGATGGTCACACTGTGTCCTTATAAGGGGAGAGGGAAGTGGCTCAGAGGCAGCTTGGCTGGGAACAGCAATTGTAAATGGTGGTTTTCGGGGCCCCGAGGGGCCAGGTGTTAAGCAGAGGGCACCTAAGTTCCATGGCCAGGTCAGGAGGGTGGTTTGGGACAGGCAATGGAAGTGAAGGGAGAGGCTGCAGGTCCCACCCACCCATCCTTTGTGGGCAACACCCAAGCGGATGATTTGGGTGAAGGATTTCATGGTGTACCACGATGATGGGTAAAGAGATGCGGTCATTCCCCTCTTCACCTTGAGGGCTTTTTGTGATGCTCCTCTGTGTGCCTGGCCACAGGTGCCCAGCCTGTGACAATAAACCTATGCCATGGACTTCACCCAAAAGCCATTTGAAAGAGCCCATAGATGGAGACATCAGATCAGGCTGATGGCAGCACGCGGGGACTTTACAGATGCCCTTGGATGGGTTGATGTCTGTTCAGGGCATGTGTTCTGGAAAGGAGCACGTTCTCTTGCCTTTTCCTCCTTGGCTTCGCTTTTCCTATATGGCTTTTCTGCAGGGCTTCCATCTGTGCGCGTAGGCATGCCCTTGGCCCACGGCATCCAAGAGGGGACAAGTTGGCTGTCACATAACTTCAGCTTCATCACTGCTTCAGTTTGGGGTACTGATGATATTTTTAACTTTTTTTTTTTTTTTGTGCTTTTGTGATGCACATGGCAAAATGTACTTCTCCAAAGAGAAATAGCAAAGTCGAGCCAGGAAAGCATGCATGAGCTTATAGTGAGTCCTCTGAAAAGCAGGTATTCCTTTCCCCCATGTTTTTAAGATATTTTCAGTCTTGACACATGTCAACCCAAGATAATTATTTGCTCTGTGCAACCAGTAGTAAAAAGAACCCAGAGGGAACTCCTGGTAAAGTTATTTCCACACATCTTCAACTGAGTCTGATTCTAGTCAAAGCTACATTGATGTAAATCATGGTCTAAAAAGCTTGATTTAAGTCAATAGTTACACTGGCATAAAACTCGCACGAATATAATTAAAATCAGCCCTCCCTGGAGTTGCGCGCGTGTGGCAAAATTTGGACCTAAACGTCGCAGGAACGAATTAATGCACGCAAAGGAGGTTCAAAAAGTTGTAAAATTAAATATACATCTGTGAAAACATCTCTCCAATTACGTAGCTGCACATTCACAGGATGCATTTTGCACTTCATGTGGAATTAAACTATTAGCAAAAATCTGTCTACAAATAGTGACACTTAACTTTAAAAGATCACATGGACTCATATTGTTTCATAACGCATCTAAAATAGCAGTTCCTGAAACCTCACTTCCACTTTAACAAATGTGTTACTCTCGCAGTGGCTAGAACTCTATTTTCCTGAGGAAGGACTATTGAAGGATTTAGCTGGGAAGGGTTGGGTTAACGCGTGTAATTTCTTTTCTTTCATTGGACTTCCTTTTTGCCAACTTTACCTTGTATAAATAATTTTGCCTGTGAGAGTCTTTACATGGAATGCAGATTGACTATTACTTCCTGAATAGATTTAAATTTAACACCAATTTAGTCACTGTAGTATTCCTATATTGGAAATAACAGCTTCCATAGGACTTCTGCAAAGTGCCAGAAATATGATCTCATACGTGGAAACAAATTTAAATGTGTTTTCTTTTACATGTTTTCTTTTTGTGTATTTTTCCCACCTATGTTTCCCCTGTTTCCCAAATTCTCTCCTCTGCTCCAGGGCTGTGAGAAAACTGGAAAATTACCCAGTGAAAAAAAGAAAAAAAAGCTGGCTTTTAATAAGAACTGCCAGTCTTGCAAGAACTTTCATGTTAACACTTATTTTTTGTAAAAAAGCAAGCTATTTCTCCTTCCCAAATACCAGATGCTTTTAAGATAAAGCTTAAGGGCTGTCCCGTTCATAATTTCTGAACTGAAATGTGAATGCCAATAATAACGAGAGGTTTGATGGGGAGTCTGGAAATCATTTATTTAGCTTGGATGCTGTGAACATGATTGGCTTCTGCTTTGGGAAGTGGCATTTCCCATGAGCTGCTGGGATAGCCCTGACTGCAGAGCAGGGCTCACCAGCCAGGGAACGGGGTTAGGGTTAGGTTTAAGGTCCTAACGGCTCCTCACTTTATCCTCTCTGTTCCATGAGGACATAGAGGGACCAGATATTGGCTCTGGGATGTGCCAGCTCATTGGAGGGCAGTGTGGAGTTAACAACTCCCTGTCCTCATGGCAGAGCTGGAGAAAACCATCCCTCATGTGCACGAGAAGGGGACTAACAGTGACTTTCCCTGTTCTTCCCTATAAGATCAGGCTAATGTAAGGTTTAATCTTTGTTTCCTCTTTTCTTATTCAAAAAACCCCAAAACCCAGCAAAACAAACGAAAAAAAAGTCCACCTCAGAATGAGATCATAGCTCAATGCATTATGGTTTGGATGCAAATGTACATTTTCAGTGGGTTCCTTGGCTCATATGTCAGGCGCTCTTGGAATTTTTTTAGTTATTTGGCAGTTGAATAGTATGGCTTCCAACTTCTTCTTCATCAGCTTTTGAGGGAAATAGAAAAGAGCTAATAATACACTTCAGCGTGCTCTCCAGGCTTGGAAAGCTAGCAACCAACTTGCTGTAACTCTAATACTCCTTCTCTAGACTGCTTTTTGCAGGCAGAAATCTTTGTAGGTGTAGCTGACGACCACCCTCAATAGGTGGGCATAGCCTGGCCTGCTCCCTGGCAGAAAGAAAATTTGCTGCAGGTCAGCAAAGCTGCACAGCTTATCGTGAATATTGCCTTTATTCAGCTTTCTGCGGTGCTTTGCTTCATGCTTTTCTGGGTAGCGCGAGTCTTGCCCGCTCCCCCGTCTCCCAAACCACCAAAGGAAAGCGGAGCAGTGTTTAACTGTGTGTTGGGTCACAGCCCGACTTCCACTTGCTCGTGCCACAGATACCTGTGGCGTGTGGCAACTGCAGTTGGTTGCAGGCTGGGCGCACGCCAGGGTCAAACAACGCTGCAGCCCCCGAGCAGCTGAGCTCCTGCCTGCCCTCCGGGAGGGGTGTCAGGGCGGAACGTGAAACTCCCTTGCTGAAACAGGGTTTTATCCTCTCTCCTACATGACTCCTTTCCACTGGGTTTTATCAGTGGAGTTTATCTTTACTAATAATGCTAAATGCTTTCCAGGCTTTCTAAAAGTTAAGGCAGAAGAGGGGTAAGATAATAGAAAAAGTCCCACTCAGAGGGGAACAAGTCACACTGAGAGTGTGCAGGAGAGGAGCCTCCTCCAACAGCCTGTGTTTTCCTGATGGCTCTGGTGCTCCAACAGCCACAAAACTCATAATATTTTACGGCTCTCAAACTCATCTGCCAAGCATGTACTACTGAGGGCTGTGCTGGGTGAAAAAGAAGGACATTGGTTAGCAGATTTTCTGTCTGGTTTGCTTTGCCTTTTTCCTCGTGTGTCCCTGCTCATGGTGTCTGTGCTTGTTTGGTCACCCGGAGAGGCTTCATCCATGAGTTTCGTGATCAGATAGGAAGCAGTGAAGCCCTGAGGTTGCAAAGTAAATCAGTTCAGAGGTTGACTAAGGGGTAACTTAAAGATATAAGAAGAGCAGAGCACAGCTTATAAAAGAAAATGATGAAGGTCTGTAGAAGTAGAAATATTTGAAGGGACTATAAACTCCTCACCCTTTCTTCTGTCTTCCATCTATAGTGGTGTGTTTTGCGCCATCACAGCTCGTATTACCCGAGAACTTCTGAGTGACATAGGAAGATATCCATAACTATTTGACTTTGTCAGCAGCCTCTCATATAATTAATGGAAGATGCTGTTTGCTGAGATCTGAGGTGCTCCAGAGTTGTGATCAGCCTGTCACGTTAGCAGACAGGCTTGTAGAGCAGCTAAACAGGATTATCTCCAATGGAGCAAAGACTGAACTGGATAGTCACAATGTGGCAGCAGGAGAAGCCACAGCAAGACACTAGGAGCAGTAATCATGCATGTGTGTTTAGTCTGGAAGAGTAAAACTAATTGCTTCTGCTTTAGGAGCAAGCAAGCGATTTGCACACTTTCTGCAGGTAGCACAGCTAAGAAGCTTCAAAAAGCTGGTTTTGCAATCGGATAAGCAGATGCAGAACTGCTATAAAACTTCTAAGCATGTCCAAGGGCAACAGTTACTGCGACAAAGTATAATTTTATCATTAGGTCTAAATCTGTCCCTAGAACAAGCAGCAGTTAGTAACTTGAGTCTATAGCTGGCAAAATGTAAATTAACAATATCAGCTCCTGTAGCTAATGGCAGTTTTACCGGAGGGAGTATTGCGGGACTGGGCTCGTAACAGATTTTACAGACGAGAGATCCTGGTTCAGTACCGCGTTCCACACAGGCACAGGGATCCCTGCCATGTGGCGCTCATCTTCGATTCAGCCTGACATGTGTCCACTCCGAGGACGTAATGGCTAATACGCTGCACATTAAGTTAAAAATACAACAGCAAGTCTGCATAGTCGGCATGCCATTCGGGGAGGAAAACACTCACTTGTGCATATTAAACTGAATTTCTACGCTCATTTTTACATTTCTTTTCTCCATATACCCCAAAGGATCATTAGGGACGAATGGTCTGTACATCATCATTTTATGAAACAAAGATGTGTTTGTTCTACACGAAGGCAACAACAAAAAAAAAATCCTCCCTGACTTCTACCATTTTTCCTGTATC
>WAAB01016939.1:32371-58584 GCA_013389865.1 Piaya cayana | reverse complement strand
TCTTTTCTGGCTAGAGGGAAGAGGGATAAACTGTATCTCTCTTGTCGGAATCAAAAAACCAACAGGAGCTACTTAGACTCATGCTACTAGATTATCCTGCAGTGCAAGGCAATGCTGAGAGAGACAAGTGGGACTCCTTGGGAGCCTGGTATCTCCCATACATGCAATGACACCCTTAGCCTTTCTCTTGAATCTCCTTGAGTTGTGCTATGCATCCAGCTGATTTTGCCCTTATGGATATGTGAACATGTAGGGTTTAAGGATCATGAAAACTACTCATCTTCCTACTCAGATGGGCAAATGTGGCATCACTGTAAAGGTTCTCAGAGCAACTTCAGTGTTTGCTTTACCAGGACTGTGGGTTAGAATGGTACACAGAGGGTGGAATTATACTTATTCCTTGAATGTTTCCTGTCAATTTTAATTGGTTATATTTATCTACTTCAAATGAATTTAGAAAACTCAGCACACAGTTTTCAACTAATTCAGCAGGAAACATGCACGAAAAACTCCCCAGTGACCTACTCATAGACAAATAGAACCTAAATACCACAGTTCTCTCGCTGCTGATAACATGCTACTGCTAAAACAAAGGAAAGGTGTAAATTAATTAACTTTCCTTCTGTTTTGTGCTTTTCATACTGAAGGTTGCTGGAATGAGAGAATTCTACCTAAAAAGCTATGCTTCTGTAATGCAGTTTCTTACAGGCAGAAAATTTCAAGGCACTGAAGTAGTATGAGGAGGTGAAGAAAGCATTGTCCAGTAAGGCCTCCTAATGTTAATAGAAGGGATATATTGAAGAGTGATAAAAAGGAATATAATCAAGTTTACACCTATTTTGCTCTCCTGACTGATAAGTCTGGGAGCCCAAAATGGCAGTTCTTTTAGGGAGAGTTAGTAGACTTTCTTAGATCAAGTGATTTAGCTGGAGAAATGAATAAATTACTGTCTTAAAACTCAGGCAGGAAGACCCAGGAGTATTCTGAGTGGTCAAGTCAAGTAAGAATGAATGGAATCTCACTGCATTCTTCATTGATTTGTATGAGGTGCAGAGCTCACTAAGGAGTGAATTTTCAGCCTCTCTAAATCTTGTAAAGTCTGTTTCAAGAGATTTGAAAAAGGTAGCAAAAAACCAAAAAATCCTAAACAATTCAGAGGACCTTTTTTCCTGTTCTGTCCCCTAAAGCAAAACAAGGATGAACACATACTTCCATATTACAATATCCTCCAGATTACAAGACTTTTGTGACAGTTCTCTTTCCTGTAAATCTCCAAGTACTTTGTGCTGCTCTCTGGTTTCCTGAACAAAGAAACTTCTGCAGTTCTTTCTGTTTGTGCTGCCTCCACTAATGAGTTCTCAGAGGCACATTAACTAAAATAGCATTATAAATGAGAGGTGTTAGTGGAGGTCTCTTGATTAGTGCAGAGGGCTTGAGAGGATGCATAAGAAGACTTCTTCCCTTCTACTCTCTTTTTCTTGTGTGGAATTTACAACACTAGCACTTTTACAGGGAAAAGGGAGCTACCATTCCCTCTAGTTGCCAAGCCTTAGCGTGACCGGACAATGTCACCTTTCCATGCTGAGAACTACCATGTATGCCTATAGGAATAAGAATCTCTTAGATCTATTCTTATTTTCTTTTACAGTTCAATTGTGCTTGGGTACTTCAGCTCCTCAGACAGCAAAAATGTACAGAACTGAGCATTATAAGCGATACAAGCAGGTATCTCTGCATAAATAACAAATCATAGAATCACTAGGTTGGAAAAGACCCACTGGATTATCAAGTCCAACCATTCATATAAACCACTAAGCCATGCCTCTCAGCACCTCATCCACCCATCTTTTAAACACCTCCAGGGAAGGTGACTCAACCACCTACCTGGTCAGCCTGTTCCAGTGCCCAATGACCCTTTCCATGAAAAACAGTTGGTGTTAATTTTGTTCAGCAGAAGTGATTTATAAATTATTGTGACTCTACACATCAGACACCCTATTACAAAATTCCATCCCAATCCTTCTTCCATTGTGACTGATAGAAAAGCTCTTACTGATTTTAATAATACGTATGTAAAGCCCTGTGATTGCTGTAGGGAGTGAGGAGTAATACATGCTACCTACTGATCAAGCAATAGTCTCTGATGGTTATTTCTTTGTGGTTGGAATAAGAGAACACAGACGACTATTTAAGACAATTTGACTTAAAGACTTCTTACGGAGATTAAGTTGCATGGAGTGTTTTGTGGTGTTCTTATTTGATACTGAATAATAGTAGTAATAGAACTTGTAATTTCTGCGCTTATTAAGGCCTTTGAAGAAGAATGGAAAGTGAGCTTCAAATTTATGACTTCCTTGAGTACACTCATTTAAAAAAATTATCGATAATGTTGAAACTTGGGGAAGAATTCTAGCAGATTATTGAAGAAGAAAAAAAAACAACCAAAAAAACCCAGGAAACAATGAACAACCTAATCCAATAGTTTCCCACATGTCCTTCTTCCCTCCAGAAATATTTTATTGACTTATGAAACCTCATTGTTTGGCTAGAAAATGATTATAAATGTTAACCTATGTCAGTGCACAACAGTTGAGGAAGGATGAGAAATGTTAAGGAAATATATAATCACAGGCCAAGAATACTGAAGAGGGAGACAGAGTTGTATGAATGGTAAGAGGGATGGAACACCTCTTCTGTGTGGAAAGGCTTAGAGAGTTGGTAGTGTTTAGCCTGGGGAAGAGAAGATTTTGGGGAAAACTTTTTGTGAGCATTTCAGTACATAAAAGTNACAGTTCTATGATTCTACAATTTTATGACTCTATGATTCTACGATTACTACATGGTTTCTGTTCATAGGTGTTCCCTGATCATATGTTGTCTGTACGTTGCCTTGGCTCCTGTTTCTATGACTGTTTCTACTTCCTGAAAGCCTGCCAAGGTATTCTGTGCATACCCCATATTTTTAAGTAGGGCAACTTTGCTTAAGCATTGTAGGATTGCAAATGCATATAGATCCAGCAGGTTTGGACTGGCAATCCCTCTCCTCCATCTCACCTGTTAAAGTGGCAGTGACACATGCTGCCTAAGGGGAACATAAAACCCTGTCTGCTGTCTGCACTCTCTCTCTGTTTATTGCTTGCCAACATCTGCAACTGTTGGATTAAGGATGTGAGAAGGTACATTTCTGCCAGTCCGCTATACCATCTATCTATGGAAGTGTTTCTCATTAAGTCGTTTAATCCCTTTTGGAATCTACTGTTATTAGCTGTCCCCACAGCTTAAATGAAAACAAATTTCAGATGAGCATTTGCTTTGTAAAGAAACATTTTACACCTACCTCTGTTTTGAATTTATCTTTTCGCTTTTGGCAATTGCCCATTATTTCCAATACTGCAAGATTTGAAAAATAATGTTCTGCACTCGGCTTATACTTTCACAACTTTTCAAACACCTCAGTCATGCTTCCTTAAGCTTCTCCCCTTTGAATTAAAGTCCTATCCTTTTTAACCTATCCTGACAAGGCATCTATTCTACCATCCTACCCATTTTAGCCATTCTCACTCACTGTTGCCCTTTTTAAAATCTGTTGTGTTTTAAATGTGGAAATTTCCACAGTTTTCTGTTTATTCAGTCTGAACTTTGAAGGCAGTGATCCTTAAATAGAAATTTTACACTGCTTTTCAGAATAAGGCCTTTCCAGGCCCTTGCAGAATCATGCATCCACTGATACGAATGGTCCAAATAGCAAAGATGACCGAAAGGAGATCTAAAGACTAAAGAGGAGAATCTGAGAAGGGATGTAAATGCGTGCTATAATTTTCATGGTTGATTTCCAAGTTGGACTCAGAAGGCAGTTCAAATCATCCTGCCCATGTGTTACTTAGTGGGAAAAAAAAGGGAAAATATTTTGAAATTTGACCTTTCAGAAAACATAAGAGAGTAAAAAGTCAGAACTTAATTTTTCCATTTTGCAGGGAGATTTTTGACACCTAGAGTAGCACACAGTCCATGGCTGCCAATGTCTGTGTTTATCACCAGCAGTAATTCATCTTGTACAGCATTGTAATCAGATAAGATGGAACCATGAGATTGTGTAATATTTAGAAAAGTTTACATGTATGTAAAGTAAGTTTACAGGTATGTAAATTAAGTTTACATATATACAGGCCCATTTTCCAGATAGTCTTCTTGAAACATTCATCTTTCCTTCCCCAGAGACATTGCATTATAAATCTGAGTAGAAGGTCACTTTTAGCTGAGCAGTTTTGCATTGGTAATTGGCAAACAGAGCAATGAAATCCAAATAGAATTAAAACCTCACGTTAGTGAGTTTGGAGCATGAGACTTCCTAGTTGTTTTGTGGGAAATGAAAAGTGAGTGAGTCCTTTAAAAAACCCTGCAGAAGAGGAGGCTGTTTCTCCCTGTTGGCAGCTGAACAATCTTGAGCTCAATTATTTGTGGATGAATTGATCTGTGACACTCAGAAACACTTTTAATCTTATTTTAAAACCATTAAGAGGGAAAAATTTTAACATATAACTTGGCAGCAGTTAATCTAGTGATTAGTTATTCAGTGAAATTAATTTCATACACTGACATTTGCTTCCTTCCTCAGTTTCCAATTATTTCCTGTCATCTTCCAGAAATTGGTAAGCAAGTTTGAACAAAATAGAAATTGATGTCAAGTTAAACATCAGCATTACTGTTCTCCAAGGAAAATCAGAGTCCTTTGACATTGGGAAAATGTTCAGGAAACATTGTAATAATCCTTTTTTTCCACTCTGTATACACTTCATGGTTCTGATATTTGGCCATTGTTTTAAAATAATAGTGCTGAAATGTACTGGAACTGGATGATCTTTAAGGTCCCTTCCAAACCAAATCATTCTATGATTCGATGTTATTGCCAAAAAAACACTCATCAGTTCTACTTTTTCCACTTATTCCATAGTGAACTGTAATCAGCAAAACTGATTACTTGCTTTATGGAAATGGTATACAGATTAAAAAGCATTTTTTTATTTGAATGAAGACATCGTTATTCAAAATTCTCTCTTTAGTTGTAAAATCATTTGGTATTTTTTGGTATTTTTATATTTGATACATTGATGGTGAACACTTTTGTGGTCATCTGATCTTAAACTTGGCTTGCAGAAATCTACTTAATTATTAAATTCCGATTGAATTCTTAAATGCATTTCTCTCTAGCTATAACTCTTTTAATTTGGCTACCATGTAAGTGACTAGCAAATTACCATTATTTGCCCTTCAAAATAATTCATGGGGTTGGTATGGTTGCACCTGAGTGTGCATGGGAAGTGGTTATTGCCAGAAAAAGGAACATATTAGGCAATATACAAAGTTGATTTGTGGCCAGTTATCAGCTTTTTAAGAGGGTAACCTTCTGCAGCATTCTTATTGGCATCTCATTAGAGATTGGCTCAGGAACAGCCGTGGAGCAAAGCCTGGAGGCCTTCACTCTTGCTCTCTGTTGTCTTCAAGACAAAACTCTTAAGTATGCCATGTCAGCCTCTCAATCCTTAAGAATGCTACTGTTAATTTGAGACTGCGAGTTGATATTCCATTCTCCAGTGTGCTGTCTTTTAATGGAATACCCTTCAAGATCTTTGTGCTGAATAAGCTAGTTACACTATGAGAGTCTGTTTCTATGAATTATTTAGGGGAGATATTACTTTTCAGCTCAGACAAAGCGCAAAAAATATGTCATCAGCTAAATGACATGTATTTTAGCAAAAACTGACAGATCATGTAATCTCAGTTAAAGCAGCTTTCAAACTCCAGCTACGCTCCTGGAACAACTATTCACTAGACGCAGCTTTCTAAGATACAGCTGTCTCTAACCTCTTTTGCAATCAAACTAAAATTTCATAATGTGTGTGAAATTACTTCATGCCACTAGAATACCTATAAAATAAAATAATATAAGGTAAACATCACAATGGCTCTCATTTGGCAAAGTATTTTAGTTATTGGCATTTTCATGACCATCAGAGAAACTACCTTTTACAATTGATGGAAAAGTCTTAACCCCTTTGACTTAGACGAGCAAATATAGTCCCAGTAGGATCATCAGGGAACATAATCATTACATATATTACATAAGTTGATTTTTGAGATTTTGGGGAAGAAAAAAGGAAAGAAAAGGATGAGAAGGGAAAGAAAAGGGTGAGGAGGGGTGGGGAATGGAAGAGGAAATCTACAGTTGTTTGACAAGTTCTTATTTCCTTTTCATCTCAAGCCTTCCTTTTCTTATATTCTTCGACCTTCCTTTTGTAAATAAATACATCATAAATGAAGCAGGGGAACAGAAGCCCCATTTCTACCTCCAGCCTAGGGTATCAAAATCAGTGGGTTTTGAATTATTTAAAACACAATGGAATAGGTTAAAAAATTCCTGTTGACTGGTGCAATATCAGCCAGGCAGGATGTTGCAAAGCAGTATCTAACCATATGTATCAATCAGAATTTCTGTTTAAAGAGAGAGCATCCAATAGAGTCCATCATAGCTCAAGATAGTGGGTTACTGTCACTCAGAAAGAAACATGGGCTTAAATCTTCTGTTTTAAAAGGTGAAATTGAACTCCATTCCTCCAAGTCCTGTGTAAACACACTATTCACATTCACCCACTGAATAAAAGGAGACTAGTACATTATCTGGCTTTAGTAAAATTACAGTTCTGAATGGAAATGCATTTGTATCTTGCCAGTGAGGATCGATTAGTAAAATGCATATTATCAAGGCCAAGACACCTCTTTTTGGCAGATTTAACATTTGTATTTCAGAACATGTGTTGATGCAATTAGAATTATGGTGGAACCAAAATGCATTACTCACGACTGTTAAAATGATTGTAAATTACAAAACCATGTACAGTGTTACTAAAAACATTAGAGCACGCACTTCTGTTCAAATTTACATCTTCCACTTTACCGAATATGGATGTAACTTGAGAATTTTATGTGTCCAGCTTAAAAATTTGACCATAAATATCTAAAATTTATTGAAAAAATCCCTTTACTTATAGATTCAGTGTGAAATGAATGTAACATGGAATAAGCAAGGATTTGAATGTTTAAATATGGAGTTATAGTCCTCTGTAAGTAGTAAAGGATAAAGCAAGATTTATTTTCATGTTTATGCTTTTATAAATCTAAAATTATAATTTTACTGCTAATTTCTTACATGTTTCATCTAGCTGGATCACTTAATTTCATGGAATTGTAAATAGTACACTATGAAATTAATCCTTTTCCCCTTGTTCTTATGCTGTTTAACACTCCTGTTCCTGATACTTGCCTCAAACAGCTGGTTTAGGCAAGGTTATTTTGAGTCTAATTTTGCAAATATAAAGAATTTTGGGAAAGTCTAATCTAACAGTAGTATGCATCATAGAATCATAGAATGCAACACAGCAGATTAAAAAGCAGAATCATAGCATCATAGAATCATAGATGGGTTGGGTTGGAAGGTCATCTAATTCCAATTGCTCTGCCATGGATCCTTCCACTGTATCAGGTTGCTCAAAGCCTCATCTAACCTGGCCTTGAACAGCTCCAGGGATGGGGCTTCCATGACTTCTCTTGTCAACCTCTGCCTGTGCCTCTCCACCCTCATAGGAAAAAATTTCTTCCTAGTGTCTCATCTAAAAGTCGTTTCTTTCAACTTAAAACCATTACTCCTCATCCTCTCCCTGCACTCCCTGCTAAGTCACAGAATCGCAGAATGCTTTAGGCTGGAGTTTAATACATCTGGAGGCCAGTCACAAGTGGTGTCTGCCAGAGCTCAGTGCTGCATCCAGTTCTGTTCAATATCTTTATCATAGAATCATAGAATAGAATCATAGAATCACCAGGTTGGAAGAGACCCACCAAATCATCGAGTCCAACCATTCGTATCAAACACTAAACCATGTCCCTCAGGACCTCAAATATGAGTCTGGTTTAATCCCAGACTTTTGGGACAAGTCCAGTTGATCTGATTATTTATAAGCAGTACAGGTGCTGTACAAGAAAGGGAAATATTTCCCTGCACCAGCCGGGAATCGAACCCGGGTCGCAAGAATGGGAATCTTGCATGATACCACTACACCACTGGTGCTTCCTTAAGTCAATGTTTCCTTTATCAATGACCTGGATGAAGGGATTGAATGTACCCTTAGCAAGTTTGCAGATGACACTGTCAATCTGCTTGAGAGTAGGGAAGCTCTGCAAAGGGATGTGAATAGGCTGGATTGATGGGCTGAGACCAGAGGGATGGGGCTTGACAAGTACAAGCACCAAGTCCTGTGCTTAGAACACAACTACTCCATGCAGTGCTACAGGCTTGGGGAAGAGTGGTTGAAAGTTGCCTGGTAGAGAAGGACCTAGGGGTGCTGGTTGACAGCTAACTCAACATGAGCCAGGAGCGTGACCAGGTAGCCAAAAAGGCCAACAGAATCTTGGCTTGTATCAGAAACCATGTGGCCAGCAGGGCCAGGGAAGTGATTCTGTCCCTATACTCAGCACTGTTGAGGCCGCACCTTGAATACTGTGTTCAGTTTTGGGTCTCTCACCACATGAAAGACATTGAGCTCATGGAGTGTGTTCAGAGAAGGTTAATGAAGCTGGTGAAGGGTCTGGAGAATAAGTCTTACAAGGAGCAGCTGAGGGAACTGGAGTTGTTTAAAGAGGAGAGGGCCAAGGGAAGACCTTATCACTATCTACAACTACCTGAAAGGATATTGTAGAGAGGTGAGTGTTGGCCTCTTCATCAAAGTGATAGAGAGAGAGGGAATGACATCAAACTGTGCCAGGGGAGGTTCAGATTGGACATTAGGAAAGACGTCTTCACTGAAAAAGTTATTGACCACTGGAACAGGCTGCCCAGGGAGGTGATTGAGTCACTATCCCTGGAGGTATTTAAAAGATGGGTAGATGAAGTGCCTAGGGATATAATTTAGTAGTGGACAGGTACAGTTGGACTTGATGATCGCAAAGGACTTTTCCAACCTAGGGATTCTGCAATTAAGTACTGCTGAAAATACTGACAGACTGTGTACAAGTAAGTTAATATTCCCTTTTCTTAGTTTGGAAAGTTAACATCTGAAGCATAATATATTTGCAAAATTCTAGTCACATTATTGAGATTTCATACTGTATTTTTTTGGTGAAGAATCTGTTTCAACTTCAGTAGAATAAAAGCATAGATTTATGAATATGCATGTGACAATTTAATCAGGAGTTGTCTTGAAACATTAAGTTAATGAACAGAATTTACTTCAATGTGGCTTCAGTAAAATTCCTATTCATCTCAAAATTAAGGTTATGAATCTACAAATATGAGGTCTTGCTTTGCAGATAAATAAATTCTGTTTGACAGGTGACAGTAAGTGGCATTATTACACACAGACTGCAAGTAAATCCTCAGAGTTGGGACAACATCTTGTTCCATGACTTTTGCATTAACTTACACACCAGCTGAGACCACAACCTTCAGAAAGGAGCTGTGGAAACAGCAGGACAGTTTCCTTTGTCTTTTAAAATTTGAATTGATACTCAAAATTAAGAGTTTCTTTGCATACTGTATATTGCATAATGACTTTATTCCTGGGAGGGAGACAGGCTTCCTGTTGATTGAGGTCATCTTCATTTTACAGCTCCTATGATGTAAGTGTGTGCACATGCTGAGAAAATAAACTAAGTTTAAAGTCTGTTCACAATATGTCCCCAGTTTCTTCTCCTCTTAAAAATTAATGTATAAATCCCTGGAATTCTAGTGCTGAGCAATGAGGCAGGATCGTCATAATGAGGGACTACTGACATTGAGAGAATAGAGTAAAGCATACAGGAAAAGTTAATCCAATTAAACTTGTAGCCCTGAGCCAGTTGTAACAGTTTAAGTCTTTCTAGGGGAGATCTTCAGATTTGTCCAGAAACATACTCATATACTTAATACTGTTTTAATATTCTAGCTAGCTAAATAAAAAGGTATCCTCCACAGTTTACCCTTTGGTGATGTTTCCATAAGTATTAAGGTATCTTTGCAGGAAGTATAATGACATGACATGCAGGTTTTTTAGGGTGAAAAGTCAAGTTTTGTACCACATGTTTTCCAACAGGGAAGACCAGGACAGTATGAGTAGGAAGTTTGTGGTCTGTGTACCTGCAAACATCTCTGGTGAGGGTTGGGTCCAGGATGCTGGAAGAGAAACACTTGGCAGTGAGTAGCCCAGGACCATGGGTCACATCCTTGAGTGCAGGTCTAGTGATTTATACATAACTAATAAAGTGTCAACTGGGGCCTTGTATGGCTGGTATAACAGAAATATGTTACACATACCGACAGAATGGTTTCTGCACAAATACAGTCATAGCTGCATCTTTCTTTTTCATTCTTGTTTTATTTTGATGAAGGAAGACTGAACTCCTCTTTCTGCAGATATTTAGTGGGAAGACATACACTCACAAAGCAGATACATACCATCAACTCATAGAATCACAGATTCAGAATAATTTAAGTTGAAAAGACCTTTAAGAACATTGAGTCCAACTGTTAACTTAGTGCTACCAAATCTGTCACTAAACCATGTCCCAAAGTGCCATGTCTAGATGTCTTTTAAATACCTCCAGGGATGGTGACGAAACCACTTCCCTGGGCAGTCTGTTCCAGTGCCTGACAACCCTATCAGTGAAGTAATATTTCTTAATATCCATTCTAAACCTCCCATGGTGCAACATGAAGCTATGTCTTCTCATCATATCAGTAGTTACCTAGAAGAGATTAACACCTGCCTCACTACAACCTCCTTTCAGGTAGCTGTAGAGAGCAATGGGTCTTCTCTAGCCTCCTTTTCTCCAGACTAAACAACTCCAGTTCCCTCAGTTGCTCCTCATAAGACTTGTGCTCCTTGCTCTTTATGAAGGGCTTTTGAATCCACATCTGCTGCATGTGAAGAAGGTCCAGCCAACTTTACAAAGACTGGCATGTAGTTTGTAAAAGTGATGCTGTTGTACACAGGGTGAGCAGGAGAGAGAGCATGAGAGTGTGAGGGCTGCACAGCTGGTCTGAGGCAGTCAAATGGCAGAGACTCAAATGATAAACTCAACCCTTTATCTAGGACTGCTAGTACCTTCTTGACTGAGTCCACCGAACGTTGCGGAAAATGCATATTTCAGCATCTTGGTATTACTTCATGGAGGAGGTGGGGAAGAGCTTTGAAGTATCTTAGACTATATTGTCTTCTGGTTGACAAGACTCTGTTTTTCAGTATGTCTTGATCAACAACTGCAGAGGGTTTGCCGATGTAATTTAATAAAAAAGTGTAGGATCTGCTGCAAATACAGAGTTGAACTTCTAACATTCACTTCAGATCCCCTGATTTCTCTCAGATATTCTCTTTTTAGTCATCTTGATTTTTCATAATCAACTCAGAGTAATGCTTTCTCTCTACAACAGTGGAGTGAGTTATAGTGGTGCCTCTCACTTAAATGTGTTCATATAGATCCTCTTGCATTCAGTTCATTATAGAACCAAAACCAAAATGGATTTTCTGATTAATGTGAAAATGCCAGTTATTTACAATAACAAAAATGAGTTTGTGGATGTAAACCACTTTCAAACAAAAGAACTTGTCTTAATTTTGTGTGTTTTCTATGTTTTTAGTACTTTTTTGTAATGGACAAGGCTCTTTGAATGAGGTGTCACTACAAAAAGAATGACAGGGGAAAAAAATCCAAACCGTAACAAAATAAAAAAAAAACACTGCCATTTTTCTTAAAGCTTATTTTCTACAGTGGGCTTTCACTAAAGATGGCAGCAGAAAATTCATAGTAGAACCTGGTTGTCAGCTTCCTTGACATGATGCATACTCATTGCTTGCTGGAAACAGTCTCTTCTGACAGCTGAATCTCATTGTTCTTTACAGTCTGTGCTAAGGAATTACTAAACCACAGATAACCCCTGCTCGTCCCCCACTGGATTTTCTCCTGTAGCAAAGCTGTAGAGTGTGGGAAATTGCTGCTGGATACAATGAGCATTATCATGTTTCCTGTGTTGATGATCTCCAATCCTGAAAATGGTCCTGATTTATGTATTTGCTAAAAAGAAAGGAAGAGTAATCTCACAGAAAGTTGTTGAAGGATAATGTTACAGGACTTCAAGAGAGATTAATGTTATCTTAATGAAATAAAACTACTTTCATGTATAGAAGGATGTACTTTGCCTAAGGAAAGAATGATAGAATTAAATCTTATGCATTACATTTAACTGTGTCTTTGTAAATAGAAGCATTTAACTTCTTTGTTTAACATCTAATGTGAGCTGGAGCCATAAACCAAAATTCGTCTCTCAGGTTGTCCTTTTATCTATAAAGCTGTTTTTATGAGATATTCTTCTGGTGTCATTATACTTTATCACGTTTCAATGTACACTGGTAGGGATTTTAATCCACAGATTACTGCCCCAACAGAATGAAAAATCCAAAATATGTACTTGATTATTTAGAAAAGTTTAGTCTCTAGAGCTGTGTTGTATTTAAAAAACAATGTATTGTATAATCCTGTAAAATGCCTTCCTGCACACACATATTGCTGCATGCTAAAATCCTTACCAAAAACTACAATAAACCAAAGTATTTCCCATTTATTCTGCTACAGTTTTCAATAATTAGTGGATAAATTAATTAAAAGATCAAAAGCATTAAATATAGGTCAATTATTATTTTCCTTTTAAAACATATTTCATATGTTTCTATTTATAAACATAAAATAGCTGTTCATATTGGAGCACTCTTTGGGCTTCAAAAGGACAGATGCATCTGAAGCCAAAGTTACTTTTTTTTTTCTTCTTCCTATTTTGCCATATATAATATCTAAATGAGTACCAGGCTTCATGCTGTAGCAAATTAGAAGCCCACGTGTGTTATAAACATGCAATTACTCAACATCTCAAAGAAAAGCTCCAAATCTCACTTGATAAAACCCTGATAGTATGAAATAGCTGAAGAATACACAAACCTGTAAAGGAGAAAATGTGTTTAAAAGTAATTTCTGACGTTCAGGGACACAGTCTTAATGCTGTTTCTCCTTTCCAGTAAAGATTCTTGTTAACGTGGCAAAATTGTGCTATAAATTTTCACACCATTGAGACATGTTATCATTCATCCCCATCCATTATCTTGCTGTTCCCAGCTACATTTGCACCCAGCTGCAAACGTCTTATTCTCCTTCCTGATACCACTTAGCTTACCTCCCCCAGACCTTATTTTCAACAACCCAAATCCCTCCTCCATTTTCCCAACTCCCACAAATCAAGACATCAAATGCTTCACAGCTTCTGCACAGCCACAAAAGGTGTTCTCTCCCAACCTCCCATTTCACATCCCACCTTCTCTGTAATGGTCAGCTTTGAACATGGAAATGTAAATGTTAACACTGGTTGAATTTATGCATTCCTGTAGTATTTAACTGGCAAGCAGTACCTCAGGTGGTGCTGGGAGATTTTCACAGAATCATAGAATTCCTGAGCTGCAAGGGAGCCACAGGGATCATTGAGTCCAACTCCTCTCCCTGCATAGGACAACCCACAAACCCAACATTCACACCATGTGTCTGAGGAAGCTGGCCAAATGTTTCTCAAACATTGTCAGGCTTGGCACTGTGACTGCTCCTCTGGGGAGCCTGTTCCAGTGCTCCATGACCCTCTAGATGATGAACCTAGTATTCAATCTAATATATACATATATTAATATCCAACCTAAACCTCTTCTTCGCACACCCTCCTGCCATTTCCTCAGTTCTTATCATTGATTGATAGAAAGAAGATATCAGTGCCTGCTCCTCCTCCCCTTGTGAGGAAGCTATAGACCTCTATGAGGTCTCCTCTCAATCTTCACTTCTCCAGGTTGAAGACACCAAGTGGTATTAGGTCTCTCTCATAACAACTTCTCATCTAAACCTTTCACTAACTTTGTGGTCCTCCTCTGGACACTCTCCAGTAGCTTTATATCCTTTTTATACAGTGGCACCGCAAAACTGCACACAGTGGTCAAGATGAGGGCACACTAGTAAATGAATTTATCCTCAGGAATTTGCTGCTCTCATGAAGGAGCAGCTCCATGGTTATTATTGTAACTGGGAATTGCTGCCTGAAATGAGCTGTCTTCATGTCCCAAGCATTGGTACTATTATTTGGATGGTTGGGCAACAAGCGGTATTTGCAGTTTCTGGATGCAGTTTGAGTATTCCTGTTCTATAAAATCATGTTCATTGTCTGAGGGTTTGTGAGTTATCATGTGGTTTTTTGTAACAATTTTGACTTTTGTACAGTTCTGAATTTCTTCTAAATACTTTGTGCCTTTTACCAAACTAGCAAAAAAAGCTACTTTATTTCCCTCATATTCCCTCATGTAATTAGTTTTTCCTTTCAGCAGCTTTCTGCTCTGTCTTTGTTTCTCTTTGTTCCTGATACATAGTTATATGTACTCAGAAAACTAACTAGGAAATTAGCACTCTAGGGATAAGCAAATCATGTTTTTCTGTTACATTTCTTCCTTCCATCCTTCCTTAGAAGTTTTTCTTCTGAGAAGTCTGTATTAAAAATAGAATTTATTATTCGAATTCACTTTGTTTCATTATCCCTTACAGACAGAAAATTTAAAATTTAAATGATTCAAAATATCGTAACATGAGCGCAACACTTTTTTTCAGGGATATTATTTTATGTGGAAACTTGTAAAAGAATATCCTTTTAGGAAGGTTTTTTTCTCTTCTGTTGAAATGCTACAGTGGTGATGTTGCCTACAAATACCTTTCCATGAAGTTACCAACAGATGGATGCCTACATTGAAAAAAGCATATGATAGTGTTATGCTTTCTCAAAGCCAAGTGTTAAACGTGATCACAAATGTTTTCTAAACTAAGGCTGCAATGAGGAATACACAGTTAAAATGCACTGACAAGTGGTATCTATAGAATAACTCTTCGTTATGGGTTGGTTTTTTTCTTTAAGAATCTGAAATATGATTGCTAAAAATAAATATGCTACATTCATCCATGTAAATTGGATATTATCAGGGAGCACTATTGACCACTGGATTATGTTATATATAGTACTAAATCCAGTATTTTTTAATCCTGGGACAACCATATTTTTCCCAAACAACTCCTGGGCATAGCCTGAAATATATGGACTATCACATTATTTTTAATTTATTTTGATTGGGACTAATTTCAGAATGAGAAAAATGTTTGATGTTCTGAATATGAGCCAATCCATATAGCTGCACTCAATAGCAGAGAATTGCCCCAGAACTGTTTAATATATATTACAGAAACCTTGCCTTGAGAAATGTTTGGATCTAGTAATCATCTTCAGAGATGGAAGTAAATTATAACCAACTTAATTCTATCAATAAAGAGAAATTTTCATTTCTGTAACTTAACGTTGTGCAATCAGTCTCTGAATACTTCATCAAATTCCATGTGGTTACTAACCAATCACTAATTCAGCCCCACTTGCAGATATTTTTGTAGAAATGCTTTTAGGTTTAGTGTTTTGTGGTATTCCCCCCCCCCCAAAAAAAAAAACAAACCAGCAAAAACCAACTGCATGTATGCATATTTATGTAAGTCCATGTCTTGTTTTTTCCTGCTTGCCCTTTCTTTGCATAATTTCTGGTTGGATGAGACTTTAGATAGTCTGATCCAGTGGACTGTTTCCTTGCCCATAGCAGGGGACTTAGAACTGGATGAACCTTAATGTCCCTTCCAACTGAAACCGTTCTATGATTCTATTATTCTATGATTCTATGAAATACAAAATATGACAAGGAAAAAAACCACAAATAATGCCTTTAACTAACTGCATTAGGACTTGCATTTCTTTGGGGACTTTCAGTATTAGCAAGAGCTTCTAGCCTGACATCATTCATGAAAATAGTCCCTCACTAACCCAAGATGCAGAAAAAATTCAACAAGATCCACATGGGTATCAAACCACCAGGTTCTTCACAATCCCCTTTGCCTGCCCAACAAAAAACATTCCTGTATTTGTGCAGCAGTGAAAAACAGGTAGTTAGAAGCAGCAGCAGAAGCAAGGACACTGCTACATTTCACCAGCTATTGTCAGTTAAGCTTATTGTGAACAAATACCATACCTCCTTTTATTTCATTACTGTGTCCTATCTACCATCTTCCTGTCCATCTGTGTGTTCCTGCAGGGCTAATGCTTATTTCCTATTAGCTGTTCTCTTTCTGTGCCAATGATCCTCTTATGAGTAACTCCAGGTGCTATGTCACCCCCACTTCCTTCATACCTTCTTTTTTCTCTGAAAATCTGCTCAGATCAGAGTTCAACTGTTTACCAATGAATAGTGGTCTCAGAATTTGCTGAACTACATGCCGCCTGAGATAAAAGTGTTCTTATCCTGGATGCCCCATCCCTGGAGGTGTTCAAGATGAGATTGGATGAGACTATGAACAACTTGATCCAGTGAAAGGTGTCCCTGCCCATGGCAGAGGGCTTGGAACTAGATGATCTTTGAGGTCCCTTCCAACTCAAACCATTCTATGATCCTATGAAATACAAAATATGACAAGAAAAAGAAGAATTCCCAAGGCGACAGGCTTCAGTTCCTCTCTTAGAGTATTCCTCTATGTTTTCCAGAATTTTTACTACCAGTGTTATTTTGATAATGACAATAAAATCTGCTATACTCACTTAATCCTCCTATTATGTTAAAGAGTAATACTACATGCTTTAGGTTAATTAGAACATAATTCCCAAAGCAATATGCATATGTGCTGGCATTAAAGTGAAAACTTTAAGCTGGTTGGCTGATTTTAATGCTGCTTTATTATTCACCATCTGTCAAAAACCACACTAGTAGGCTATTCGTTCCCTTCCAGCTTCTTGTAGAGATAACGCTCACTGGAGAAACACATGGTTTTATCAGGAAGACTCGAATCATCACCCAGACTTCTAGTTTTGCACAATGAAAGTACCACATGTAAAGTAAAAAGAAACATGACATACTGTTTCATCATGAGATTTCTTAGCACTTTTCAAAACTGGATGTTTTTAATATTCCTCCGTAATTTCCATGCATCTATAATAATCATGCAGTGATCTGTGTTCTATGCAGTAAGTAATGCTTTTACTTCAGTACAAGCCCTTGCTCAGAATCCTATGTGAGCCGGGAATATTTAATACTTAGGCAAACTGCCTGCAATAAAACTATTTTGAGCTCTCTTGTAGATAATCTGCCCTTTAGATTAGTTCAGGTTCACACAGCTGCACAGCGAATAGAAATATTTCACAGCTCAATAAATGGGGCAGCTGGTATTTTGATTCATCTCAGAGCAATTTCACTGCGAATCAATAAAGTATGGTGCTTATTTTGAACAAAAGAGCACGTTCGATGGGATACAGACATTGTCATCATGGTCAGCTTCTAGCAGCCTAGAGATGAATGAATGTGTCTCTGAGAGTCTTACCTTTTCTCATCTTAATGTGCACATTGGCATTTTACTTCCCTATTTGTTTTTAGCTCACAAGATAACAAATAAAGAGGGAAAATCAGAGGGGGGTGGGGGGAGGAGAAAAGGAAGATAAAAAGGCAGTGTCAAGTGTTGTTTGTATGGCAAACAAAAAGTGGTTGAGATTTCTCTTGCTTCCTGGAAGAAATTACCAAACAGGGATACCAAATAGTGCCAAAACTCCAGGAGTGCCTCACTGCTCTAAAATAAGATTTTAATTTTATTTCTTAAGTGCAGTAATGACAATCTCTCTGCTACCTGCTTTGTTCTTAACTTGGCCATTCTGCACTTGCCAGTGCAACTCTTTTCTTTACATCAGCGTTATTTCCCATCTTTTCTGCCAGTTGTTGCTTGAAAGGCTATCGTCAGTATTTCTGTTATTCCTTGTGAAATACAATAAAAATTCATTTACTTTGTGGAGTTGGGAAGGTGGAACCAGGCATCATATCTCTTAATAAAATCTCATATAAAGAACACTGAAGGACACATCTCTGGTCTAATACTACATTTATTTTTATAAAGATGCTTTTTTATTCCTTTTTCCCTCCTTTGCTCCCCCTGGTTTAAATAGGCTTTCCTTGCTTGTTCTTCTCAAGCCTAATTTTCACTAATTCTAATTTCTATTAATACATAATACAGCAAAATTGGTAACTCTGCTCCTACAATCATGTAGATTTTACTCATATGATCCCTTACTTAGGTTAGAATTATCAGCACTTAGTCTCAGTTCAAAGTTATGTCCTTTTGCTAAAGTGGAAGTTTGTTCATCCTTTAGAGTTAGGATAGAACCTGCTCTTAAGAATCGCAACTGTTCATCACAGGGAACAGCTGAACAGTGAAAGTTTGCATGTAGCTAAGGAGTTTTTTCCCTGAGTAATTAAGTTAGTAAATAGCAATTTTAAGATCTTCTTTCTTTATTTCATGTAACTGATCATATCACAAAATTAATATTTTGCCAAAGATCTGACTATATAAATTTCTTTTCTTTTAAATTACAAAGGTCTTTTACAACCAAACAATTCTATGATTCTATGATTCTAATTAATTTCTTTCCTCACCTCAGCTTATTTAATGTCTTGTCTATAACCAGGGCTATGAGGTTTCTGGTTTTTTGAATATTGTGTCCATTACCCCCATGTCAAGCAGGAGGAGAATGAAACAGCACATCAGTGTCTGCGGGTGATGGCATTCCTGAAAGAAACTGTAGATGGCGGCAGAAAACTTTATTTTCTCTTCTGAGCTCGTGAAGAAAGGTATGTATTATCACAGACTAGAACAATCGGTGCTCAGGATGCTGTACTTCTTGGAAAAATCTTAAAAAAAAAAACCTGAATTTTTTTCATGGGTTTTCATCAAGTCATGTTTCATTCCCATTCTGGGAGTTCACGGCTGGGGTTTGGGGCACAAGGGTTCCATTAGCTTACAATAAATTGTTGTCAGTACAACAGCCAAAAGTGTTTCTTGTCTCTATGCATGTTGTTCACATTCATCCTTTCTATTTTTCAAACAGTGGAGTGGATTTTTCTTCTGTACTCTAGTGGCCACTGAACACAAGTGTGATGTGGCATGCAGTTTTCCAGTTCTTATCTGGATTTGATTTCTTCACACTAACATAACCAAGTTGTTGTAATTCCATTTTTGCTAGTAATTTCATATCACTTTGATTTTGGCAAAAAGTAAACAAAAAAATATTGCAGAAAACAGAGTGTGTTTATTGTACTGAAGGTTCTTAATTCAATATATTTCTAACAACTGGGAAATTTTTCTGTTATTTATCAAAAGCCCTTGCAGCATAACTTTGTCTTAAATGTTGGTATTTCCTTTTCTGTCATTTTCCAGAAAGCATTTAAAAGACACAATTAAAATGTACTTAGGAGAGTCACACACTACTGTTATAGGAGAAGCCAGCAACAAAGAGAATGATGTTTTAAAGCCATCAATGCAACAAAGGGAACATTCTCTTAACTTGCTGTTAAAATAAATTGGAACTCTTGGGACTTTCCTTGTTTCTGCTCTCTTACAGTGGGAAGAAAGGCCAAGAATCTTAAAGGTATTTGGATATCCAGCTCTTTCTAAAGCGGTGAACAAAGACAAGCTAGCTGTCTCAGTAAATAATGTTGATGCTACACTAATAGGCTGTTTGCAGCTCAAAACCTTTTCTGTTTGGCTCTGCAGTCTCCCATCTCAGAACCAAGGAAGATTTTTTTGTGCCCCATTTTTTTTCATATATCAACTGCATTAAAAAATTTAAATCCTCGGAATTGTCCTCAAACTCTTCTCAAATTCTGCCTAATTCTGGGTATCCCAACAATAAAATGGTTCTACCTTTTGCCTATGCACAGAATCACAGAATGGTTCTGGTTAGAAAAGATCTTTAAGATCATCAAGTCCAACCATCAGTCCAGTCCTGCTAAGTCTACCACTAAACCATGTCCCTGAGTACGACATCTACTCATCTTCTAAAAGCTTCCAGCCATGGTGATTCAACACTTTCCTGTACAGCCTAATCCAATGCTTGATAACTCTTGCAGTAAAGAAATTCTTTCTAATTTCCAAAGTAAATCTCCTCTGGTGCATCTTGAGGTCATTTCCCTTGTCCTCTCACTTGTTACTTTGGAGAAGGGACCAATGCCACCTCACTACAGTCTCCTTTTAAGTAGTTGTAGGGAGTGATAAGGTCTCACCTCAGTCTCCTCTTCTCCAGACTAAACAACTCCATGTCCCTCAGCTGCTCATCATAAGGCTTGTGCTCTAACCCTTGTGCTCTAAAACCTAAGCTTTGTTGTCCTTCTCTGGACACTCTCCAGCATCTCAATGTCCTTCTTGTAGTGAGGAGCTCCAAATTGAACACAGGATTCGTGGTGCAGCCTCACCAGCACTGAGTACAGGTCCCTCGCAAGCCCTTCATCAGCCGGGGAGGGGAGAAGTGGCTCCACACTTTCATAGAATCACCAGATTGGAAAAGACCCACCAGATCATTGAGTCCAACTGTTCCTATCAATCACTAAACCAAACCCCTTAGCACCTCGTTCACCCATCCCTTAAACACCTCCAGGGAAGGTGACTCAACCACCACCTTGTGCAGCCTGTTCCGGTGCCCAATGACCCTTTCTGTGAAAATTTTTTTCCTAATGTCCAGCCCAAAACTCCCCTGGTGGACCTTGAGATGGAGCTTGAGGCCATTCCAGATGGCAGCATGGCTGCAAACTCCTCTAAACTTTCATGACTGCCCACTACCCACATTTCATATTTGAACTGATTTGAGCTCTTATAGCTGTTCTTCATTTGTGATGGGATCTCATTTGACATGCAGACCATTAATGTCCCTAGTTGTTGTTAGTAGTACAAACAATTTTTTAGGACATATTTTAACACAAATAGGGACATTGTAGAAAGAGTCTGGAGAATTTTCTGGAAAAAAAAGCAGGTATCATCACTGGCATTTCTGGGTGAAGGAAAGGCAACAGGAACAGATTTCATGTCTGAGGATTAGACTCACTGAAGAGTTTAGGCACATAAACTGAGATATTTGCTCTTGCAGGTAGCTCCTGGTTTCACTGGTAGTATTTTTTATCTCAGTTTGTATTTAGTGTTTAAGTTTGCTTTGCCGACTTTAGACATTTGTGTAATCAAAGGGATACTTTGGGCTGAATATTTATATTGTCATATGCAATGTCACCTTCTAGACATGACATTGCTTTCCTCATGTGCCAAGCAAACCTCAGCTGCACAGTGAATTCAACTCCAGGGTCATAAACAGCCCAAAGACATTCTTGAAACACATTCCTATAATTAAATATGTACACATATAGCTATCAAAGAACTATTTGAACTGCCATTAAAATATAGCAGGATTTCCTTTGAGAGGAGTCTCCAGGAAATAGGTTTTTTTAACCTCTGGGCTACAGTTTATCAACCCTGGATTTGTTTTTAAATGTATACTTTCTCCAGAGGGAAGAAAAAAAGTGGTGATCTTCAGAAAAAAACATGGGAATATTACAGTGGGCTTTTTCCCACTGTCCAGAGTATGATATATAGGAAATTACTGTCTACTACCAGCAGAGAGGCCAAATTTATAGATTGTCTAAGAGCCAACCAAAAATGCCTTTAACTGTCAGCACTTCAGTGAAAAAGAGAGTGAGAAAGAAAGATCTGCTGAATATCAGTAGAAAAACAATGGCTTTTTCCTATGGAGTTTTTTGTTTATTAGTAACAACAGAAGGTAAAAAGTCAATGACATAAGATGAATTCTGTGATCATCTGAAAAGTAATGGGATAATTTAAGTGCCAAATCGTTTTTCCTTGTGTTCAGTCAGCTTTTTAGTTAGTTCCTTTCTTATTTTGATGTCATCTAGTAAAATACAGATTTAAAGATTTTTTAAATTTTTTTTACTCTTTTATTTATAATCTTCTTTGTAAATATAATATTGCTGATTTTAGCTGTATGATATTTAAACACTATATAGTAGCCTTGTTGCATATAAAACCATAGTCAACATCTTTTTAAAAACTCAGCAAATCTAATAAAATATCCCAGACTGTGTGAAAAAAATCTTCTTCAGAGAGGGTACGCAGTGAAAAATATAGGCAGAGATAAACCCTCAACTTGTTTTTTTGCAGGCTGTCAGATCTGGTGTTTTTGAAGGCTAAGTAGGCAGCTAGTGGGAAAGAGAATGTGGTTTTTCTGCAGGAATTCCTTTGCTCCCCATGCCCCTCTGGGGCTGTCACCTGTGTTCAGCAGAGTTTCTGGCCAAAGCGGTTGTTCTGTACTTGTTGGAGGTTTCTTTTCTCCAGCTGTCTCTGCCTGTTGCATTTTCTTTTCAAAGAGTAGAATAAATAGCAGTTATTTCTTTACTAATAACTTATTTCTCTGAGGTCAGCCACAAAGCCATAAAACTCCAAATAAATTAAGAATTTAAAAAGTAACTCACTTAAGATTCAGACATAAAAATAAAGTTTTAACTACTGTTGAAGGTCATACGTAGAATGAGCACTCTGTTTTTCAGCTTAAGTATATTTTTCTCTTAGAAATTTCTCTAATATGTAATCTAAATTTCTAATATAACCTCGATTTGAAGTTTTAACATTTTATTTCTTGCCTCATTCCCAGCAGGCTTGAAAACAAGTTTGTTTGCTTGCCTCTTCACAGAATCAAGAAATAAAGAGAATGTAATTTTTTTTTCCTTAATTATTCTGTTTCCTAAACTAAGCAAAAACTCCATTTCTCTAAGCTTTCCCTGAAGATCTCATTTCTAGACTTCCAGTTATTCACAAGACTCTCTCTCATGATAAGTCAAAACTGATCCATGTCTTTCTTGACTCTGCAGGCCCCTCTTGCAGCAGCTGTGAAAGTTGTGAAAGGATTGCTTCACTATTTCAACTGATTTACAGTGCTGTTAGGATGATTATCAATAGTTCCACTAGAAATCTGGAGTCACACAGTGAGATTCATCTGATCCAGACATGTAAATCTGATTGGGTCATCCAAATTCATTCGCGAAGGGAAATGGGCAGTTCTGAAGTATGACCTAAGTCACAAAAAAAGGGAGATATCTACACTTAAGAGGAAAATAGACCTAGAAGTGACTATTTTTTTGCTTTGGCTACATAGGGATCCTGGAGCTAACCAACCAACTCAGAGTGCATTTGCCTTGCAGTCCATTAAGGGAACCCATAGCATCATATGTTTAGAATAAATAGGTTAGGGCAGAATATTGCTGATTTCCCATACATGCTTAAAAAGAAATTGACAACTGTTTCTTCAGGAATTTCAGATTTACCTTGGAAAAAAGATGGCTAAACTTCTGAAGCTCTGATATTCACTAGGGCATCGGATAGTACTGTAGTTCTGAATATTTCTTTAGGATATTAAAGTTAATGGGACAGAGCTAGGTGAAGAAGCCAAGACTTATCATTAATTATTTTTTCGTATAGTTCTGCAATTTGGCATATATATGTCACCTTGAATATGTGATGCCTGTTTCATCTGTAATATGCATGCAATTTTTTAAACTGTTATAAATTCTATTAATATCTGAAAATGCTTTTCTGGTAAGCTTAATTTTCCCACAGGGAGCACTGGTAAAATTCCCAGTGACTTGAATGAAAAACAATAAAATGCAGAATGAGGGAACAGAGCTTAAATCAAGAGTGTAAGCCAATTAGGCATTTTCATGGTTGGCCTTTGAGCTTCTAAATATAATATCTATTGTTCTATTTCCAAAGGCACTGATCCTGTCACCCTCTCTGACTCTCACAGTCTCTTTCATTCTGGCACTAAAGGCGGTTATTCTTTGTTCTGAGGCTTCAGCCAAGCACCACCATGCGTCTTTCCCATGTGTCCCTCTCTTCCCTTCAGCCACCAATGTTCTTAGACTCCTTTTTCTAATCAAATCTTTTAACAAATTATGAGAGGGCAGAACATATGCAAATTATCTTAGTGAAGTGGTTACAAAATATCTGAATCAGCTATATAACTTCCAACTACTGCGATAATTAATCTCGTATTTATGACTCATTGTCAACTGTACATTTTTGGACTGCTGATAGATATAGCTGGCATCCAGCCATAAATAATGGTTTAACAGTCTCTAACAGACTTAGGTGCAACTTAAAGCTGGGAATTACTCAAACTAATATACAGAAATACAGACATACAAAATAATTTTATTCCATCTGAATTGTTTACTCTTACTTTTTTATTTAGCTACTTCTGTAATAGAAAATGGAGAGAGTAGAATATTGTGTTCATTTGTCATGAGCTTAAGCACAACCTAATTTGTTGGACCTTGCTAAATGATATCTATGAAACAGAAATATTTGTCAGAAGTATCCTCGTTACTCAGCAGTCAATGCCGTTCACTGCCTTAAGCCAAATTAGTTCCCTGGCATAATGCGCAATTAAGTAGATTCCCAATGCATCTGATTAAGTAAAGTGCATAAAGCTACCTGTGAATCACTGTAACATACTTTTCTTACTAAACTTTCAGCCTTCTACAATTTTAGTGAGGGTTTTCCTTCTTATTCCATGGAAAGTACTTCCAGTATGGCAATAAAACACTCTGAGCTTTTGCATGTTAGAAATATGGCAAATTAGATCAGGCAGATCTTCCCTGACCAAACTGAAGTGGGTGATACCAACTCAAAATTCTTGAAAATTATTTGGGGGGGAGGTGTCCAAAAATTTATTTGCTATGTTTTTAGTTATCCTCTAGTAGAACTGCTTCAAATGAAAAAATCAGAGAATAGAGTTACAGCTGATATAGTCTCCCTAGCTCTTTTTACTGCCCTCATGTATAGCACAGTTCATAGGATCACAGAGTCATAGAATCATAGAATTTTTTGGGTTGAAAGGGGCCTTAAAAATCATGCAGTTCCAAATCCCCTGCCATGGGCAGGAATACTTTCCACTGGATCAGGTTGCTCAAAGCCTCATCCAACCTCATGTTCAACACCTCCATGGATGGGGCATTCATGCTAGTCATTCAAGATTAAGTTTTAAAAGAAGTTAATCTCATGTTTGAATATATATATTATCAGACTGCATTCTGTCTGAATAACCTTCCATTCTTGATTTGTGACTATCCATTGCACCTGTGAGATAATTATAGCAGTACAAGGGATGAAAGCAAATCCAGTAAGGGCCTTCTTGCTAAAAATAAATATGCTTAAGCAAGAGAAAAATGTTTGTATCACATATACTGGTGAACTCGAGATGTTCTTCAAAACCTCTCTACAATTCACAAATGAAAGAATCTCCAGATCTACAAATGTCTATTCTTTCTCTGGTACAAGCTGGTTAGCCTATTCTATCAAATTTTGAAATCAGTAACATTTATTCTATTATTTTTTGCAATGTATGGAGCAAAACTATGTCCCACTGGAGCCATCATTCCTGTTGTGTGTGCAGTTCCTATTTTGGGGACGACATTTCCAAGTATGTATTCAAAATCTTTTAATGTTCAATCTGTTGCATGTTTACAGTTGAACTGTTTGCCTCTAACTCGAACTATCCAAAACCAAAATCACACAGAAGTTTGTTGATATAACCTTCTTTAATAAACTATGGCTGGAAAATATCTCACTTAAAATAAACCGTGCAAGAGAGACTTAATAAATCTCCCTGAGGAATGTCCATGTCTCTTTATTGAATATAAGGAACACCAAGATAGGTGGTTTGTGCCAGAAATTAAACTGATTTAGTTAGAATTAACTGACAAGAATCACACCTACAGAGATGTAATCACCTCTCAACACAGGAAGATGACATGGTTCCTAACTTTTATTGCTTGACAATTGTAATGATAGAGCTGAAAATCTGGTGCGTAGGGACAAAATGGTGAAATAAAGAACTATTCTTATGAAAAACAGTTCACAGAAAACTGGTGTTTTTCAATTGCAACTGCTGCTTTTTGATAATAAAGTATGCTTTCATGAAATAAGGTAATATAAACAACTGAGCATGCTATAAAGATTGATTAGCTAATTGAACATTTATTTTTTGCAAAACACAGGAGGAATAGTCTAATTGCTGCACAAAAAAAGCAGACTTAATAAGTAGAGTAATCGTACATCCTGCTGTCCTTCAAATTATAATGGCTTTCCAAAATGTCCGTATGATTCCTTTAACAAAACTTTGTCTTTTTATAATGAGCCTGTGCATGGATTACGATTTTTTT
>WAAB01016939.1:0-31295 GCA_013389865.1 Piaya cayana | reverse complement strand
CTGGTTAGCCTATTCTATCAAATTTTGAAATCAGTAGCATTTATTCTATTATTTTTTGCAATGTATGGAGCAAAACTATGTCCCACTGGAGCCATCATTCCTGTTGTGTGTGCAGTTCCTATTTTGGGGACGACATTTGCAAGTATGTATTCAAAATCTTTTAATGTTCAATCTGTTGCATGTTTACAGTTGAACTGTTTGCCTCTAACTTGAACTATCCAAAACACACAGAAGTTTGTTGATATAACCTTCTTTAATAAACTATGGCTGGAAAATATCTCACTTAAAATAAACCGTGCAAGAGAGACTTAATAAATCTCCCTGAGGAATGTCCATGTCTCTTTATTGAATATAAGGAACACCAAGATAGGTGGTTTGTGCCAGAAATTAAACTGATTTAGTTAGAATTAACTGACAAGAATCACACCTACAGAGATGTAATCACCTCTCAACACAGGAAGATGACATGGTTCCTAACTTTTATCGCTTGCCAATTGTAATGATAGAGTTGAAAATCTGGTGCGTAGGGACAAAATGGTGAAACAAAGAACTATTCTTATGAAAAACAGTTCACAGAAAACTGGTGTTTTTCAATTGCAACTGCTGCTTTTTGATAATAAAGTATGCTTTCATGAAATAAGGTAATATAAACAACTGATCATGCTATAAAGATTGATTAGCTAATTGAACATTTATTTTTTGCAAAACACAGGAGGAATAGTCTAATTGCTGCACAAAGAAAGCAGCCTTAATAAGTAGAGTAATTGTACATCCTGCTGTCCTTCAAATTATAATGGCTTTCCAAAATGTCCGTATGATTCCTTTAACAAAACTTTGTCTTTTTATAATGAGCCTGTGCATGGATTACGATTTTTTTTCCAAATTATATTTTTTACAGATTTTCTTTTATCAAATAATCCTTGGTTTGGATTTTTGCAGGAAAAAAAAGTGTTTGTTTTCAAAATTGAAAGTGTTTAGATAAAAACACATTGACTTTTTTTTCTGTTTCTACACAGCATCATTGTGAATTTCCATTTTGAAACAGATTTTATCTTTCCATACCACATCCAAGTAATATTTTTCAGTGAATTGAACAACAGATGGAAATAAAATCTTCTCAGAGAATTGTTAGTGAATCTCACTGCATATCAGCTTTCTGCTAAAGCAGCTAATGTCTTATCTAGTGTCCAAATCAAAGACGTTTGGTATATTAAGTACTGGATCTAAATCCTTAGGCACTTTGTCAAGACATTTGTTTGCCTTAGAGGGATTTTCATTGATATGGGAACTAGGCAAGTGGAGAGTATTTACAAACAGAAAGCAAGTGTTGAACTTCTATTCAAAAAGACTGGCTGGAGACTGTCTCCTTACAAGAACTGGCACTTTATATCTGATAATTTGTTTACACCAAGGAGGAAATAGACTCTAATTCCTTTTGCTCTCTGTGAATTCTGTAATGATTTTAGAGTTCACACAGCTAAAATTTTCCAAAAGTCAAACCCATTCAGATACAGGTCAGCACAAAAACTTGTAAGGAGTCCATTCAAATAAAAGTAACTGATTTGACATACAATAGAGTTTTTTAACATCTCATAATGTTTATGCATCCACATAAAACCCTCTACTTTTTTAAAAGAAGGAACAAATCAAAAAGACAGGGATTGGGTCCATGGTTATAAACATAGTGGAAGAAAGAAAAAGGCCTGTAAAAGAGGCAATATGGTTTTTTTCCGCTAGAAAAACTGGTGAGGGGCTCCTTACCAGGAAGTGCAGGGATAAAATGAGGGGGAAGAGTTTAAATTGAAAGAAGGGAGATTTAGATTAGATAGTATGAAGAAAATTATTACTATGAGGCTGATGAGACACCAAAATATGTTGCCCAGAGAAGTCGTGGACAGGCCATCCCTGGAGGTGTTCAAGGCCAGGTTGGATGAGGCTTTGAGAAATGTAATCCAGTGGAAGATGTCCCTGACCCCATGACAGGGGGCTTCAAACTGGATGAACTTTAAGGTCCCCTGCAACTCAAACATTCTATGATCTTATGAATCTTTGGATCTGTACAGTATAGAAATATCAGTTCAGAGTATACCAAGGTATGTCAGTGTCCATAAAATCCCCATGGAGGCTGACATAGGCATTAAAGATTTTGTACACCTGATTTGTAAAATAAGATAGATATACTTATTGTCCACAAACACAGAGCTAACAGAACTGGTTACTTTTTTTTTCTTTTCTGCAGAATTAGAGATTTTAAACTTTCTTGTTGAGTCAGAAGAAAGTAAACTTGATACTGAGTGGCATGATATGAAACGTAAAAGACTGGATGAGGTGGAGTGAAACTGCTAAAAAATAACATTTTCTTTTATTCCTCCTTTTTCCTTTCTTGTCCATCAACTCTCACATTTGCTGAATACCATCTCCTTCTTTGACAAAGCAAGTTCCTTCTCATGAATGGGAGAATAATCTCTTTCTAAGGGGGAAGCCAAGCAAGCAAGCCTACTTTTTTCGTGGTAACACTCTAATATGATGAAAGCATGCTCAGCCTATGTGAGAATCTACAGACTTGAGGACAAAGAGCTCTCCTCTAGATTAGTGGCTTTTTGAGCAGTCTTGTCTTTCTCTGTTTTTAAGAAAAAAGGACAAGGCAAGGTTCATGTAATGATAGCAGTGCAGAAACTTTTGCTGTTGCAGAAGTCAACATTCACATATAAATGCAGTCTGGATGGTTCGTCAGCTAAAAGTTGCTGAGATGAACCTGTCACCCAGGAAATATGAACAGATGGAGGACGCAAATACAAGACAGAAGGTATTATTAGGCTGGTGCTATTTTGTCCTCAGTGGTACCATTTCTGTTCCTCCATGAGGTTCAGAATATGAGTCTGAAAATGAAAAATGCATTGACAGCATTTGATTAATTCATTTTCTACCATATGACATGTAATCATGTCACCACCAGATCTGCTAACCTCAAAGGTAAATCACCTTGAGCAGGAGCTATTCATCCTCTCCTAAATAATGAAATACCCAGTGTAGTACTGTGTAATCAAATTATTCAAAAATTCTGAATTTTTTCTTATGCACTACTTCTACTACTATTAAATCTTTAAACTTTTGTTTATTCCCTCATACCTTTCATGCCTTTTAGTTTCTACCTCTTCTCTTGTCCTCTCTTTCTCACTTGAAGGAAGCCAACAATTAGGACCCTTGTCCAAAAGTGCTCATATTACTCAGAGCATCCTCCCCTTTCATTAGGCAGATGTTCATGCAATAGTTAAGAGTGATGTAGGATCAAAGTGAGCAAATGAGATCCAGTGAGCCTGTACCTTTTAAAGCATTTGGAAACATTAATACAAGAATGTGCAGTCTTCAGAACACAGCTCTGAGCTGTGCTCTTCCATGATTACAGTGAAACCTGTCAAGTAGATCTGTGATTTTGCAGATATGTTGACCATTCCCTTAAAGAGCATATAATTAATTCCCACCATCTTTTTAATGCCTTTCTTTCCAATATATTCCTTCATTATGCCATGTCTCCTACGGAATGATTAAATTTGTAAATTTGATAGGGTTGTCTTTGGTCCCTTTAAAATTATTAGAATTTTACAGTGGGCAATAAGATCACTGGCTTCAGGAGATCTATTTCTTTTCCTAGAAGTTTATTCTCACGTTCTCATGGAATCATAGATACACAGAATGGTTCTGGTTGGAAAGGACATTAAAGATCATCCAACCCCACCCACGGGCAAGGACACCATCCAATGGATCAGGTTGCTCAAAGCCTCACACAACCTGGCTTTCATCCTCTTCTACAATTTCTAAAGTGAAAATACATTTCAAAACACACAGCTTGTTTTAAACCTACTTATTAAAAACTTCTTTATTTCTCTTCAGGGACTCCTGAAAATTAACCTAGATAGGTGTCAGACTAATAACTGGTAGAGCATTCCCTTGAATTGTGAGCATAGAAGATTAGGATCAGCACCTGTTTTTTTGACATTTCTGGCCAGGCATCAACACAGATATTCAGTGATAGTACAATGTTCCCTGATGCTGGATACTCATGCCCATCTGCAAGGATGGCGTTGTTCCCATCTGGGAGTCCAAAGTGTCTTTGTCTATGATCAGCAATTGGTTTAATTGAGCAGCTGATACTGGAATGAAAGAGCTGTTGCTTCCCCATATGCTCTCATGCCAGAATGAAGCTGTGGTGACACCTTCCTCATCCCTACTGCCACATCTTGGTATTTATGTAAGACCGAACAGAAGAATGGAAGAAATCAGTCACTATTCACAATAACTAAGTGCCAAAAAAAGACATATTTGTATTGCAGCAGACAATGGAGAATTTCAGGATGAAGCTGTACATAAAAAAGGGGCTTTTTGAAAGCTCCCTATGTAAAGATCCAGAGGGCATGCTTGGTCAGGGAACACACTAAATCACTGAGAAGCGTTTCTGATGGTGCTCAGGAATACACCTATAAACAACTGAATTGAAGGCAGATACTCTAAATCAGCTGGAAGCGAGGGATTCTTTTTATTTATCAGAGTAAAACCCTGTTGCCCAAAGACCATACTGTTCACTTAAATACAAATTATAACGGATGATAGCACATCAGAGAAGGCACGTGGAAAATGAGGAAATTTGTGACAGCCAGTAAGGCTTCACTAAGGGAAAATAATACGTGACTAATTTGACCTTTTACAATGGACCTACAGTATTGGAGGATAAGGGAAGCATAACTGACATCATCTACCTGGATTTGTGTGGAGCATTCAACACTGTCCTGTATTACATTCTTATCTCTAAATTGGACAGACATAGATTTGATGGATGAATCTCTTGGTGTACAAAGAATTGGCTGGATGGTGGCACTTAAAGAGTTGCAGGCAACAGCTCGGTGTCCAGATGGAGATTCGTAACAAGTGGTGTTCCTCAGACTGATTGGGACCAGTGTTGTTTAACGTCTTTGTCAGAGATGTGGACAGTGGGACTGAGTATATCCTCAGTGAGTTTGCTGAAGATGCCAAGCCGTGTGGTGCAGTCAATGTGCTGAAAAGAAGGGATGCCACCCCGAGGGACCTTGACAGGCTTGAGAGTTGGGCCTGTGCAAAATCATGAAGTTTAAGAAGACCAAGTGCAAGGTCCTGGACCTGGGTCAGAGCAATCCCAGGCCCAGATACAGGCTGGGTGGAGAATGGATTGAGAGTAGCCCTGAAGAGGACTTAGGAATGCTGGTGAGTGAGAGGCTCAACATGAGCCAGCAATGTGTGATTGCAGCCCAGAGAGCCAACCATAACTCGGGCTGTATCCAAAGAATTGTGACCAGCTGGTCAAGGGAGGTGATTCCACCTTTCCACTCCTGTGAGATCTCATTTGGAGTACTACATTCAGTTCTGGAGTCCTCAGCATGGGAAGGATATGGATCTGTTTGAGTGAGTCCAGAGGAGGGCCATGAAGGTGATCAGAAGGCTGGAGCAGCTTCCATAGGAGAAAAGGCTGAGAGAGATGGGTTTGTTGAGCCTAGAGAAGAGAAGACTCCAAGGAGACCTTCTAGCAGCCCCTTCAGTACTTAAAGGGAACCAACGGGAAAGATGGGGAGAGGATTTTTATCAGGAAAAGGACTAGAGGTAATGCATATTAAACTGAAAGAGAGAATATTTAAATGAGATACTAGGAAAAAATATATTCCTGTGAAGGCGGTGAAGCAATGGAACCGTTGTCCAGAGAAGTCATGAATTCTCCATCCCTGGAGGCATTCAAGGCAAGGCTGGATGAGACTTTGAGCAATCTGATCCAGTGGAAGGTGTCCATGTCCATGGCAGTGGGGTGTTGGAGCTGAATGATCTTTAAGGTCCTTCCTAATCCCAACCCAATCTATAATTCTGTGTGAGAGAGAGGGAGGGTACTGGCCTTTGGACTTTTAAAGACATTAAATAATAGTAAAGTTCGAGGTGAGCTGACTGAAGTTCTGATCCACTGCCCCTTCAGTCTAGAATTTGGCTTGCGATGTGCACAATTCAAGTATCCTGAGTGTATTTCAACAGAAGCAGTGAAATATAAAACAACTACCTTTTCCTAAATACATTTCTTACCACTCATGCAAATCAAGTTCTGTCATAGCATTTGCTTTTATTTACCCCTCCACTAAGAGATCCAATATAAAGAAATGTTGAGTTCCTTGTTATCCAGCTGCTTAGGCTGAGAAGTGCTCATAAACAAATTCAAAAAAGGCTTTTTAGCCTTAAAATATTTTTAGTGATGAGCAGATTTCAGCTATAAAAAGTGAGATGTCTTTCATGCAAACAGTCTGCCTGCTTTGGTTTCTGTACCTTTCTGCAAAGCGATATATATATAATTATTTTTGTGTATATATATATATGTATCTATACACTTCTTTCTTTCATTTATTCTCCTTCTCATTTTATAGAGGTCTCATTTAATCTAATGAAGCTTTTTATTTGCTGACAAGGTGATTCCATATATTATTTTACTGAAGCAGGTCTTTAAATTATTTCCTCTTTCAGAAAAACGTAATTTTCAAAATTCCTTATTTCCATTACTGTGAATACCCTTTTTTATATTTCTTGTGCTGTCAGAATTAATTTAAATATTATTCATGCTGTGCTCTGATTTCACTGCATCATCTAAATATGCTGACTTACATATTTTCTGATTAATTTTTGGGGAAAAAAAGGTTATTACCATCAACTGTGATTCTTGAATAATACTGCTGTTGCATATTCATTGCTTGTAGTATACACCAGTACAGTGTAGCACTATGACTGTAGAGCTTTTTTAGAGAAACAGGTTCCATACAGATCAGATGAGCTCTTCTCCCAAATGTGAATGCTTGCTGCTGATACTATCAGAAATAATTAAATTCCCAGTTACTGACAGTATCTATGTTAAATCCTTGGACACTAAAATAAAAAATTCTGTGGATGCCTTTGAAGTGAGGGAAAGGGACGAGGAAAAGAAAGGAGTTGACACCAAGAAACTCCAAGGACATGTCTACACTGAGAAATAAAATCGTATCAACAACTACTTTGCATTTACACCTCTTTAGGGAAGCTGTCTCCACCATGGATTTATCTTGAAAAATTTTGTTAAGAAGGTCCTAAACAGAAACAGAGAGAAAATTGAAAATTAATAAGTATATCCCTGGGATAGACACACTGTCCCCCAAGGCAGTGAGACTTTAGGGAAGATCTAACACTCAGCATTTGCAATGAATATAACTAGCTGTTAAGAGCAAGAATAGTGCTATCAAGGCTGTTCAAGATAATCTATTTTATTTTAATAAGTTTTTTTTTCATATATTAGCCAAAGTTACATTCCTTAGATGATTCATGGGATGCTTCAGCTTATGATTGTTTGACATAGAAGCTCCAGAAGAAGCTTGAGATTTTTGCTAGTGTGATTACTACTTGTAATACATGTTATGTACTTTCTCTTCATGTTGCTTGCAGTCTGATGTAGATTAGGAATGTGAAAATTCATTTTATGGCCAACAATAAAGATTAAAAAGTATATTTACCAGTCAGATGGGAAATATGCAGTCTTTCAGAAAACTGGCTCAGATTCTGTCCAGAGTGGTTTTGAATGCAGATCATGATTATCCAGTGGACAATGGCTCTTGGTGCAACAATTGCCTGCCTCAGAGTCAACTGCAAATGCTCACCAGGGAAGTCATGATGAATTACTTTCCTACTTCCAGGAGTGGGCAGTAGAGCATCAGTCTGAAAGAGCACTTCAACTCTTTTGATTTTGAGACAAAATAGTATAATTGATTTCAAGACTTATAGTAGGGCAGCTCACTTGTTTAAAGTTAAACGTATCCTCAAGGATATTTTAATTTTGCTACTGGAGCCATATTAGTGTTAAGGCACTTTAGTAAGGTAATAGAGAAAGTTAGTGTGCTTTTCCCAGTTTATAAACAAATGACTTAACTTTTCATTTCTGCCTGAGCACCACATTTTGCAAGCATTAAACTCACAATACAAATGGTAAAAGTAAAGGAACAGTAGTGTATAAGAGAGGAAAATCAAATCACAAACAATCCACTCCATATTCGGTCAACCCAAATTGTACATAATGTAACCTGGCACTGTAGAAACCAGATAGAAGAAAGCCACGTAGCACAAAATTCCTTTAAACATCTGTCAAAAGCAAATTGATTTGATTACATTCTGTTTTGATTTGTTATGAACACAGAGATTAGTTTCTAAAAAAAAAACATTCTAAAGCTGTAATCTCATTTTTATGATGGTGCGAGACAAAGTTCCTTGATAATGTAATATAGGAATTAGGTGGTTTTGAATGAAGCATAAAAAAATTTGCATTTGTGTGAACAGTGGTGTGAATCTAGCCAACTGGGAGTGAAGTGGATGGCTCTGTAGCTGACTTTCATGAGGAGATTGCCAGTAACCCATCTCAAGGCACTTTGCAAAGTGGGTACATCTGTATTTCTCTTGGGCAAAGGGAATGATGGAGTGGAAGGAGCAGAAGAATGGTCGTCGACTCTAGAGTCACATTTCATCTACCAGCATGTAAATGCACCCAAAGGATAACAAAAGTGTCATGGAGGAGGCAAGGTAACTCTACTTGCCAGGAAACTTCTCTGCAATGGGAAAATGCCCATTTCTCAAACCCAGCATGAATAAAACAATGCCAATGAAAAAGAATGACAGATTTTCTAGTAAAGAGTTTTTGCTAAAGTAGTTAGGATTATGACAAAACAAGTAACTTGGTGATCAAAGGATACAAATTACACCTTGAAGAAAGTTTCAAATTCCTGCCTGCTCTCTCACAGCTAAATGAGGGCCTTAGTCACAGGGTCCACGTTTCTTGCTGTGCTTTCACGTTGTGTTCAAACATGCAAATATACAGACTTACTCCTGTGCTCTCCATGGACCTATAAAGTCCTTATGCGATTACGTAATTGTTGCAGACCCTGTCTGTGTGTCATGTCTCCATTTCTTTCTACTTTGCCAAGAAATTCTCAGATTCAAGGTAAATTCTCCGTTCAAAACCTGTGAGAACTATGTTGGGACAAAGCATGAACTTCAGGAAATTCCATTTCTAAATGTCTTTGTTTAATTGTGAAATGGAAAATCTTTATAATGTTGATGTCAAAATTTCTTTTGAAAAATGGGAGAACATTATTTTCAAGCAGAAGCCAATGAAGCCAGCCTGCTTTTTCATGATAGCACACAAACATGATATAAAGAGAGCACACTCAGGCTGCACAAGAATATACCAGCCTGAGGACAAAAGATAGAGCTCTCCTCCAGATTAGTGGCTTTTTGATCACAGCCTCCTTTCTCTCTACTCTTGAGCAAAAAGGAAAAGGCACTGTTTATGTAAAGATAATGGAGCTCGGTTTTTGCTGCTGCAGAGGTCAACATTCACATGAAAATAATAACAAATTACTCAGAAATTCTATCCACTGTTAAACACGAGTGTTGTAAGAGGTGTGCAGTCAAGATGGATCTTCAACTAAACATTGCTGAGATGAACCTGTCACCCAGGAAACGTGAACAGATGGAAGACACAAATGCAAGAGGGAAAATATTATTAAATTGGTGCTATTTTGTCCTCAGTGGCTACATTTCTTCACGAGGACCAGAATATGAGTCTGTAGATGAAAAATACATCAATGGCTTTTGATTAATTCATTTTCTACTATTTGGCAAGTATTTCTGCCACCACCAGATCTGCTGAACTCAAAGGTCAATATTTCTATATTTTGAGCAAGTGCTTATTCATCCCCTCCTAAACAATAAAGTCCCTTGTGTGATACAATGTAATGAAATGATTCAAACTTTCTCAAGCTTTCCCTACATACTGCTTCCCACTCTCCCATTTCTAGAAATAGATGATTAAATTAAATCCATGATATTATTCACTTTCCCCCTAAAATATAGTCAGAGTTATCTTGAGTATTGGTGCAGAGAAATGGTCTGGAAGGTGAATGGTGCTGCAGGAACTGCCTAGCCAGAGCTGTGTACTTAAAGGCAGGCTTGCATATGTGCCATGTTTTAGCTGCAGTCCCAAATTACAGCTTGCATGCTCTGATACACCAGAGTACTCTGAGTACAGGACCAGAACCAGTTATGAGCATGAAGTCTGACATTTTTCAGTACCCCTGCTGAACTGGTGCGAAAGCATTTCTGAAGAGCACACAAGAGTCATTGTGTTTCTCGAGGGCAGAACTCAGCCAGTACATTAAGTTGAATCAATGTGCTGGTTTGGGCTGAAGTGGAACATTTTTCTCTGACTTTTCAGCCTGGTATTTGCCACCAAGATAATTGGTGTGTAGAGTGGCCACTGCTCACATCTATTGCTATACAAATTAAGACCATCCCAGAGTTAGTGGGGAGCAAGTTGCACTTTCTTGGAGGGTTGAACAGGAGAGGTGACCCAGACTGGCCAAGGAAGCATTCCATGCCGTACCCATCATACTCAATATAAAAGCTTATGGATCATGAGGGTCAATCTCTCTTCTTCCATGGTAGATGTTCAGGGAGGACCTTGGTCATCTGTCTGCCCCTGAAGCTGCCCATGTGTTCCTGAATCAAGTTCCTGGATCCAGCTTCTGAGTCCAGCTCCCACCTGTCTCAGAGTTCAGTCCAGGACCTTCCCCGTGTCTGCCCTGCAGCTTCAGCAGTCATTTTCAGGGAAGTTGGAATTGATTTTTATATACTTGTATATAATTTATTTGTTTTCTTATTAACATTGTTATCTTCCTTTTATTATTGTTGTTTCATTAAAGCTGTTTACTATTAGTTTCCAACACTGAAGTCTTTCTCATCTCCCTTTTCTTTTTCCTATGAGTGGAGGGGATTGGACTAAAAGCTGCTCAGTTTTAGCTACTGATGTTTCTGGGGGTGGTGCTAAAACAGGACAATTGGCTTGATTAATAAGTTACAGACAGACAAAAATGGGATAGAGATGCTGACAGGCTTGACAGACCTGCAAGTCTGTCCAATTTTTTCAGCTTTATTTAGCCCGATGTAAATTATTTGTTCCTAGAAACTCTACCCCTCTTAAGTTCATGTTATATAGTGAATCACTGACAGAATTGGCTTAAGTGGAATGGATCTCCTGGCAATTGTCCATAAGTCCATACATGATGAAATCTCATTTTCTCCATAATGTAATTATTTTAATTTTAAGTTTAAAATCAAAGGTTTCTTTCCCCAAACCCAGGGTGTCTCCATTCAAAATAGTGTAATCTCCCTTGAAACTTTTCAGCTGTTTTTTATTTTGCTTAAAATAGATGAAACCAGTTTGAACATGTGTTCCTAAATATATGATTAGAGTGCCTTTTTTATAATTCGAGGGTTTTACTTGAAGTCATATGTGAAATACTTCCGTGATCAGCATGCGTTACTAGTCATCTGGAACTCAGCTGGCCAGAAAACACCACTCTTCTGTTTAAGTCTTTTGAATGAGGGGAATAAACCCCTAAAATATCAATAAAGCTATCTACCCTTCACAAAGGGCGACCAGACATGAAGACAATCTCCCATCAAAAGCGTCTCAGCCAGGTTACTGTAGGCTTTCTAAGTCTCACAAAAATTCTGCTGTTCTTCTCTTTCTGTGCTCTGAACAGCTCATCTTCTTAAGCACTTGCACTCTTCTAATCTTTTTCTTTTCTCCCCTTTAAGAAAGAAATCCAAGACAGATGTGACAAGAAGTATTTAGAAACAGGAACATGATATCTTCAATAAAAGCAAAAGAAAAAGAAATCCATAACAGCAAATTCAAATTTTCAGTTTGTCTCTGTAGATTTGTTTCTTTCAACCAAGTATATTAACAAGCAGTGCAAAGACATGGAGATACCATGCTTTATAAAGAATTCATGAAAGCTGTTTTAAGGATTAGGGGATTGAAGTAAGGATTTGTCAGAAAAACTCAGGGCAGTTTATATGATTGTTTTCTCCATTTAGCCTTTATATTTTACATTTATAGATTGTATTTGCTATAAGGACACTGTAAAACCTAAGTTCTGAAGAGCTTTGAGTGCAGACGGTAAGTCTACTCACCTAATCACAAAATCTTTCTTCTGCCNCTATTCAGACATAAAAACATTAACTCCTTAATCTGAGCAGTGAATGGGAACTTTTCTCTGTCTGTAATTATTTTCTGTGGTTTTCTTGGTGCAGTATTTTGTGGATAGCTTCAAAAGCATCTGCTTTTACTTCATGATTCTTTTGCCTCTATGGATAATATTATCTCCATGGTCTACCTTCCAGTCTTTGCTTTTTCTCTCCTACTCTCCCAAACCTGGATTTTCTTAAATTTTTAGACTCAGATTTTTACACCAAAATGTCATGCAATGAATCCTGTGTTCTCCTTTACAATGCATGCATGCAAACCAAAAGAAAGGGAGTTCAGAAAAGAAAAGCCTGGCCAATGTTTAGAATGAATTTATTGTGAATAGACTGAACTTGAACAGAGCTTTCTTCACACCTGTTCTGTAAAGTTGTTATTGTACAAAACAGTGGAATAGGAAACTAGACTAATCTTCAGGCTGTGCTTTTTATCCACAATACCTCCACATGTTTGTGCTGTTTTCAGTAATTCTAGGTGATGGATGAACCAATCTATGCAGATGGATTTGGAAAAAAAACCCCCAAGATACAGCAGACCTTTCACAGATCCTTTTCAATAATTACTCCTTCCTTTCTTTTTTCCTTTGGAAAAAAATAATTTAGATTAAACAGATTAGTTATATGCAGCACAGTGTTTCCATGTGAGCCCTGAACACTTTGTTCAAGAGCTAGGAGACCAGCCAACTGCTTTAGATCCTTAAAGAATAACAGATGTGTCCTTCCAAGTCTCATGCTAATGGAATTTAGGCTGTGGTAAGAAGTTTAAAAATACTCTCAGTTTTCTGCAGGCTCTGTTTCCACTGCAGTCTTCTGGTTAGCTTGTATCAGGCTTCTTTTTCCACATCTTTCAGAAACATTGCATGAAGTATCCAGTTGTGTTAAAGCCACTAGTAATTTACTTTCACTGAATTCAAATGAATAGTTAAAAGTCTGTAGATTTCTGTTGTGAGTGATATAGAATCACAGAATAGAATCATAGAGTGATTTAGGTTGGAAGGGACCTTGAAGACATGGACAGGGGCAATGTCAAGTGTTAGCCCTCATCTGGCAAATTTCAGCAGCTAAAACTGAGTGGCTGGGGTCCCAATTCCCTCCCTCCCCCACAACTCCTAGGAAAAGGAAATGAGAGGAAAAAGACTTGCAGGTTGGAAACTAAAACTGGATCTTTAAAGAAATAAAAATAATAATAGTAAATAGAATAATAAAATACATACAAATACATGAAATTGCACCCCCACCCCTCTATGACTATAGTCGCTATGGATGCTGCAGAACAGACATGAGGGAAAAGGCCTGAGGCCAGGAGGGAGCTGGGCTCAGGAACTGGATTCAGGAAAGTACAGACCTGGGATCAAGGGCAAATAGATAGACAAGATCCTCATTAGATGTTAACCATCGAAGAAGCGAGCGAGACCCTTGTGGTCTCTCGATTTTATACCACATGGGATGGAATACTCTGCCTGTCCTGCCCAATCCTCCCTGCATGTGCAGTCTTTTTCACCTCTTTGACTTACAGCAATCCACCAGCTCAATGATGGCCTTGATTACTACAAGGATATGTATAAGCTTTGGCCTTTCTGCATACCAATGCCCTGTGTTATCACTTCTAGAGACAAACAATGAAAAACATGAAGTTAACTTCCAGAAACGGAAGTTACTTAAACAAGACTTAGCCAAAGTCAGAAAACTTATTCTACTTTAGCTCAAACCACAACAGATTGGATCAGGTTGCTCAAAACCTCACCTAATCTGGCCTTGAGCTCCTCTGGGGGTGGAGTATCCATGACTACTATGAGTGTGAGGAGTTTCTCTCAGGCTGTTACTATCAGACTGTAACTACTGTCTTTAAAAAACAGTGAGTAAATTACCCTCTCTTTGTGTAGATACAGTAAAAGTCTGCATTCTTTGTTCCTTTGCTTGCACTATATGCTTGATATCTTTATTTTCTATCCCCAACTATTAACTACAGTTGTGTAAAAGTAAAGCAAAAGGTTTGGTGTTGCCATCCTTAAGCAGAAGATGGCAAGTGGGGTGAAATAAGTTATCCTTTTCATTGTAGCTCACGTCTATGCATTGTGAGAGCTCTAGAATCACAGGAAAATTCTGTAGGAAACGTGAGGTGAATCTACCAGGATTTTTCTCCTGCAGGAACCTGTGTCAGTGACAGAGGAACTGCTCTTCTATGGTCAAAGTTCTTACTTAAGCTTCCTGCACTTCAACTACATGCATGCTAAAGTGAATAATGCTTTTTATCATCTGATCATTGCATGGCTCTCTTGCCTCCTTGGGACTGAAAGTAGCTGAGGGAGAGGACTGGTGGGAACAGAGAAAACCATTAGTGGTTTACAAAGAAGGGAAAAGTATGAGGGCTTTTGGTGAAAGGATCTTTAACAGAAAATAGTACCACGTGGCAGGAAGAAGGGATGAGAAGTGAAAGGAGCAGCTGAAGATGAGGTATTTCTTCAATATTCCTATTTTCCTTCCTTAACTTTACCTCAGAATTACTATTTCCTAAAAATCATCCCTTTAGAAATGCTCTACCTCCCCAACCACTCATCTTGTCAGAATTCTTCCAAGCCAGCATTCGCACTTGATTTCCTCTGTTTCTTTCCTATTCCATCTGCCACTTTTAATTTCCTCATTTTTTTACAGAAATTCCAGTAAATTTCATTCCTTTGTCTTCAGTTCTGCATCCTTTCCTTCACTGAGACATTCACAGCCCCTTTTCCATTCAACAGTACTCTCATTTTGCACTCCTCTTCAGTTCACCTCTCTTTCCTGTACTTCTTTATCTCTACAGTTTTTATTTTGGCCATTCTGCTCCTCCTTACCCCCGTCCCACCTCCTCCCTGCCTTTACCACTCCAAAAATTTTCCTCTTAACCATTTTCCCTTTTCTTCTTAAGCTGCTTTACTATCTTCAGTTTAGCCCGTGTAAACTCCTTCATTGACTTTCTCATGCTTTACTCAAGCATTTTTTCTTTAGACCTATAAATTTGGGGTTTTTTCTATTTATTTTATTTTCTTCTGATGTCTTTCAGTAGAGGAAGATAAAAGTTCCTTGTCTTTTGAAAGACAAAACCATAACTTGCAAACTTTTTTTAGTGATTTCATACACTGTTGTCCTAGTAGCATTAAACAGACACAATATAAGAATGGATAGCTGCTCTTACACACAATCATCATTAACAAAATGCAAACAGTACCACGTAAATGTCATCTTGGCTACACATCTTCCTTGTTTTTCAAATCAACAGTAGCAGAGAAGTTTGCCCGTAGCATTTAACTGCTTTAATTTTATTCAGAATGATGAGTGAAAGCTTTTAAGCAGTGGCAGACCACAGTTTATATGACAGAGTGCAGCAGAATATTCATGTAGTCATGATTTTATTCCTGAACAACATCTTCACTGTGCTCAGGAATACAAAAGCAATGAAACCCAGCATCTGCTGCGACGAGGGCAAAATTTTTGCACTGGTTCTGTGGTGCAATACACTGTTGAAAATTAAGCATTTCAGAGTCTCCTCTGTCTGACTGTGAGTTCTGATTTCTCTTCACTTATTTATTTGTTGGGGTTTCTTTGTTAGGACACTGCCTCCTAATTTCTAAGTAGATTCTTTTTCCCTTGCTTTGCTACTTACTTTCAAAGGACACCTCTCCAGGGTGTAGGCATCATAGGCAGTAGGTAGCAGGGAGGAACTCTGCAAAAGCATAGATACTATGGCCATATCAAGTTAATGGAGGTGTGTGCAACTGTTTAAAAAAATGAGCGGAAGAGATATGCCAAAAACTACAAGGGTTTTTAAGATATGTCAATTTTTTTGCTCAAAATGCTTTACATGCACGTTTTCCTGAGTGATACAAGAAGCAGAGCAGTAAAAGAAAATAAACCAGAACAGGAACCTTTGATTAGAGATATTTTACTCTCTGAAGCATGATATTGCAGAGCGTGGGTGTTTCTGGAATTCTGTTAGTAGGCTAAAGACAGTTTTCTATTTGAACAGGAAAAAAACAGAAACGTAAAAATATAAAACCAAGGGTGACTTAATTGGGTTATTGGACAGTTCTTGCAAGTAAATATACCTGAGAGATCTAACACAAGGATGCTCAGGTGCTGGTCTTTTGCTCTAAATTATCTGGTTGCATAAGTGAAATATGTTCATTTGAACCTCTTTTTCTTTTTTTAACTTTCTGAGTCCCCTTTTTTTTATTCTATCCCCTCTCTAATTTCAAAACTACCATAGAATCACAGACTCATAGGATGTTTTGTGTTGGAAGGGACCTTAAAGATCATCCAGTTCCAACCCTCCTGTCACAGGCAGGGAACACCTCTGACTAGATCAGATTGCTCAAAACCTCATCCAAACTAGCTTGAACACCTCCAGAGATGAGGCATCCACAACTTCATTAAGGTGGAAAAAGATACTGACCAGATTTATTTCTGGATAATACCAGTGATCAAACTGGACTATGAAATGTGTCCTACCACATACTTTTGCAGGCTTGGCTTCTGCAGGCTCTGAACCAGCGACATTTTGCAGCCATCCATAGACATGCGTCTACTTCTGCTTCTGCTCTAGTTCTGTGCATGCCATAATCCCAGGTCTTTTGGGAGGAAGCAACGTACAGCAGGCAAAAGAGGTAATGATGAGCCTGGTGCTCCTTATTGTTGCTAACAAGCTTCTTATCTGATCTATAAGTTTGCTGCTAGGGGGTACAGATGTGCTGGTTTCCCTGGCTCCTGGGAGTGAAGAGGATGCATAAGCACTTGCATAGTTGATTGAAGAGGCATCTGTGAAGCACTTCTGCTGCTGCTGAGCAGCCCAGCTAAGCAAGCAACGCCAAAGAAGAGGCTGCAGGAGCTTCAGTCTCCACTTCCTCTCTGCTGCTTCCCCCTCACCAGCATTTGCTGTCATCTTGTGTGGGACTGAACCAGCTGGCAGTGGAGGAGCAAGCACAGCTCATTATATTAGTCAGGTATTAGCACCATGGGAAAGGGTCAACTGCAAAATGAAGGTTATTCTGAGGACTATGACATCAATACAATATTATTAGCTGTCAATATTGCGTGTTTTCTATGTGTTTCTTTATAAATGACAACAGCAAAACTTCATGGAAAATAACTACTTAAAAGACTTATTCATATGATTCCAGAATTGAAAAAAGGGGCAAATAATTTCAGAAGGGGAGGGGCACAAAACCATAGAGATCACAGGAATTTTATTTTAACTGAGCATGAAGAAATTGCCAACAAAGGTCTGAACTTAAATTTCTTCAGCCTGTCACACTAGGACTTGCTTGCCTTGGTAGTTGAAAGCCTGAAAGAAAATGCAGTTTGGAACTGGATACAGAGTTTGAACTAAGGAAGAGAATGTCTGTATTTTCTGCTAACACAGTGCAAAGATGTTGCCACCAATGCTTGGTTTGCAAATCTAGCAGAATGCAAATGTTCTAGGTGTTAAAATAACCATTCTTGAACGCTGTCTGAAGCTATTAATATTTTTATATTTAAATATCTTATTTATTAATAGTATTCAATATTAGCACAAAGAACCCCCTGCATTCACCAGACAGCAGGTAGCAGACATCTCATGTCAGCTATTTTATGAGCAATATAATTAACAAAGCAAACTGTACAACTTCCAGGTTTATTCATTTGCTGATGCTTATTCTGATTCATTTACAATTATGCCAGTAATTGGCATAACTCTTTAGATATATTTGGAAAATGTCCATAAGTGGATATCCTAATTATAGGTTTATCCCAGTGGTAGATACTCACATTGTATAATAACAAGTCTATCTATCAGAAAGTGCTATGCTGATTCCTAAGGCAAGAGACTACTGGAGGCTGTGGTTTATTAGATTATTGCAGACAGAATAGTGAAACTCAGAGGTATGACTGCCTGTCCTCTGCTGGTGCTCATTCAGATTCCAGGTGCTTTTTCAGATACTAAGTGCTTGGAAATGCAAAAGCCCTGCCAACTCCAATACAAGCTGGCCGAGGCATTTTATTTTTGTCAAGCAGCTGTTCAAATACACCAGAGAAATCCAGCTCTGGTGGAGCTTAAACCGCAGTTGTCTGGAGCACAGTCAAAGGGCAGTTGCCTCATGGCAACTAAGTGAGGTGGTGAAGACCGACCAGGACCAGAAACTCATCCATGCGGAGATTGCCCCAAATATCAGGAAGATCCAGCTGTCATCCTCCCAGACACTTGTGTCTCCCCAGATTTCTCCATAGATGATAGGAGTTAGCTGATAGTAGTCTACCTTAACCCACCTTCCCATGCTTTGATGCCAGGGAACTCCATGCATCTACTGCCATAGCTGCGGTACCAGCCATGGTGCCCACTCCAGCACGCAGGCCAGGCTGTGCTTCTGCAGGAGTTACACTGAAGGCAAAAACATGGAAGTACGTGTGAAGCAGGACAGGACAAAGGGCATTAGAGAACTCAATCCATGTCTGGTATAAAGGTTAGGAAACTTTATCTAATGGAAAAATACAACAGCTCTTTTCATAAGTCCTGGATCAGTGTACTGCATGTTACAGATGTGATGACTTTTAATTTGAGATGTATTTAATTCACTTCTGAATATGAGATGATCATAATGCTAAATGAAAATGGAAGTGTTTTATGAATAAAAGACTTAAATGAGATTTTTATTCCTTTCTGTCTCAGAAGATTAAGAAATTCAGAAAATAAACAAAACAACCTCTCCCATTCTTTGCATTGCACCAACTACATGTTTGATTACAGATCAGATTTTGCCCAATAAGCTTAGAGCCCTTTTCCTCTCTAGCTAAATTCTCTGAGTTGCTGTTTCCACCAGAGGCAGCTTCTGGAAAGTCAGGCTGAATACAATACCTACATCTCAGTTTAAGAGCAAAGTGACATGTATCTACTCAAGTTTGAAAGTGGCTCTGCAAGGGCTTGTTTAGCACTTCCATGTCATCACTATAAAGAAAATACCTATACATAAGATTACAAATTCATGAGTGTACTTTTCATTATTTTCCTCAGCTTATTCTGATATATCAAAAGTACTGCCAATTTTGCAATTAATAACATGTATTTGAATGCTTCCTCATTAAAACAGAATACTTTGCACCATGAAAACACATTTCCATCCTTTAACTCATTTGAAAGTGAATGAACTTTGTAAAATGAATGTTTTTCTTCTGTGAAGTAGGAGAAAAACATCTTCATTTTACATAATACAGTGAACTAAAAAATGCAGGTACCAATATTTGACTTGTCTGTGACTGAGAGTCAATAGAAAAACTTTAATACTTGCTTTAACTTGACTCACATCTATCACAAAGACTAAACAAAGTGTTTCCATTGCGTAGCTGAAGCTATTTCTGGCTATTGATTTTTTCCTCAACTTTATTTCTTCAAAATGAAACAGACTTAAAATAACAATTGAGCTTATCCAAGAACAGATAAACAACTAACTCTGAATTCTGACATATTTTGCCATCTTTTGGCTCTCCTTATTCCATAATTTCATACACAATATAAATATCATGTAATATCAATAATATGGCAGTGATCCTCAAGGGCTTTAGTAACATGTAAGTCAAACGCATCTTTTAAAGAAGAGCTCGCGAAGTGCCATGGGAAAATTTCTATTTGATTTTGAGTGGAACATAATTAAGTGCAAACTATGACTGTCTATTTTGTTAACATTTTCTTTTTTACATGCTGAAGTTCATCCCTGAAATGTATTGATGCATCACACTCTCAGAAATAAACTCCCAGAAAGAAATGGCCTCTGTCTTCAGGGTAATAATTTTTGAAAAATCCACAGCCGGTTGCTCTGTATGTCATTATGATTTGCTAACAGGTATAGAGAACGAAATTGCATGGATTATTGAAGTTTGCAACAACAGTTGATTATGGAAAGTTATCCAGAACCAAAAAGCAGGTAGAGAAAAAGGTTAATAAAAAAAAAGCTCCAGTCAATATGGGTCTTATCTACACTGTAATTTATAAAACTCCTTCTGGCCTTTCAATTTCAGTCTATAACTTGGGTGAGATAGGGGCCACCTGTAATTTGTGTGTGTCTTTCTTTGGAAGGCTTATTTCAGCTGCTGCTGCAAAACCTACTGAGGCATAAATCTTATCATTTTAGTTGGGACCAAACAGCATTGTCCTCATTGATTTATCTTCTGTATGTTTCCTCCTGTAGTCTCTGATTTACTTCCTTGCATTTGGGATAATATCACAAAGAGTAAATTGATATACACTTTAACAAAACTACATTTAACAGTCTTACTCTCATATACAGGATCCATTTAAGTGTCCACATTAATTTGCACCAAGGGACCCAACACTGGCGACCATCTTATCCCACTTTCATCACTATTTTGTGTGTTTACCTTTTCTCAATGTGTATTTTTCCTGACAAACTATACTGAGTTCAACTCACTGTAACTACTCAATGCTGGACACAGACTCTCAGCATTGATTGAGTCCTGTGTAATATTATAACTGATTAGCAATATCTCTGCATGGCATTAAATTTTAGAGAGCAGTTTGTAATGCAGTGTTATTAGCAAGAGCTTGGTTTTACTTAACATAAAAGCAGCTATAGAGAACAGTGAAGAACATTATGAATGTTGCAAGCAGAGAAAAAAGTATGCTCTTCACTTATAAAAAGATTAAACAAAATGGTTAAGCACTATATACCCTTTTCTCTGGCCAAAAGAGACTGTTAGTCTAAGTGGAATAATGCATTTTTATTATTAGTTTACTAGGATTCTGTTATACTGAGCTATATTTCAACGTTATGCCTACAGATGTTTAATATTCTAATGAGTTTCATTCTGTCTCAGTAATTTTTTTCTGAAAATTGCTAGTCTCCTTTTCTTCCATTCCTACTTGTTTATTTATCCTGGAATGGTAATGTAAAATATTCTCTTTTGGGGGTTTTATCCATAAGACATATAAACACACCTGTCTCTTCTGTCTCTATCTAATTCTCTAGGAGAGACTTTTCTTCCAAAAATTGTCTAAAGTGAAGAAAATAAGTGATTTACATGACACAGGCTTAGGTCTCTCATTGTCTGTCTCTTTTGCATTTTACTGCAATTGCAGTACAGCCCTTGAAGGTAAATTTTGCAAATCTGTAAAAGTAAACTTGGCAGTCATTTCTAAACCCTGGCTTTTGTAAATAACCATATGGAAGAAAAATAGAGAGGAAGCAGAGCTGAGAGAGCTGATAGCTACAGTACAGTGTCCACACAAAATGGTGTGGAAGTTCAATTGATCCATAGTTTTGGCAAGAATTACCTTTTAGATAATTAATGGAAATATGTTTAGCATATTTGCTAAAGTCACTGTTTATTTTCCTCTTCCATTCTCTATAGCTAGTGCATTACAGTACATGAAAGAGGTAACCATGGGGCCAAGGGACTAATGCTAGGACTCCCCAGTTCGTGCAATGTGCTTCAATGATTCTGATTTCCTCAAAAGGGCATTATATACTACTTATGACCTTAGTTCTTCCATATATGGATAGCTAGTAGAGAATTGATAGGCTGAGAGAGTTGAGGTTGCTCAGTGTGGAGAAGAGAAGGCTGTGGGGAGTCTTTAGGGCAGCCTATTGGTACTTAAAGGGGGCCCACAGGAAAGATGGTGACAGATGTTTTAGCAAGGCCTGTTGTGAAAGGACAAGGAGTAATCGTTTTAAACTAAGGGACAGTATATTTAGACCAGATGTAAGGAAGAAATTTTTTACAATGAAGGTGATGGATCTCTGAAATAGGTCGCCCACAGAGGTAGAGGGGGCCCCATCCCTGGAAGCATTCAAGGTAAGGTTGAACAGGGCTCTGAGCAATCACTTCTAGCTGGAAATGTCCCTGCTTAGTTTGTGAGGTTGGACAAGATGACCTGTACAGTTCCCATCCAACCCAAACCATTCTACAATGCTGTGATTCTAATTACACATCCAAAATAAGATACGTAATAGTTGTGGCTTTGCCCAAGATAGGTCTAATTGTGCTTGCACCGATCCTGGTCAGAATAGAGCTCTTAAGGATAAATTAGACAAAATAACAGCCTCCAAGTAACTGTCTTTGTTTTTTTTTATTATTATTTCAGAATTTAAAACTAATTTCTTCAATTGCTTTCATTTTAAACCTGCTTTTTGAAATTAATCTCTTTGTGACTATACCCTCTTTTGCTCTCCATAGCAGGGGAGGTCAAAAGGAGCACTGATAAGAGTTTTCTTCAATGCAAATGGTTTACATTGGAATATGGCACTTTGCCAAATCCTAAACTTTTCATATAAATGTGTCATTTTGAGCAAACCTTCATTGCAAAGTCTGTGTAGCTGCAGGGTAAAAGATGAAGGAGAGGAAGAAAAAACAGTTTCACAAACATGCTAACAGAAAAATGCTATGTAAATGCCCTAAAGATGTTGAATTATATGCTAATCCCCTGCTTTTTTGGATCGATGAAGAGCAGTTAATCCTTCATAGTTCCTCCTTCTGAAGAAGTTTTTCATTATTTATTTCTACCAATAAAGAAAATAAAGCTGTAACCTGTGCACTAGGGCACCTAATGGGGAGGTGAAGTGCCAGTCCTGATTCAGTTAGAAATGGTAACTGACACATGATCTCCTATGGATCAAGTGAATATTTTATCCACAATGTCAAGATGGGTTATCTCTCTGGGATTTTGTTTTCTTTTACATCTTGCTTTCCTCAGCGAAGAATTTGGAAATATCGTGACTTTATTCCAACAAAGAATGATTTTTTTTTTTTAAAAAGAATATATTTTCTCCTGAAACACAATTCTTGTTTTCTAGACATCTAAAATCAGGATGGGCTAAGAACTGAAAATGTAGCAGAGACTAGCCAGAGGTCAAAGCAAAGAAGCTGAAGAATGGATTATGCCTTTGGCAGAGAAGCTATTAATGGCTGTTTCAAGTCAAGCTCTGCTCATACATGGACACTTTAAGGCTGTCAGGCTCATATTTATTTACACCAACAAATATTAAATTTTGTCTAATATTCAAATATCTTCACTTCAGAAAGTGGCTGATACTGTGGAGGGTTACACTGTCATTCAGAAGGATGTCAACAGGCTTAAGAAATTGGCTGGTTAAAAAGCAGCTTTGCCGAGAAGGACCACAGGATCCTGGTAGACAACAAGATGCATATGAGCTAGCAATGCACTTTTGAGGCAAAACACAGCAAACAGTATCCTGGAATGCGCTAGGAGAAGTGTTGCCAGCAGGTTGAGGGAATTGATCCGTCCCTTCTACTCAGCGCTGGTGAGGCTTCACCTGGAGTACTTCATCCAGTGCTGGACTCCCCAGCACAAGAAAGACATGAATTTACTGGAAAGAGTCCAATGAATGGCCACCAGTCAAGGGAATGGAACATATCTCCTATGAGAAAGGATGAGTGTTGAGATTGTTTAGCTTGGAGAAGGCTCATGGGAATCTTATAAATACATTAAAAATATCTGGAGAGGGAATGAAGGGGACTTCTCTTAGTAATGCCCAGTGATGGTAAAAGAGGCAGTGGACAACAATCAAAATACACAATTTTACAATTTTTCATCTGGTAATATCAGGAAATCCTTTTTGTATTGTGAGAGTGATCAATCACTGGCATAGATTGCTCAGAGAGGTGGCAGAGTCTGCATCTTCAGAGGTATTCAAGAGACGTCTGGATATGGTGCTGCGCAGCTGCCTGTAGGTGACCATACTTGAGGAGGAAGGGTTGACCAGATAATCTTCAGAGGACCCTTTTAATCTCAATCATTCTACAATTCTCGGGTTGCCATTTCTGAGAGCTTTTTTCATGAAATTATCTTTGAGAATTCTGAGATAGAAATAAAAAATATTTGACCTAAATATTTAGGCTACACTTCTCAAGTGGGACCCATATCCAATAAACTACATAACCAAAGTACATAACAAACTTTATCCCATACGGATGTAACCACATTTCAGTTATTATCAGCCATGATATCATTGTAACACAATGTGAGATAAGTATTGAGTAAGACTGGGTTAACCTAAGAACTACATCCATTCTGTATTTCAGGAATTCAGCTGTTGAAGTTACCTTTTCAAGTATGCAGTTTTATTTAAGTGATTCATGATTTGCTGAGGAGCCTTTTGGTCTTTTTAAGTTGTGAAAACTCCTGCTGATTTGCCTTTGCTTAGCGGCCCTGAAAGTTTCCCTGAAACTATGCTGGAAGATCATGTACAGTCATACAGACACATTATGATCTTTTAATATTTTTGAAAATCTTCCAATATGTGATCCCAAGGCATCAAAACAGTTTTGTTTAAATATAAACATCTTCTATCCTTGATTTTCTTGTGACATCTATTTTCAAAGATACCAGACAACATTTGCTCCTTGAAAATTTATTAAACATTTTCTCTTTTACTCATTTAAATGGGTCCTGCCGTTCACCAGGAAAATATTTAATTGGGCTGAAATGCTCTGAGCCCAGAAACAGTGATCTGCAAAACAGACAGATCCTGCAGATACAGCCCCTGTGTGCAGTACAGCCGTAGTGGGGCAGAGAGAACCAATTCCCTGTACCAGATGCATCAAGACATTGTGTTCTGTATAAGGTATCAATGTAGTTGAGACAAATTCAAATAGTATTGAAAAGAGGAGAGGAGGGTAAGGTTTGTTATGTTTTGTTTATGGCAAAACTAAGGTAGTTTCAATTTCTTTCATATGCATACAGATTATGGGTTTTTTATATGCATGATTCTAAGGTCTTTTTTTCCATAGGATGCTGTGCATTGGATAGGCAATTTTGCCTCAGGGTTCATTAATACTGTTCTTCTATGTGCATGTGGATAGCTATATCTACTGTGTAGTTCACCAAATCCAGGCATTTCTGTGGTGATCAATCTAAACCCACCATGTTAAAATAACCAAAACTACTTTATTTTTACTTTGACCTTGAAGGAGGAAGATAAGGATTTACCTCTGATTTACAGTTAGGGGACTAATATGGGGAGAAAGAGCTAAACATCTATTAAACTAAAAGGTATAATTAACCCTATTACTTGCCTAGGATCACAGAGTAATACTATAACAAAAGGGAGAAAATTCTATTTTCCAGGGACTTACAAGAATGTATACCACAAAATGGTTTGGTTTTTTTTTTTAGATTTTGATCTGTTTTGCCAAAATTCCAAAAATATACAACTGGGAAAATATCTCGTGGAAATAATCTGGTAGATGCAAGCAAGCAGAAGATATTCTTAAGGTTAAAAATTGTCGGGAAACTTTGACCATACATATTTCTGCCAGTAGTGTGTTTGCAGATGGTAGACTTCTGGTGACACATAAGAAAGGTTCAGATCAAACATGAAGGGTAACATAAGCTCTCTAGATGTACCATATATTTTTGTAGACTAATGGAAACTGAAAATATTTGAGATCTAATATAACTACTTCATCTTCAGTGTCTGGAGCATCTCTTCTGTCTGCACTACAGTTTATGCTGCATTTCTCACTCTAATGTCTGGCAGAGGTTCCTCAGCAACTGCACTCACTGTATGACCATGATTATAAATTCAGTAAGGTCAGAAAAGACCTATAAGATCAAGTCCAGTCATCAGCCCAACACCACTGTGCCTGCTAAACCATGTCCTGAAATGCCATGGCTGAACATTTTTTTAACACCTCCAGGAATGGTGACTACACCACTAACCTGGGCAGCCTCTTCCAGTGCTTCACCTCTCTTTCAGTGAAGAATTTTTTCTAAAATCCAGCTTTAGTTTATTTATGCAGTCCTTGAAGTATTCAAGACTTTTTCTTTGTGGCATTGTGAAATAGGTTTGGCACAACGCTCACTACTTTATGCAGTATGACATTTGCAGCTAGTCTAATGGGTACACTATATATGTGTGTACATATTAATGACTATATAGAACTCACATCTGAAAATGGCACATAGTTTGAATGTATTAAGCTTCACAAATTGGATAAATTTAAAAAAAAGATCTCTTTTGTTCTTAATGGATGATTACAAAGTACTGACACATGGGAATAATTGTTTCAGAGGGGAGTAGGAACTGATGGAAGGAGGTCTAGCAGTGGGGGGAGGTGTTCTTTGGGGCTACTTGGTCAGCATGTTCATGTATCCATTTATCCCTATGTTCAATAGGTACAAATCATCATCAAGGCTTGCCCGCTTTAGTAATGAAGGTGTTCTGGGATTTTTGGGGTGCTCAGGAGAAAGATGGTGGCAGACTTTTAATAGGGTCTGTTGCACTAAGACAAGGGATAATGGTTTTCATCTCAAAGAGGGTAAATTCAGGCTAGATATAACAATGAAATTTTTTACAGTGAGGGTGGTGAAACATTGGGACAGGTTGCTCAGAGAGTCTGGAGATGCCCCATAGCTGGAAATGTTCAAGATCACATTGGAAGAAGCATTGAGCAACCTAATGTAGCTGAAGACGTCCCTGCTTATTACAGGTTGGTTGGATTAGAAGACCTTTAAAGATGCCTCCCAAACCAAATCGTTCCATGACTCTACGATTTCTGGGGCAGGTTGTCACTAGATGGCACCATTACAAGGGCTTCCACAGAGTGTTGTGGGCGAGCAGCAGGCAATAGCTGCGTGCCTTGGCGTTTTGGTCTGTTTTGGTGGTGGTAGTGAGTGGGTGGGCAAGTGAGGACTCAAATGGCAAGGGAACAGATTTTCTTACACTTGCTAATACAGCAGGATTATTTATGGAGCCAGAGTCAGCCCCTGAAGCAAGGCACTTCTGTCAGCTGAGCTCCTGGAACACCAATTTGACTACGACTTAGTTGTGCCCACCTCTGTTCTGAGAGGGTGGCAAATAATCTGGAGGAATGTATGACGCTATTATGCATAAAATTTGAGGATATACACAAGGAGAGTGCTACTTATTTCCCCTCTAAAGAGGAGCTGATTTACACTGCCTAGAAAACATGTGATGCTTACCAGAAATACAACAGTATTTTAAGTACATGGATATCATGTAAAGGAGATAATGATGTGATTAATTGCACAGACATGTGAGAAACCAATCTGTGCACTAAAGGCTCTCCTGCGATCCATCATAAACAGAACTTATTCTGGACATTCAAAGACCTAGTTTAAAATATTCCTCTTGATTTATGATCATTTTTTACTTCATAGATGAATTTTCTGTTAGTCCGCCACCTATAACAATTTTGTTTTCTTTTGTAAAATCACTGTCTTGGAGTAAGCCAGCATTCAATGAACGTTTGATGTTTTGTGGCTTCTTGAACGGGAAAAAGGATGGTTTTTTACCCCTGGGACTGGGGTTTTAGGATAGGGGACACCGCTCTTACTTATGATTGACACAAGCTCTTGAAAGTGGAACATATTGTTCAATAAAGCAGTTTTATGTCATTTTTTGATTTAGTCTTACTGCTAACATATTGTGTAAAAGTTAACTATCTCTAATAATATTATTTTAATTTCTTCATTTGCTTTTAATGACTCTGGAACAGATCTACTAGTAGGGAATGGAGCAAAAGCTTTTCTATCAGGAATTTCAGATAGCTGTGTTTTTACTATAGCAAAGTCAGAAATAAACTGACCTTCATAATCACACATGATCAAAACTTTTCTATACTTGCCAGATGATATAGTAAAATGCACTGGTTTTATAGACTCTTTGGAGGTTTGTTATGTAGGCTTTCTTACAGCCTATAGTGTCAGGATGGTTATTATTAAAATATATTTCTTAGAGGTCTGTGCTTCAGAGCTATCACTCCGAATGCTTATTTGTCCATCTGGAGCTATAGCTTTGACAGAGACAAGATGAAACAAAATCTTTGCTTTAGAACACTTTCAAAGTGATCTAAAGTCCATTTCTAAATAAATATAAAACCACATAGCATCTGGGAAATGGGGGGAAAAAGGTAATGTCTGTGCTCTGGAATGGAGAAAATGATGAACTGTGTCATTTCTGCAGTGTTTTGCCTGCCTTGTTTTGTGTGCATGCTGTGCTAGAAGACTTGCCTTTCAGGCAGATCAGAGAAAGTGAAAAGAAAGCAGAGGCCAAGATCAAACCCCGCTGAAATCCCTGCTACTTCACCTCAGGTATATACTGAAAACAGTGTGCAAGAACTAGATTAATCAGTCACAAAATTGTCACCCTGTGGCAGAGATTACTGTTTCTGGAAGAATTCCACTATGTGTTGATCCAGAGATGCATGAGGATTTGTTCATGGCTTTAAAGAAGCGACATTACCTCATATTTAGAACTTCCCTCAAAAGGATATGGTTTTTCTCTAATCCCTAATCATATAGAAATTGTGAAGTTTCATTGCTTTTAAGATTTTCGCAAGATTCAATCAATATCACTTTACTTGACCCCCTTAGTAGCAGCATTTTGCTTCAGTAAGCAAAATTCAGTTGCTATGTGTGTTGCGGATATTTTCAAGTGCCTGCAGCTACCAAAGCTAATAGGTTATTTCTGTTTCTTACTCTTGGTGCAGTTTCCCAGTCATACATCCTCTTTTTTTTTTTTTTTTTTTTTTTTTTTTTTTTTTTTTTTTTTTTTTTTTTTCCCATTTCACTCACTTCAGTACTTGCACACACAAAGAAAATCCAATAGGAGAAATCTTCCTCTTGAACAGTGAAACCAAAGTGATTGCTAATCAGGAGCTTAAAGACAAGAGACAAGTGCATCCACCTCCTGGTAACTGAGATTTGTCTCCATTAATAGAGAGACAGAACAAAAGTGATCATGAATTTGCAAGCGTAGCACTCAAGGCACAATTGAATTCCCACCCCTAATTCAGTTAACAATTCATAGAATCATGGAATAGTTTGGGTTGGAAGGGACCTTTAAAGGTCATCTGGTCCAGCCTACCCTGCAGTGAGTAGGAACATCTTCAACCAGCTCAGGTTGCTCAATTAATATAAAATGCTTTATAGGCTTAGACCATTGGACCAGAGCCCTGTTACTAGTTAAACTGTGCAGACAAAGTGATAGAAATAAAAGGCAATTATTCCCTGTGCTCCCTACTTTCCATACTACTGTTCTTGGAAGAGACTTTATCAGATCAAAAATATTTGGGTGTTTTCCTAGGAGCTGGTAATTATGGAGTCATATTTTTTAGAGAATGGATTAGCAGTGTATGTGGGACCTTAAAAGAACAAGTGCCAGAGTCATGAGCATGTTGCATTTGTTATCTCTCCTCTGTGACTGATATTGGTGAAACCACGCTGAGGATAATGGATTTGGTTCTGGAAAATGTAGTTCTAAGAAAATTTAGGGAAAAACATTCAACATGTGCTTTCTATTCTTTTTAGTTTAAAAACTGAATACTATAACTTTTTGAAGATAAGCAGTAACCTCATCTACACAAGAATCAATATGATTAATAGTATTTTCATAAAAGGATTTTTTGTAAATCCAGGTAAATATATAATAAAATCCAACATCTGTAATTTGGAGTCAGACGAATTAAAAATCAGGTGAATATGATTCACTGAACCGCCATCTGATTAACTAAGCTGTTTGCGAAGGGCTACTGTGGATTTTCTCTCCCCTTAGGTAAAGAGGGGATATTTTGATTAAGGTAGATTTAGACCAAAGGGAAGTTTTTCATAGGGGTGGCTGGATTGATGCCTACAACCTTCCACCTATCTTTGTGACCCAAAGCTGAACAAAAGTAGCTCATAAATGAGAGTAGCACATTGCATGTGATATGTCAACCTCTTCTTGAGAAAGGGTTGATCTACATTCTTGAAAACAGAGATCCCAAAAATTTAACCCAGGGAGGATGTCTGAGCTGTGAAGGGCTCTCCTATAGTGAAAAGTTAAAGCTTCAGTACAGTTTCTGCCACATTTCTTGCAGGACCTGTAGGTGTGACTTTCTCTGCTTGGCTGAGAAACATGTGAGTGCCACTGATAAGAAGGATGGGAAAGGGAACTACTGCACATTTACAAGCCTTCTCTGTTGACTTGACTGATGAGAGAGAGGAGAGAGCGGCAGAAGGGATATGGGGAATGAAGACTCAGGGACTCAACTAATATTACAGATTTTGTGATTGTATCAACAGATAACCAATTTGCTACTGTTTGGGTTTTTTTCCCATAGAATGACAATGGATAAACTACCCTTTCATAGTTTAAATTCACCTAACTTTTGATGTCTCTGGACAACACCAAACATTTGGATATTCCTAAGCCGATTTCTGAAATTAGATGATTCTGTGCAAAGTCAGCCAGGGGCTCTAGTATCAACCGCACTGCATAGCACCAAACCTCCCATCTTTATTTTGTGCAGTTTTTCAGTTCAAAGCAACTGAAATAATGCCAGAGCTCTGCCACAATGCAACAGACAGTTTTATAGCACCTTACTGAGGAAAACACTTGCTGTCTTGGATGTTGAGTAGCCAACTGATAGGGTGATGGCAGATTATGATAGCAAGAGGGAATCAAATATGATGCAGTTTGATTTGTGCTTTTCAGAATCAGACTCTTTTGTGAGCTTTCCCAAGAACTATACCTGAATTTGGTGAAATGATGTTTATGTTGTGTGAACAGACAGGGTGCTCAGGGAGCTGAGATCTGCCTCATAGGAAAGAAGCAGGAAGTGCTTTTCAGGAGAACTGATCTTCCTCCACTCAAGTTCTTCCCTTTGGTATTAATAATTGAAGTATTAAATATTCATCAGATCCAGGACATCAACAAGATGGGTTCACACGTCCACCCTGACTTCTGTAAACACCAACATATACAACTATCAATTTATCTTCCCACCTTATTTTTTTCATCAGCTCAGTGATTCATGTTTGTAAATCCTAGAGTTTTCAGAAGTCATGTTTTGAGTCTTTAATAATTGACTGCTTTTGTCTCACTGGATATCTTTTGTGAGTATGGAAGGAGCTTATAACACTGGTCTCAATAAACTGCAGAACTTCAAAGGGACAAAACAGAAATAAAACCCCAATTTTCTCTAACTAGAAATCTTTTCTTGGTGATACCGTTAGCCCATTGCAGTTACGACAATACCATAAAAAGTGATAATATCTCAACTACACAACCACATGGAGCTTGCCACTTCTGCTAATTGAAATCAAAGTTATTTCCTAAAACCCATTATATAATTTCTTCTACCATGCTAGTTTCTGCTACTAACTTCTTAAATTGGTGACATTTTTAAGC
>WAAB01016936.1:2115-68481 GCA_013389865.1 Piaya cayana | reverse complement strand
TGTGTCACACGTTGCTCTCCTCCGGCTTGGGGATGGCAGGACGAAAGCACCGACTTCCCCTCGACTTTCCTTTTCCTGCTTCTTATGGTTGGACTCGATGATCCAGTGGGTCTCTTCCAACCTGGTGATTCTGTGATTCTATGATTCTGTGGGTTTTCCTACCCTTCTTCTCCCATAATTAAACCCCTGTCCCACGCGAAGGGAAATGCTGCTCTCATAGCTGTGCTTTGCCCTTCATGCAGATTCTCGTCTTATACCTTGTTCATCCACACCCGACTCCAGCTTCTTTCGCTCTTTCTTTCACAAAGTAGCTCTTAACTGGGTAGATTGTATGGAAAACATACAGGGGTCTCACAAACCAGGTCTCTGCCATTCTTTGAAGAGGTTTGTATCTGGAACACAAATCCCTTCCTCGTGGGATGGAGCGGTCTCCGTAGCACAGGGTCTACTGGGCTAGATCGTAGACCTGGAGCATCCTCTTCACTTGATTGTCTTCCCAAGCAGAAGCTTTTACATTCGAAAGCCACACTGTGATCTCCATTACAAATACCCTGACAGGCCTGTAAATATTTGACAGGTTTATTCACAGCTACTTGCATGTGGAAAATATTTTTATGCTTTTTCCCCCAATCAGCGGGTGGAGGTGGTTGTTCCTCCGCTGCGGAGCCCCAGCAGCCGCGCAGGCATCCTCGCCGAGCTGCGGGGTAAGAGCAATATGCCAGGTTCTGCAGTCAGGTTTTTCCCTGCAGGGCATTTCTCTCTGTTGTTACTGATATTCCTGCTATTATCTGCTGCGCCCTCAGGGGTCTGCGTGCCTTGCCATCCTCAGACAGATGATCTGTTTTGATGGTGGAGTTCCTGGCTGCTCTCCCAAGAGCAGCAACTGTAGAAATTCTGTAAACCTGAACCCACTCACAGAGCTTCATAAAACAAAGTCGGCAGAGGTTACCGGCACACAGAGGATCTGAAAGGCTTCCAGAGCAAAATCCAACTGTTCGGCTGCTCCGGCTGCGGCAGTTAATGCTCCTGCAGTTTGAACATTGACACGACGCTCACGGTTTTAGCTACAGTGACAGACTTTTCCCCTGGATATGATCTGGCAGGCTGCTAATTTTCTTTCTAATACTTTTAATTTGGATGTGTGAAATCTGAGAAGACTCAGCTTCACCACAGCCGTGTAAAGTCGGCACGTAGAGTCCCCTCTTGGCCAGAATTCAGCGTGGACGGTGAGGCCAGGCAGTTCGAGGCCAGGGAACACAAAGGCAGCGGTGTCTGCAGAGCATCCTGAGGCTTGGTGTTGGGAGGTGTTCTAAGAACATTTTGTAGGAGGTGTGGGAATGATGTTAACATCCCTGGAGGGGTTCAAAACACTTGGAGACGTGGCACTTTGGGACATGGTTTAGCAGGCACGGTGGGGTTGGGCTGACGGTTGGACTGGATGGGCCTAGAGCTCTTCTCTAACCTCAGTTGTTGCTATTCTTTGTGTTACTTCCAAATTTCCTACCTCTGCTGGTGCAGTCTGCTCTTGGCACAAACACTCCTTCACGTGTAGCCCTGTGCTTAATGCTTTGCTGTGTCCAGTGCCGCCCGTGGCACAGAGCCGGGGGTCTCAGCACCCACCACTCCAGCACAGCCGGGTGCTGGGAGGAGGCAGCAGACCATGCACAGCGCTCCCACCATCAGAAATGGCTTGGAGAAGGCAGCTGCTCTGAATCCCAGAGCAGGGCTTCGTTAGGGGCCGTGCTAACGGCCTCCCTGCAGCCGGGTGATACCCAGGTGTAAGTACCTGGTCCGGCTGTACCACAGCTCACATCCCAACACACTGTGCTGCTGTGCTGCGGAGACAGGGCTGCCTGAGGGGCTGGGAGCCGCTGCCAGGGCCGAGCGGGCATTCCGTGCGTTTCTGTCACGGGAAGAGTGTCCCGGGTCGCTCTCACTGCGGGACAGCGGTGCCGCTCCCACCCTCTGCTCTGTGGCAGGTGCTGCCGTGCCGCTGTGCTTCAAGATGCTGTTAAGTGCACCAAAAAGTTTGATGTATCTGGGTGTATCTGTGAAGTGCTGCAGCCCGAGGGTTTGACATGATACATTATGATAATCCGCGGGATAGAGACATTAACACAGGGGTCTCTGACAAAATGCATTGTAACGTCTCTGAAGGAGCCATTACAATTTATCTTGTCATTCCGCAGCATAGAGTGGTTGCGATGTTAAGATGGGTCCGCATAAATTCACATTTAGACTGTTTCATTTGATTTTTGGAATTCTTTCAAGTCCAGCGGCACAGCCCAAGTTGTAGCTTAACCCTTCGCTGTCCCCCTGCCCCAAGGTGCCCACAACGGTGCCCAGTCGCATGTCGAGAGGCCACGTTGGGAGCTGTGAGGAACGGGCACTGCTCTCGCCCGTCCCTGTGCGGGGCAGAAAGCTTGTGTGAAATGCCAACCTCCTGCTTTATGCTCTCAGCATGTGGTTTGACTCATCTAACAGCAAGCGCCAACCTTGCTGTGATACAGACACGAAAGGCACTGAGCAGCCGCGGTGATGTTTGTTTCTGAATTAACAGATAGAGCAGGAACGGTGCTGGGTGCCTGGGTGGGTTTGTCTTCTCTCACCTGCATTTGTCCTGCTTGTGGCCACCAGCCCAACCATTTCCCCCATGGAAGCAAACGGTGTGAACTGCGGCTCTAAAATACCCCATGGAAAGGGATCCAACTGTGCGGGTCTCAAACAAGATTAACACAAAGAGTTCTGACAAGTTGTGATCCTGCTTTAATGGATCTTTAAGACCCGTGCTGAAATTCCCTCATCTCATCTTCCCATTATTAAAATTTCAGCAAAATAGAAAGTTTTCATTAATCTCCTGCAGTAAATTTAGTACCTGAACTGGAGGTTGATTCAGCTTTTAGGAGGACATTAGCTGGGATATTAAACAAAGTGTGTCATTCTTCAGTATCTTAGTAAGAAGCTAAATCAGTTTTCAAACATATTTATACCACTTTATCGAACAGCATCTGAATGAGCATTTAGAGCTGAGATGCTTTATTAGCACCTGGCATAGACATTGCTCAGCGCAGAATTATACATCGCATTATAGTAATGTTTAAATTGGTGTTAATCCAATGTCATAAAATGTACAAAAATCTTTAAAGTGCATTATATTTTTTCAGTAATTGGCATTTTGGTTTAATGAGATATTACCTCTGATAAAGCCACTACCTGCTGTAGTAATGGGAATACCAATCAGTAAATAAAGCAGCTTCGTTACTGCGGGGCTGAGAGGAGAGAGCCCGAGGTCTTGCTAGTGCTGCCAGCGTCACGTCCCGTGTGGGGAACATGGGAGAGCTCTACTGGGCCTGGGTCTGGGGTGGCACCTGGAGATCCTGGTGACAGATCTCATCGCCGGGCTCCTCCTCAGGGAGAGAGGCCATGGGCATCCCAGCAGGGACCCACCCCAGGGATCTCTGTGGTCCCTGATGACGGGAGAATCTGCCGCTGGGACCTTGTCCCACTCTTCGTGAGGGTTATAAATGTGTGTTGTAACCCTCTTAGTGAGCTAGTGGGTTTGTGTTTGGATGGAGGGTGAGGATCTCCTGCCATGGGCTGGAGCGTTCTGTGCTTTCTTAGAAAGCCAGCTGCAGACAGGGCAGCACGTGTACGTGCGAGCTGAGTCACGGGCCGTGTTTTAACGCTCTCTTTCGTTGTTGTGGGCTTGTTCTGCAGGTTCAAGAGGAGAAGAGGTCTCGGAGGAGGACCCGCAGATCGATATCGCCACAGTTCAGGACATGCTCAGTAGCCACCACTACAAGTCCTTCAAAGTCAGCATGATCCATCGGCTTCGATTCACCACTGATGTTCAGTTAGGTAAATCAATCTGTGCTGTAACGCTCGGGAAAATGGAACGGAGCAAACCTTTGGCCATCTCTAATAGCTGACTGGCCATCGCAGCGTTTCCGCAGTCGTTACCCTGTTGGTCCCTTTTGCTGTGAGCACATCACTTCAAAGTGTTGCCAGCATTTCAGCAGTTAAAAAAAACTGCTTTCGGTTGAACATACTTGAGTATTTTTATTATCTCCGATCAGCTAGCACATGCTTCTTCTGAAAGACGGCCATTTTTTAATGACCTTATCTCTTTTTTTTCAATCTGGGCTTCCTAATGGAAAGCTTCTTGCCAACTGTTTTGTTGTTTTTAAATGAGGCTGTGCAAAATTAGGAGGAATTGGGTTTTTCCTTCTCTAAAACTGAAAGATTTTAACCACCAAGTGGAAATATGAGGTGGAACAAAATAAAGCCAGCGTTCTGTAAAGGTTTTATATTGACCTTATTAGCTTTCAGAATGCTTTGGAAAACCTGAAGGCCAAGGGATGACAGAATCTTGAATTATAAAAGCCCCATTACTGTTTTAAAATGATTGAATGGCTTTTTATCTTTGTGTTTAAATTGTGAAAATTTGATTAATGAGGCATCGGTAGGTGACCTGTGCCATTCCTGCAAATACCTTCCATAAAGAAATGATTCAGCAGTAAAGTATCGAGTACCTTCATGTTTACAAAATACATTTATTCCCTAGAATTCAGTAGAATTGTTAGATTTAAGCTATACCAGGTCCTGTATTGCTGTCACTGCAGGCTCTTCACTCTTCCATCCTTAAGCTTGTATAAAAGGATACGTCTCTAAAATTTTTACTGTCGAGGCTCTGAGTTTATTTTGCACTGTCTTGTTGAGGAAGGATTTATGTGCTGGCGCTGAGGCAGGACAGCGCTGGGCATGTTTTCTGCGTTTGAGCAAACCGTCTGGGCGCGATAGTTTGCTTCCAGTGAAGTTTGACTCACTGTGTCTGGCAAGTGTCAGAAATGAGAGCTGGAAAAGGTCAGGACAGATCACTAAAGATAAATGGTTAAGGGAGAAGAGCTGTTAAATGAAACAAATGGCTCGACTTGGGCAGCGGTGGAGGAGCTGACCCTGTCCGGCAGCGTAAGGACCATAAAATTTCCCTTCTCTAACCATCTGACCGGGTTTGTTTTTGATGGCAGCACACTGACAGTGGGATTTTATAATGTCATTACTGTTTAAAAATCAAAGAAAATCCCAGTGCGATGTTCAAAGCTTGGGTAAATGCGTGGCATCAAAACCTCTAAAGTCAAAAGAAGGGTCTGTTGCTGGGGTTTCTCCTGAGTGTTTTGAAGATATTAAGAGAGCAGCGCTGGTTAAATAAGCATCAAGGTGTTATTTGGGTTCACACTGCAGAGTATTAATGTGTTCGTCTTCTGTGAGTGACCGATTGCTCCACACAACTAGAAATGTAAAAAACTATTCTGATTTTTAACCTTGCTCATCAGTGACCGTGGTTCAGGAGCTGCTCTGTGACAGCCGGTTGCAAAGACTTCCCTCTGTAGCCTTTTTCTGTGTCAGTTTTAGGTAGCAGCCGTAGCAAAACAGCAGTTTGAGGACCCAAAGAATCCAGCATCATTCCAGCAGGCAGCATGGAAGGTGTCAGCAGCTGTGCAGGAGCACGTGGGCTGTCAGGCTGGCTGAACGCGGTGCCCTGGGTGCGCAGAAAGTGTCCCGGGGTGTTTGGGAGCGAATCCCAGTTGCCCATCCCTCCTGCAGCAGGACATTACGCGTGACAGAACCTAGAAGTGGTGGGGAACACACCGAGTGTAGCTCATCTCCACTCCCTGGAGTTCACTCTGACATCAGAAGCCGTTGAATTGGAGTAGGTTCTGCCTTGGTGTTTATTTCAGTTGAGTGGGGCAGGTTGTGAATTAGTGTTTTCATACTGGTACTTTTTGAAAGGTTTTAGCTCTTTTGAGGCCTGATCATTGAATTTGAGGTGAGGTTTACTGAAAATATTGGAGTCAGCTCGATCTGCTGTGCATTGTGCATAGGTCTGGGTAGTAAAAAGCAGTGGGGAAGTGGCTCTGGGTGGAATAAGCACCTTTGACTGAGGCTTTTATTGCAGTGAAAGCTTTGCTGTAGCTGTTTAAGGTCCAGGGTTTGTGTTGTAGCTTGTATTACAGTGTAATGCACACATTGTAGTGCTCTCGGTGTTTTTACAGGGATTCTGTCCTGTTGGGAAGGAATAAGACCCATTCCTGGTGTATCACATTAGCAAACTCCAAGGAGCACATTGTCTTGGGAAAGCAAAGCTGGCAGGGATTGCAGAGGAGGGAGGCGGCTGCAGACCCCAACAAAGGAGCCAAGAACAGAGCAGCCTTGCTGGACTAACACATCGATGACATTTCTTTTGATAAAATGGATGAATTAAAGAAATAGGAGAAGCGGCGTTTCTGCTTGGGGTTTGAGTATGACTAATCTGTGCTGCGGAGCAGAGACTGCAGAAGGCACGTACATAATGCTGGTTTGATTTTAGGTTTCAACACATAGAGATTGTGAGAACAATAACAGAAAAAAAAGACAACATTCTTTGTCAGCGTGCTCTTTGGATGTGTGTGAGCTTCAGCCGGCGATGTCGAGATACAGCAATAATGGATGAAGTGTACAGCAACAATTTGCAGATAAAAATAATAGAAGTTACAGTGTATTTTACATGATAAAAAAAAAAAAAAAGATGAAAGAGGAGGAAGGCTGTTACATCTGAGATGGTTACAAAATCCATGCTTGGCAAAGTAGCCTCTGCTGAAAAGATTGATGCAATGGGGAGTGACCTTGGCTTGGAGCAGGAGCCGGTGATGTATGTATGAGCAGCGCTCTGCTAAATGGACCCAGATTTGTAGCACTAATATACATGGAAGCCCAGAACCAAACTCAGGATGGCAATAAATCAACAGCCACTTTGGGTGTCATTTCTGGTTTATATTCCACTATTGTTCTATCACTTTAATTCATGTCACTATCATCTGTTCATCTGGAACAGTTTTATATAATTTTCCAGTGGAGTTACCTGACAAATCCTATCAAATTAACCAGGTGCATTAACAATATTGACTGACTGAATTCGGAAGCCACAGGACCATAGAGTGAAACCTTTTAAGGATATTTTCCAGGGTGACGTTTACAGGGAAAGGGTCAGGGAACAACCCTCTCGCACAAAGATTTCGTACCTGTATTTTTAGAACTTGCTTTGACTCCTCTCAATGAGAAAATAAGAACTTTTACCATCAGCTTCACATTATTTTCCTTGAACTCAGAAAATGCCGTTTGCATCATTAACCGTTACAGTGAAATAACAACTCCAATTTTAAATACATTGTCCAAAATTAAATTACAGAACAAAACAGGCTCCGGATACAGCATCAGCCTGCACAAATTACCGAGTTCTAGTAATCCTTCTGTTAATTGGACTCTTGATGCAGTGCTTAATTGAAATGTGATCTCTCTGATGTGACGTATGTTTAATGACAAAGCGCATTCTTGGATTAACAGACAGAGGAGGGAGCTGGTGGCATTATTATAACCTGCCATGATAGCCGGGCTCAGATGAAAGTACCCTTGTCTTTAGTAGAATAGAGCTCAGAGAGAAGATCGCAGTCAACGTCTGCTCCTTGGTGTCTGCACACTGTGATTTTAGTCACAGAAAATACAAACAAACATGGTTTGCACATTCTGCAGCTTTAAGAAATAATTGAGTTAATTTTGGAGAGTCGTTATGTGTGGGGCGTCTTTATTTTGTCACATCTCTTAAAAGTTTTGTTGTCAGCTCCTTCAGGTTTTCTTGTGCATCGGACATGCTGAGAATGTGTGTTTGGGAGCATCATAGCCAAAGCCCTACAGAGGGAGAAGGTTAGCCCTGCATCCCACTGGCCAGGCTCCTTTTGCAGGACTTCAGGAGCAGTGTGATGGGATGACAGGAGGTGGCTCGGCTCAGGCAAGGTCTCTGTGCCGGCCATCTGGGCAAGCAGGGCCTGGCACCAGGGCCAGGAGCATCACAAACCCACAGCCAGCGTCCAACACAGCCTCCTGACACACAGCTTTGAGACACCAGCAGTGCGAAAAGGCACAGGGTCCCTGGGGCTCAGTGTCTGTGTTTATGGGTGACACCAAGCATCCCTGCGGTGCTGTGGTGGGTGCTGTACGGGGGCTGCAGGGTCTGTGCTTTAGAGGAGCTGGAATGGGGCTGGGCTGTGATAGCGTCTCTTCCATATAACAGTGGTGATTGGAAAACTACTAGTATCTTTTCATAAATCTTGCACTCATGTAGCTCCTGCCTCCAGAAGAGCTCTGTACGTGTGGAGAAGAATTTTTCCTGTGATATTTCTTTCTTGTTGGTATTTATGCAGGAGAATAAAACGCAGGTTATCAATGCGGTTTGATAACCATTTGCTTTAGTTTTCAAAAGCTTCTGTGTGTTCAAAACGCCCAGAAGGGCAATATACTCTCATCCCATTTAAGATTTATAAAGTGTGTCAAAGGGGCGATATGAAATGGCTTGAACTGATCACTATTGTGACTCTCTATTCTTTCTCATCTCAGGTATTTCTGGAGACAAGGTAGAGATAGACCCTGTTACTAATCAGAAGGCCAGCACTAAGTTTTGGATTAAGCAGAAACCCATTTCAATCGATTCTGAACTCCTCTGTGCCTGTGACCTTGCGGAAGAAAAAAGCCCAAGTGAGTAGTGCTTTTTATTTATGTCCTCTCTCCTCTCCCTCCCTGTATGTGCTGCATGTCCAAAGAATTATTGCTACCCTGTCCTTTTCTTTCTATAGGTGTATTTTATTCATTATAGGATGTTTTTAATCTGACTGAATTCTGTTACAGGGCACACAACATAAACAGATCCACATTTTATGGGGGTCCTTTTAGTGCCGTTACAGCTAATGGCAGCGCTAAGAGCGTTTGTTGCCCAGTGTCAAACCAGGAAACTCCAGCTTGGCCCGACTGCTCTCTCTCCCAATAGCACAGCAGTCAAATATGTTTCAACATAATCACAGTTGTTTTGAACTTCTTAACATCCACTCTGGTTTTAAACAATTTCATAGATGCAGCTGAGGATCTCAGACATACAGTAAGGGTCAGCAGTCTGAATTTGCTTTAGTCATGGCTGCAGGGTCACCAGGGTTGCAAACGTGCGGCTCTGAGAGTTCTGTTCCAGGAGAGCAGTGCTGCAGCAGCCAGCAGCAATGGCTCAGCCCTCTGGAGAATGGGTTGGACATCAGAGAAGAGTGGGTTCTCCAGAGAATAGAGACAAAACTGGGGAAGGGGCTGGAGAACAGTCTTATGAGGAGCAACTGAGAGAGCTGGGGGGGTTTAGCCTGGAGAAGAGGAGGCTGAGGGGAGACCTCATTGCTCTCTGCAACTGCCTGAGAGGAGGTTGTGGAGAGGAGGAAGCTGGGCTCTTCTCCCAAGGGACAGGGGACAGGACGAGAGGGAATGGCCTCAAGCTCCACCAGGGCAGGGTCAGGCTCGACATAAGGAAAAAAAATTTCACAGAAAGGGTCATTGGGCACTGGAACAGGCTGCCCAGGGAGGGGGTTGACTCGCCTTTCCTGGAGGTGTTTAAGGTGCAGGTGGATGAGACGCTGGGGAACATGGGTTAGAGATTGATGGGAATTGTTGGACTCGATGATCCGGTGGGTCTCTTCCAACCTGGTGATTCTGTGATTCTATGATCCCAGTTCAGCCAAGCATCAACAAGGGGCCAGAGCTTGCTGGGTTAGAGCGCAGCTTCAAAACCCGAGTGCTTTTGCTTGTTGTGTCAGTGGAGTAGTGAGAGTCTATATCTGTAAAATTTGGTTTAAAAAAGCCCAAGATACAGGCCCTGGGGGAACTGGGCAATGTCTCCCCAGGGTGCCAGAACATAACTGTCTACTGTCAAAAAGTAACTGCGGTTCAAAAGCTCAGATGGATTTTATTGCACTTGCGCTTTTGCAGGGCAGGGATGCTGAGTATTAAGTACTTATCTGCAAGGTGACAGAGAGGGAGAATTATGTGATACATATTTACAGAGGTAATGATCTGTTGAATCTCTTGGAAGAGTAAATTTATGGCTGCCACAGATTTTATCAGCAATTATTGAACTATATCCTTCTCCCCTTCATTACCCCTTCCTACTTCCACATTCTTGTTTCAGTCATTGTCTTCCTTTTCTGTCTCTCCAGCAAGATTTCATGGTCCTTGGGAAGGAGACTTCTCTAACGACCAGGCAGTCCAGAATGTGTCGTGCTTGTCTTTATAGTTCAAGGTGCAGTTTTGTGCTTGTGAATGTATTAACACCTCTGGGTTTGTAGCTCCGTTTCATTTCAAATGCAAGCGCTTGTGGTAAAATTCTGCTCACAAAATGAGGCTTTATCTGAAATGCAGCCTCGAAACGTGAGGATTCCAGCTCACACTCCTGTCAGCACAGTAGCCTGAGATCTTCAGGCCGTCCGTGAACACCTCCAGAACTGTCCTGCAGCCCCCGAGGCAGCACCTGCTGCCCTAAAAATTGTATTTGTATCCAAATCCTGCCAACCCAGGGAGAAATAATACACAGAATTTCAACCTCCAAAGAATGTCCAGCAGCGGGAGGGTGATGCCTTCCAGAGGAGACTGTTGAGTGAAGAACCGTGGTCACTTTGGAGAGGATGCTGAGAGATTATGGCAACAACAGCCTTGTAATATTGAGAGGTTTTATTCACTCATTTTCACTTTTCCTGTTAAACAAGTGTTCAGTATAGTTCCAAGAGGAGAAAATGATTCCTCCTGAAATCCGCTGACCTTCTCCTGACTCACCAAAGGTGACCCAAAAGTCATTCTTTCAGACCACTAGAAGAGGCTTCTAGTGTGACATCTCAGAATGATACATTTTGGGGGACTCTTAACAGCAGATCAGTATCTTGTGAATTTTAAATGGAAAAAAAGTTATTTTAGTAGCATGAAGGAATGAAACTCTCTGTATTTCACAAGTTTTTTTCTGTGATTTTTATCAGCGTAGTGATATATGTTTGTAGCAGAGTTTACATCAAAAATTATTCTCAGATCTTCCTTGAATGAATTATTGCGAAGAAAGAGAGGCTGAGTAAAGATAAGGTCTTTGAGTTCTGCAATATATTTTGTTTTCATGTTTTTATCTCCTGTAACACAAACACGCTCCGTCTCATCTTCCAGAAGCGTTGGGCACACAGAGCAGGGCTCACGCCGGCTCAGAACACCCTCTGTGCTCCATGGAGCTGCCTCCTCCAGGCATCAGCAGTGGGGTTGAGATAAAGTTGGGTGCTGCTCTGCTAACCTGAATCCTTGTGATTCTGAAGGATGGCGAAGGGCTTGCAGGAGCCTCCCGATGCGACTTGACTTTTTAGTGAGGACAAGGGGTGCTGGGAGTGACATTTGGTCGCTGTGATTGGACTCGCTGGAGGTTTCTGCAACAACTGTTCCTCTGAACGTGGTCGTTAACACAGTTTAATATTCAGCGTGCTCTGCGTTCTGCAGATTAAAGAGAATTTGGAGCTTTCGCTGGAACTTCTATGCAGAAATGTCAAACCAGAAGCTGTCTCAGCATAGTGGGGAGCCTCGTCCTTGTTTTCTCTAAAAGCCAAGTTCATTCTGTAAAGTTTACTGGTGTTTGTGAGTGTTGAGGGACTCCACAGCTTCGGCTGTGACAAGCTGTGAGTCTTTACGGACAGGCTCAATGTTGGTCTGGACAGGGCTGAAGCCTTTCCTGTGCTGCGAGTTCACAGGACCTGGAGCTGCCTCAGTGGAAGCAGCAAATGAAAACAGAAAGCTTTGGCATCTAATTTGCCATTAGTGTGGGTGCTGTAGGCAGGAATGGCTGGTGATTTTTGTTTGTCCTTGTAGGAGGCCTGGGTCAGCATTTGAATTTTTATTTGTAAATTAAATCAGACTCCCTGGATTTAGACAGAGGGAAGAGGTAATGGCCCTGCTGGCTCGATCAGATGCCATTAGAACCTGAGCACACTGTGTATGAACGGCTTGTTTAAATCAGGTTCGGGCTGATTATCACGAGAGATTCTGAATGTTTTGAGTCTTGAAAGGAAGCATCTTATCATTGAGAAATAAGATTTAAGACTTAATAAAGTAGTTGTCGTTTTTATAGCTGAAAAGAGCTTTGTATCTCAATTAAGTGTACATAATACAAAGTCTTAAGGAAGCAACAGAATACATTTAATACGATTATATACCTTTGCAATAGTGTAATTTAAAGGAAATCTGATTCTGTTAATGTCTCTTACATTACTTGGAGAAACTTCAGTGTCGCTGACCGCTGGGTTTTTGCAGAGCACCGAGGAGGCTCTGATGGGTGCGGCGTGGCCGTCCCTTCCCAGGCCAGGGATGCCAGGCAGCCTCGACATCTGCCCCGCGAGCCGGCGTTGGTGCCCGAAGGGGTGAGCAGACCTCGGGGCAGGCGTCTGCGCGGCACAAAGGCCAAGCAGGCTCTTAAATACGTGGGGTTCTTCCATCCGTGTGTGTTTTATGACAGCTGCAGAAACCAGATTTATTTGATCATTTGCTTGAAATACTGGAGAAACGTTCTCTGTGGTTCTTTTTCCGCCTCTTTTTGTTTTAATAAAGCAGATGCATCTCAGCGGCTAGGTCAAAATATCCCTAACATTAAGGCAGTCTAAACAAAGGTGTTCTGTAGGTCACAGAGTGCGTTGGGAACTTGGGTTTGTAATTTAATTGCCTGCTTTGCACCCTGCAGCTTAAGATTTCCTTTAAATTCTTATTCCATTGTTGCACTGGGGCTTAACAGAGTGTTAACCTGGTAATAGGCACAGGGCCTCCCCATTATATGTCTCGCTATCGAGCGGTTCTGCATGACTAGTTAAAAAAGATGGCAAGAAGATTAATGAAAGCCGCCTGGTACAGGAGGGGGGTAGGTACCTTTGCGAGACTTCTAGCGAGGAGATATTAGAGCTGAACCAGAGCTTGGCTTTTTCTTTATCCTGTGACCTTTGAACCTGCCTTACTGTCGAGAGCTGCCAGCGCCGCCGACGTTTTGATTGATGTTGCTACACGAGTCAGTCTTTCCCATTGAATTCCACATCTGCACGAAAATAGCTTTTCTAGCAGTATTCATACTGGCTGTAAGTGATAGCCAGAGTGATGCCTGAAACGCTTTTATGTAGTTTCCATTTAAAGCTAAAGGGATTTGATGTTTTAATTCAGTATCCAGTTCCTCCAGATTATGCACGTCAGGTAATACTAATTTAATGAATTCATTGTTGGGACTAAAAACATACAGAAAGCACTGGGAAGTGTTGGATTCCTACTGCTTGGAGAGCTTGAATAGAGATGTTGTGTGTTTGCTCAGAGCCCTGTAGTGGAGCTGGAGCAGAGAGGCCACAGTTGTCCATGTGCTCTGCAAACGCTCCACAAAATATTGTGTGGTGGTTCCTAATATCCATGATCCTGCTGAGAGTGAGGCCTCATGCGAAATAACAGAGCAAAACTGTGCTAGATAAGAGACTGATCGCAGATTCTGATGAAAAGGTGGGAAATAGGATCAGCAGAGAAAACATTCCCAAACTTCAGACTTGGAGTGCACAAAACCCCAGAGCCTCTGCTGGGGTGGGTCCCGGTGCTGGTGGACGCGCTGTCTGCAGGGGTTCAGCGCCTCGGAGAGGAGGCAGCGCAGGCACAGGTGATGCCTCCTGTTTTCTGTGCCAAACTCAGGATTGTACCTGGGTCGGGGGGACCAGGGGTGTCAGAGACCTCGCGATCAGCCGTGTGGGCTTGGCGTTGGTCCTGGGATGAGCGGCACCAGCCCTCCCGTGCGGCCGGGGGTTTGGTGGTGGCTTCGGCTGCAAGAGGCGCTCCCGCCGGCTGCCCCACGGACGTGGCTGCAACTTATTAAATCCTATTAAATCCATCCCTATTGAACAGCCTTTTCATAAAAGTACTCTGGAGCACAATCAGGAGTGCGCATTGCCTCATCCTTTTAACAAATATGTTTTGTAGCCCTATTAAAAGGGGTCTTCATCTATCCTGTCAAAGCTATTCTGCTGGGGTTTTTTAGTTTAATTACACTATCCAATTAAAACTCCTCGCTGCATTTTGATTCACTTCTCCTTGGGCTTGAGTGGATATGACATTTACAAGGCTCGCCTTTCAAGCAGACAATGGTGTGATTGATGAGGTGCAGACGCAATGAAGGAGGCGATTGCCATGTGGAAACACTGCTTAGTGCATTTTGATTTATTTATCATCTTTTTTCCCAAACAAGGTTGCTGGTGAAGAGGTTTTGGGCAACCCTGGGTTCCACCTCGATTTTCACCATTCTTGCAAAAATCTTTATTAGTGTTCCAGCTTTCATAATAATTCGAAGGAGAAACAAAAGGCTTCGGGGAAAACAAATCCAGATGTGTGAATAGTTACCACAATTTGACATAAAAATGGTTGTTTGCGGCTCTTTAATTGTAACTCGGCTCTCAGGACATCTGGAAACATCCACTAGCCACAATGTTTTACAGAAACCTTGTGAGTCCGTGAGAAGAGATCACCAGGTCACAGTTTCTGAAATGCTGAAGATCTGTGATGATGTTGAGTGCTGCCCAGAAGTGTTTTGTTCTTCAGAGAGGTCTTTTTCTTATTTTTTCCACTAATAAGTCTTAATTGTTGACTTCTGCCTTATGGCCCTATAATGACAAAGCAATCATCGAGGTATATTGAAAAATTAACATAAATTTGCATTTCCCAGTGTTTATTTTCTGCTTTGTCCAAACCCTGAATATTCTTCTCATCGTCCATCTAATTAGTGACTTAACTCAGGGCGCACTCGTTTAGAGTGGCAGTTTTAGACGGAGCCCTTTGGTACTGGCTGAATGGGAGGATGAAGAAAAAATATCTCCAGTCTTGGTGGATTCAGTAAAAAGAAAAACTCTTGTAAAAAAATCACATCTTTCCAGGCAAAAAGCGTGGGGTTTTTAGATTCTGATAAAGAGTTCATGACCTAGATTAAAAGGTGAATTCTCTCAGGTGTTTCAAGTGCAGTGTGTAACCTGCAAGTGTTTGCAGATCTCCCCGTGGCTGCTTAATCACTTTGAGTCAGATGATAATTCAGCAGGATTTCTCTCCTGCCCGTGCACACAGCAGCACCGAGATGCTGGGGGACGAAGCTCGGGGCGGAGATGCTGCCTGCGCAGGTGCCGCTTCCCCAGACCTCGGAGACTGAGGGAGGGGAACGTGAGCGGCAGATCTGCACCTGGCTGTGCCGCAGGGCTTGGCAGCATTGTCGGTTATGCCATAACCAGCCTCTTCCTTCGCTTGTTTGGCAGCAAAGTAACGCTAAGAATCAGGAATATGCTAAAGAATTGAATTTCGAACATTGAACTCACTCAGTGAGCTCTGCTCCTCGCCAGCGAATGAGCGCCCTGCCCTTCCGCCGGGGCATCTCTCCGGGGTAACCGCACGGGAACCTATTAGTGTGTGAGGGGTAGGAAAGATTTATCAGCGTCCAGAGCTGAGGCCAAAGGGCAGGTAGGACGTTCTCACGCTGTGGCGGTGAGGTGAGCCCCAGAGCGGGCTGGGCAGCATGGCAGGGGCAGGACACCCGCCTCACAGCAAAGCCTGCGATAACAGGTGAGCTCTGTCATCTCATTTGCCTTCTGTGAGCGTTTTAAGAAATGTTGGTGGCCGTAGCGTCTATTTTCCATTGTAGCCGATTAATTCTGATTGCAAAATATTGAAGTTACCATGCTCAGTTCCTCCAGCCGTCTGCTGCCCGGGCTGGGATTGAACAGTCCCTGTGTGATCTTGGTGTGGGGCAGGGACAGAGCACTGACGTGTGCTGGAGCCGACACTTGCGTTTCACACCCACAAGCTACCGGACACCAAACTATTGTTCCTGTAGGAGTTGTGGCGATGAAGCTATTGGTACAGTTTGTGCATTTATTTTAATTCCTCCATCATTTACAACAGAAGCCGCTTGAGCTGCTGCTGTTTGTTACCTGATATTCTCATATGGAAATACAAAACCACTGAAGTTCCTATTGATCTTGGAATCGTCGAGAGCGGTGCTCTGTTGGAAAGAGGTACCTCTCGCGTTTAAGCACTCTTGGAAGCGGAAATCAATCTCACAATTCATAAATTCCATCTGGCTAGAATAGTAGCAGAGCAAAGTGCCAGTTAGGGTTTCAATGAACTCATATTTCATGCCATAAATAGCGTAATGTGTACACGGAGCACATAAACATAATGCTGTGATGGGCCTTTCTCTAGAAAAGTCCTCTTAGCTTCTCTCCACTCCATCACCTGGCAGGTTCCACGGCACTAATTGTCACGGCAAGAGCTGACTCCTCACCGTCCTGAGTGGATAAAGCTCAGTGTTGTGCTCTGTCAACCGTACAAACGCGGCTGCTGGGCAGGAGGAGTCACTGGTTTAAAAGGAAAGTGGTGATGGTGGAGAGGGTTCCTCGACAAGCATGAGGGAGGCTGTGATCTCAATTTTCACAGCAGCGTTTTGCTCTCTGGTTCTGTGGGAAGGGGAGGCTGTGGTGGAGCCACAAACCCACCTTGAGGTGGGTTTGTGGCTCCACCACAACCTCCCCTTCCCACCCCCAGTGGTGCGAGAGCCGCTGCACGAGTGGAAAAAACCCTGGAGCAAAACACCCAAACCAGGTGACTGGAGCCCACGCCAAGAACTACCTGATGGAATTCCAAGACCTGAAACAAAGAACCTCACTGGGATCCTCCAGATGATGCTTTGCACCATTTTAATTCCCTCCTGCAGCAGTCGGTTTATCTGTAACCCATGTGATATCCCGTGTCCAAGTGGGACGCGGCACCGTCACGTCCCAGGAACGGTGCCCGAGCGCTCTCAGAGTCATAAAGATGCTGAATTCAGTCGCGAGCAGAGCCAGTCGTGCATGCATTAACATAGCGATGAGCTCCCAGCTAGAAATTCCTGCATTTTTAGTACCACCGAGGCATCGTTTGTCAAATGATTTAAAAGGGTTTTTTTATTATTATTATTATTATTAGCCAGTTTTTCAATATAGAATTTATATTCCAGATTAGCGCGTCATAATGCTGTTTAATTAACATGCCACAATAAAATATTTGCATCTCAAATTCTCTGGCCAGGGATCGGAGCCATATATCCATCACTTTTTGGGAATCTGGAGAACTAGATAATGTAAATAAGGTTTCAAATTAGCTTTGCTCCAGGAAGACCTGGATTTGCAGTAAGGTGGCTGTTAACTTTGTGGATTACTAGCTCTGACCTTTGAACTGAAGAATCTATGAGAAAACGGATGGAAAAGGATAACTTATAGAATAGGCTGAATTTTCATTTTGAAGTGAAGGATGTTTCACCTTCCTGCGTGTTCTGCATCCAGACCCTTGTGCTCAAGCCGTCCTTCCCATCCTGCCTGTGGCACTTGTTGAGGTCTGTAGTTCCCGTGCCGCTGCCCGGAGGTGGCCCTGAAGCCGTCTCACCCCGTGCCCACCTAACCCTGCAGACCCCGTTTGGAGTAGCTGCCAGTGTATCATAGATAGAAATTACCACTGTACTTCAATTTCATTCGTCTGGCTTGTGGGGAGTGAAATTCCTGGGTGCGAGTGTCTGTTGATGCCTCAGAGCTGCATCCTCCTGTGTTTTACAGAGCTGCCGTCCCCCTTCACCATGGCAGCCGGCTTGGTTTGGGCGATGGTTTGGGGAGAGGTGGCTGTAGGGATGATCCTGGGGTTAATTGGCTTTTTATTTTAAATATAACCCCCATCTTGTGCGTGCGTGGTGGTACCGTGAGCGGTTACACGCCGCCGTTGCGCTGACACGCGGTGCGGGGCCGAGCGGAGCTAACCAGCCGTTTGATCGATCGCTGCGTTCCCCGCGGTGGGGACGGGATGGGGAAGCAAACTTGGCTGAGCAGGGTTCAGCTGCTCCTGTAAGCCACCACTTGCCTGGAATTGAAATGACATGAGAAGCCTGTCAGCGTTTCATTGCTTCCTTCTGTCGTGCTGATGGTTTGCTAAGATCACCATCTGTGTTTTTCTTCTGTCAGGCGCGCGGGCTCTGCGGAAACTTTGGAGGAATATTCTGAACAGTTTTTTCCTTGTCTTTGCAGGTCATGCAATATTTAAACTTACATATCTAAGCAATCACGACTACAAACACCTTTACTTTGAATCAGATGCTGCTACCGTCAATGAAATCGTACTGAAGGTGAGTATTAAATTTTAACGTGACCCAAAATCCTGGGGGTTTCACCACTTGTTCCACATGAAGGTGTTGGAGAGGCTCTGGAAAGACATGAGGGGTGTGGTGCCGGAGGACTGCGAGGTGCAGTTGACTTGCCAGGCTGGTTGCTGGGCACCTGCTATTCTAGTCCTTTAACAGCCGCCCAGCAGAGCACCTAGTGTGCAATATTCCTTTTTGCAGGTGTTTCTGGTTAACAGAGACGCTGCTTTTCTGTGGAATTTTATAGGAAACTGCCAGCTTTGATTGTATCTAGTTTCCACCCGTACCGCAAGAGCCCTGAGGAGGAGGGCAGGGAGCTGGGAGCTGGTGTGGAGCTGAGAGCAGGGCACGGCCGAGCGAGGGGCCTGCTGCTGGTGCAGGGAGGGCTCCATGGACCCTGCGCTGACGCTGGGGTCTTGTCTCCGGCACCGACAGCAGCAGTGATGCCAGGACCGCGCTGCTCCCCTGCCTTCCACGGGGCTTTTCCCAGCGCAGGTGTTTGTACAGAGTGAAAAGGGCATTTATTCCCTGGGATGCATTCCTGGAATGGTTTGGTTTTCTCCTGGCTCAGTATATTCACCTTGCTTTCCGAAACAACCTCTTGCAGCACTTTTGGATGATTGAGCTGAATTTTCCACACGCTAACATTGTGGAGCGATTCAACATGTAAAAAGCAGGAATTCTGGCAAACCATCTGTTAGGTTTGCTTTTTCCTGTGCGGCTTAGAGGGTTGCTAGATAACTGACACACCATGAAATAATCATTATTAATGACAAAGACGGTGAATATATTTGGGGGGGTTTCTACTTTGTGAACTATTTCAATTCTTTTGTTCCTGCTTTACCTTAAAGAAGATGATCCAGAACTCTGGGCACATCTGAGACTGGCCATAAGAGAAGGCTTGAAAACCAGTTTGCTGTGAATAACATGAATATTCAACGGAGAAATATTATCGAGCAGTACTTTTTTTAAGTTGCAGATTGTTTATATTGAACATTTGCTGCTTTCGTGCATAAGTTACCAGTTTGTTTTCAATTCCATCAGCATTAGGAAACGCAGAGAACTCAGACTTTTCAAATTAGGCTTTTTACATGATCAAGTGAGAAAGACTGAGGCTTTATTGACCATGAAAATTCCCTATATTTTTATGCCTTAAGCTGTAATATGCAATGAAAGTGAAACACTCTACAGTGCATAAAATTGTGCAAGTTTGAAGCCACAGCGTATTAACCAGCTAATGGCAGACCAAAGGGCATTTTTATCTTTTTGATTCTTGCATTAACCTTCCATTAAAATTATCTACGTGATTATCACAAAGCGCTGGAGATAATAAATTTAGGGAATGGCAGGCTTGTTAAATATCATTTAAAAATGCTTTCATCAAGTAAAATGTGCCAAAACACAAGGAAACTGTGAGATCGGCTGAGTATGCAAACACCATGATGGAAGAATTATTTTTATTGAAGCTGATAAAGTCTTTTATCGAAGCCCATTGCTGTTTTATGCCGGCACTGGGGGTCCTCCTGACTTGCTGCTGTCGCCCAGAGGTGGGATGTGGGGAGAGGGAGGTGAGAGCCTGGGGCTGCCCTGAGCCCAGGGGACGGGAGGGTGAGCTGGGAAGCTCCCTGGGGCTCTGGGGCCGCTGCTGGGACCGGTGTCACTGCAGCACCCACCCTGGGCTGTCCCGCTGACGCACCCACCAAATGAAACGCTGCTTCATGTCTTGCAGGTTAACTATATTCTAGAGTCGCGAGCAAGCACAGCCAGAGCAGATTATTTTGCTCAAAAACAAAGAAAACTGAGCAGGAGAACAAGCTTTAGTTTCCAGAAGGAGAAGAAATCGGGACAGCAGTAGCGCCTGGCTTCAAGGAGAGCCTGTCTACCAAGTTCGGAGGAGGAGACGCTCCCACCACCCGAGACTGGTGGGAGCCAGGACTGCGGGGCTCCTGCTGCCAACCCGCGGGAGCGGCCGGGGACGAAATCTGCATTATCCCGTCTCTCACGGGCAGAAGATTCTTCCTCGTTGGCGATGGGAAGTCTCCCCTGTGACAAAAATAAAGAGCCATATCAGCCGGAAAGAAGACTGTTACGCTTCAGGTTCCTTTGATTAGAAATAAGAGAATGACGTAGACTGGCATCATTTAATTACTGTATTATGTACAATCACAAGGAGAGATGTGATTACATATTATTTCACAGCCTGGTTAAAATAAATTATATACATCTGTAACACGCCCACGTACACGCAGGTATTGCTTGTGACATGATCAAATTTCTAAAAACAAAATGTAGGACAAATGTATCCATTTTTACTATTAATAAACAGATGTAATCTTTTTCAAGGTCCATATGATGCACAGTTCTTTTGGGGGGAGGCTGCAGTCCCAGATGGTTCCACTTCTGTTGCTGAAGTGCAGGAGGCAACCGGGAGCCAGGGAACAGCAGCCGTGGCAGAGGAGCCGCGCTGCGGGGAAACGTCGAGGCAGTTGAGTCTGTTGTGTTCTGTTTTGTTCAAAAATAGTTCTATTTAACTGTGCTTTTCAGCTTTGCATACGCTTTATTGGGAGTTATGGCTGTGCTCGGCACGGTGTTTTGAAAACTAAGGCAGCGTCTCCATGGTGGGAGAGGGTCCTCCTGCCCGCGGGGGCTGCTGACGTCCACCTGTGGCTCCACAGCTGCCTCAGACCAGGGGCTGCTCCTCCTCTCGGAGACAGCTCGGGCCTGAGGACTCGCCTCTTCTTGGTATTAATCTCTAAAACTAAAAATTAAGAACTACTTTATACAGGGATTTGTAGCTGGTTTGGCCTTGTCCATCCTTAGTATCCTGGGAACCAGAGCCGCATCTTTGGCTCAGTTCACCAGCAGCGTTTCAGAAACCTCTCCAGGTCATACAAGTCCGAGCGCTCTGCCCTGCTGCTGTGGATTTTCTAACAAGAAAAAGCCTCAGTTTGAGAGGTGTTTGACCCTCCTGGGCTGCAGAGCAGGCCCTGCGCTGCGGGTCCAGGGCAGGACAGGGTCCCCGCTGCCATCACCTGCTGTGCTTTTGTAGAGAGAAAACCTTCTGAGCCTTAACACAGAGTTTAGGGAGGAACACTAAGGCAGAGAGGTCTGTTTGGCTCTTACCTGCTGTGTTCAAGTTCTGTTTTAAAGGTTTCACCCTCCTGGAGCTGGTGCTGCCGTGGGAGGGGACCCTGCCCACGCCGTGGAGGCCTCTCGTCACTGTACGGTCTTCCATGATACTTGCGAAACAGGAGGAGCAATATTTTATAGTAGGATATTAATTTTTTAATGTTTTCTATGCATAAATGCAGCACAGATGCAATGGGGAAAGACCCTTCAGATAACGCAATGTAACCGGCTCCTTTAACTGGCTTTGTGAACTCTTTAACATTAAAGTTGCTCTGTGAATGTTCTTTTGCCACCAAGTTTCAATTCTTTTTAACTGAACAAAGAATTAGCCTACGCTGGTATCAGACACTGCAGAAATCTCCTGCTTGTTTCCATGGCCCTAATGCTGTTGCCACCCACTTACATTTATTTATTGTAAGTAGATATTATTTCATACCTGCAGTGTTTTGCTTTCAGTAAAGCCTAAAGAGTCACGTGTTGCCAAAATCTCTGCTGTCTGAACCGTGGTGCGGTTTGTGGGCCCTTCCCTGGCTCACATGTGTTTGCACCATCTTGTAAATCACTTTCCACTCTGTTTTCAGTGCAGTTTCCCCATGGAGCTGGGACACGCAGAGCGCGGCCCCGGAGAGCAGAGAAGGGCTGGACGATGCTGCTGGTGGATGCTCCGAGGGCTCAGTGAGAGCAGGTGAGCTGTGGAGCCGGGAAGGGGTTTGTTTTCTCCAAAAGTGCCACTCACAGCTAAGTGAATTTGCTGTCAAAGATCAGATTGAGTCGAACAAGCTGCGCGGAGGAAACCTGCCTTAGGTTGAGGGACAGGCCGGCTCTCCCGGAGATGGGGCAGCCTCTCCAAACAGGCATTCCTGCTCCCTGGTGTTTGCCGAAAGAGTTAAATGGGAGCTCATGGTTGCAATCTGTGCGCAGCTGAACACAGATCCATCACGGGCTGGTCTTTCCCCGGTAGTTGTAGATTTAATTGATTCAGATGGGCATTCAACTGGGTCAGAAAAGCAAGCTGTTCCTTCCTTGCCTTGTTCCCGGGCGCTGGCAGGGGAGGATGGCGGCTCAGTGGCGAGGGCGGGAGCGCTGGGAGGCAGACGAGGGTTCCTGAATTTTCTCCTGCTGCTGGACCGGGTCCTGGCTCGCACATGCACCTGGAGTTTTATGGTCGATTCCACCTCATGGAGCAGAGCCTGAGCTTGCAGTGAAGCCTGGGTGCAGCCCCAGTGAGAGTCAGCGCTGGCACAGAGAGCACGCAGACAACTGATGCTGTTTGACTGTGGGAGCCCCAGGCAGCTCGTACCTGCAGGCTGGGCTGGCTCTGCACAAAGCTGCTCAGAGGGCCCTGAATCCCGCTGGGGAGACAGGTGACCTTTGTGGTGAGACCCTGATGTCACTGCTTGTGCTCCAAGAGTGTTTGTCTGGGAGTTTTGTGGAACTATGAACCAGCAGGAGCAGCTTTTCCTGCTCAGGGGCCATCAGCGCTGCCTGCAGAGATGAAACAAAAGAGCAACCTGTTCACAGAGGATGATCAGGGCACCGGGCCTGACCCAAGCCCAGCCAGGGCTCTGCAGGGTCTTGTTGTGAGCTCCAGGAATCCAAACCTGCGGCTTCTTCAGGTTGGGGTGAGCCTGGTGCATCCTGGTGGCTTTTGCAGCTGCTTTTTCACACAACCCGGGCTGGGACCCATCTGGGTGCATCGGGCGCACCCAACCCACACCGGGACCAGCAGAGCAAAAGCACCGTAGAGCCCTGGGTGCAGCTCAGAGATGAAGGGGGTGTTGGGGGGGTTATTTATGGAGACATGTTTGTAATGGGCCCATGAATTTCGTGGCAACGCGCGGCTGTGGCAGCGTGTGGTATTGGGTGCTGCTGCTGCTGCTAAAATTAATGCCCTTTAAATCACAGCCCGGTGCAGCCTCCCGGTGTGCTGCTGGGACAAGACGGAGAGGAGGATGGAGACACAGGGAGGTGAGGGTGCTCGGTGCCTGGCTGCAGCGCCCGCGGCGCAGACCCAGGGCCACCCCGAGCAGCTGAGGCACAGGGAGGGCTGGCCCTGCACGCAGCCCACGCTGCCACGGCACGAAGGGTTAAGCACTGTCAGGTTTTATTCTCCCCACACACCTCTGCCTGAATGCAAAAAAATGGAAAAAAACCTCAACAGGGTGTTGTTTGCTCTAAAAACCCTAAGCATGATTTGTGAACTCTCACAGCCTCGGTAATCTCATCAGAGTAATGGGATTATATTTCAAATCACCATGGCCTGTTCATTACACGTTTAAACTCCTTTGACAGAGGAAAAGTTAAATAAAATGTGTGCGTCAGCCCTGGCTGACTTTCCCGGTTCTCTTTCTTGATTAGACAAACAGATGCTGAGCTCCAAAATGAAAAAATAATGTGCTCATTTATTCATTTTTCTGACAAGTCACAATAGATTTTTAACTACAAATGAGCCCCCTCCCCAGGCGGGAGCGCGGGGGCAGCACGCGCCGTAATGGGCTCCAGGCTGGCGGCTGCGGCCAAGCTGGGGCACAAGTGGACGTTTCCGCAGCGCGAGAGCGGGGACAGAGGGTGATTCCCCCAGCACTGACGGATTCCTCTGCGGGGCTGACGAGCGGCTCCTGCATTCCTGCCACGAGCCAAGGCAGCTCTGCAGGAAAAGTTGCAACCACGGGCACCACCGAGGGCTCGGGCACCTCCTGCTCAGCTCCGCTCGCCCTGGATGAGACGCAGCTGAGAGCGGTGCCAGGGCTGCTGTGGCCACACTGGGCACCTGATCGGGCACCACAGCTCCCGTCGTCGTGCTCTGCATCCCTGCTCCCAAACCGGCTCCTACACAAGCACCAGGCGTGCGATGGGGACAGCGGCCAAGTTGGACCAAGCGAGGTGGAGCTCAGCAGCCCCGAGTCCTGCGCGAGGCGTCCCCAGGCCTCTTCCCAGGATCCGCCACCATCAGGGCTCTGTTAGGGAGCTGAAATGCTGGATAATTAGAAATACACCAGCAAACACCATTATTGTCAGGAGAATGCAATCGCATACAGTAATGAAGCAATTATTAATGAGCAACTGCAAGGCTGTCGTTAATTTAAGCTTTTCAGGATCACAGACTAAGGCAAGTTAAATGTTAAAACGGAGTCGGGCGGGTCTGAGCGGGTCCCTTTCTGCTGTGGGGTGGGCAGAGCGGGACGCCTGCCACCCCCTCCCCAGGCGAGACACCTGAGCGCCCGCAGCGCCCTCCCCGTCGCTGTGCCCGCTCCTCACTCGCTGCCCTGCGACCCCTTCACCCCAGAGCCAGTGTCGGCCCCTCCGGGCAGCTGGGGCGATGGCTCCGGTGGGGACGGGGACAGGGACAGGGATGGGGACAGCTTGAGCGAGATGCCAGGGGCTCTGCGGCACGAGTGCCAGCGCGTTCGGGGATGGTGAGTCCGGGAGCTGCTCCCGCACCAGCACGCAGCCCCGCGCTGCAATCTGTCACGGCGCTGGGGCTCGCCGGCTCTGCAATATGTACCTCATGTCTGGGCTGTCATCGGACATAATTCCTCCCTGCTGGCATATTGCTGATTTGTGCATAAGTGATGCTGCAATCCACCTGAGCGAGGAGTCAGGGGTTTCTTGATCCGGGGCTGTCAGGGCAGAGTGTTTTAGTGCCTCCTGCGATTAGCTGGAATTGACAGACCCTGAGAGCGGGGAATTGCACAACAGGGGAATTAACAGCCAGGGACTGAAGTGGAGTGTGGCACTCGTTTAATCTGCAATTTATCAGTTTGCGTGGCTTCTGGTTGCAGGCGGAAGATTACACTCCAAAAAAAGAAGGCTCCTTTTTTCTTTAATTTCACCTGACGGGAGAGGGAAAAGCAATATTGAGCGGCTGACGTGTCGGCCGACTCCCGCTGCGTTTCCAGCCCGCACCTCGCGGGGCTGAGCCAGGTGCCAGTGTGGTGGGGGGACCCTGGGACCCCTCAACATCTGCGGCCAGGGGGATGCTGCCCGCCTCGCCGCCAGGGCCACCGCAGCCCCCAGCTGGGGCGATGCTGCAAAGGCCAAGCTGCCCCTTGCCCAGCACTCCTGCTCGCCATCCCTGCCATGCGATGGGTCTGCACGCTGGCCACATCTCTGGGTCCGCAGCAGGGATCCGTGGCCTCTGTGCCCCTCGGTCCCTGCTCGTACCCAGCTCTTGGCCCAGGGGCCCCCGTTGCCGCTGCTTGGGGGGCGCGAAGGGGCAGCCACTGCGGTGCCTCCCCAGCCCCCGGCACGCCGCGCGCTCCAATTTTGATAATATCATTAGAGGCTGATAATGGTTTCCAGGAACAGTGTAGCCTTTCTGCGAGGTGACAGCCTGTAAAGGCAGCATGACAGATAATGTATTCTACAAGGGTACAATAATGTGACTCCGAGCACATTAAGCTCCTTTAATGTGGGTGACATACACCTTCCTCTTAACGTACATTATCATCCTGGGGACGCGTGCGGCACGCGGTGACACGGAGCCGGCACCCCGGGGCCAGCAGACCCTCACCCTGTCCCGCTCCCCTGTTCCCGGAGCCGGGATGGGTGCTGGTGCCGGTGCTGGTGCCGGTGCTGATCCTAGTGCTTGGTGAGCTCTCCCTGGGACCCCCCCATGGGAGCAGGGGCTCCCACACCAGCCAGATTCCTCCCTTTCTCAGTGCGAGGAGCTCAAACCCCGTGATGCAAATGGCCTCGCGGCATGTAGGTGATCTCCTTGGCCTTCCTTGGCCGCCTGCTCCGATACTGCAAACCTTTATCCAACCTTGTGGTATCAAAGATTATTTATAATGAATTAAATATGTTTTTAGCAGCTTCTGTCCACGCTTACTGCCACGCTTTCGCTGCCACTTCAACTTAATTAGGGAGGCCTTGCTAAAGAGACGGGAATAAATGCATCTATAGAAATCTATCTATGTATAAATGAAGAAAGCAGCCACCATGGGTCAAACCAGTACTTTCAATTTATTGCCCTGGTACATTCATTTGTAAATAGCTTTGCCTTGCTGGTTTCTAAGTGCAAGGCTAATGTTGGAGTGCTTAAATTAATAGTGACGCACACCTTTCATTATTGCTATTAAATTAGGTGCTGGGCTTTGATGGATTCACTTGTTGCTGAACTAAAAGCCTCGTAGATGTGGGTGTGCGTATCCATTTGGTTTTATAGCAGATTTAGGTCTTAATGTCAAGGGAGAGAGAGCTGAGCGAGTTCCTCCTCAGCACGCTCTAATTAGCAGGACGGGCACCTCCCGCGCCCCCAGCCCCGCTCCGACGCCAGCTCGTAGCTGCAGGAGGCACACGGCACAGAACCAGCAGCGAGATACGAGGGGGCCCGGCTGGCATCGCAGGGGGCCCTGCACCCAGTGGAGGGGACACACGAAGGGCTCAGAGGGTCCGTGCTGCCGCCTCACGCAGCCATCGGCCCCACAGTGCTGAGCCGTCCCGCGCCCAGGATGGAGTGAGGAGAGACACATGGAGATACTTTAAAAAAAACCCAACCCAAGAAAGGTGAGTCCCTGCAGACACGGGGTGTTGTGACACCCAACATCAGCCCTGTCCTCTCCCAAGCTGGGACTGACACGCACCAGCGTGACACCCAGCACGGCACGGGGACAGCCTCACACCGAGGGGTTCAGGAGGGGTTTGAGGCAGCCAGGGCCTGCAAGAGCCCCGGGATCCCATCCCTCTGCCCTCACTGCTCGGCTTCATCAATTCAGAGCTGAGTTTGCTAGTCGTGAAGGGGAAGAGCAGCTCATGTGCGCAAGGAGAGGAAAAGCGATGGAGGTGGCAACATGGCTCAGAATTTCCAGCTGCCTCTGGAGACAACTGGGATGGGCAAGACTCACTGGCCCTGAGGCCACGAGGCTGCTGCTCTGCCAGGGAGCTTGTTCCCCGCTTGTGGGGCCTCTCCGAGAGCGGCTGAATAAGGATGTGGGACAAGCAGACAGCAACTTGGTCTGTCACACGCAGGCTGGGAGCACAGGGCATGCACGTGCCAGGTTGTAGTCGGGGCTGCTGTGTTCTGAGGAGGAAAAGGGGGGGTCCTGGTCGTGCCCTGGCTCCTTTCTGACCTGAGACCCTCTCGATATTGATGGTGTTGGGTGCCTGGCGCTGCAGCCGCAGGAGCAGGGACCCCCCCATGTCCCCCACTGCAGGAGCAGCCCGGGCAGGGGATGCTGTGGGCAGGAGGTGACATGGCCGAGCGCTGGGGACGAGCTGTGGGGCTCAAGCAGGCCTCGCTGATGCTGTCTGAGCACGAACGCTGCGTGTGGGGCAGACAGGGGGCCCCTCGGCCAGGGGCTGCGGGACAGGCCGCAGGACGGGGCTCAGGGATGAGGATGAGGACAAGCGAGGGCCGAGGCGTCTTTGTTCTGCGCCGCGGTTCCCACTCTTAGCGTGCCATCTTGAGGCCGCTCCGGCAGCGTCCGGCACCGCACAGTCTGCACGCCCAGAGCCACTGTCCCTGTCCCTGTCCCCGTCCCCTGGCTGGGGACCCATCCTGCTCCCTGTAGCAGCCCTGACACCGCTCTGCTGGGACATCCCAGCAACTCAGGGTCCCCACTGAGCCCCCAGCTCTGCTCTGGCACCCGGGCACAGGCCGGCCATGCTCAGCCCTGCCCGGACAGCCGGTCCCCATCCCCCTGGCTCCCTTCCCCGTGCTGCTGCGAGTCCCTTGGCCACAGCCACCTCGACCACCCCCGATGTGCCCCCGCTGGCCCCCAGCTCTTGTTTGGCCCGTGGAAGGGGGGGGACACGGCCCCTCGATTCCCTGGTGGATGGCACCGTTCTATCACCCTGAACAGAGGAGAGGCAGAAATTCTTTAGGGGAATTAAAAAAACAACCCAAAGTCCCATTAAAAAAGAACAAACATTGCCAAGTAATTGCAGTGGGGCCTTATCAGCTCCTCTCGCTCTCAGTCCATCAGTCTGTCCCTCTGTGGGAGGTGCCATCTTATCACTGGGATTGAACTTCTATTGCCTATGAATGAGCTTGGCTACTTATGGAGGTTTTTTCCCAAATAAACAGGTCAGCACACTCCTTTTCATGCAGTCGCCTTTCAACATTCACAGTAGCTGGACTAGTTTAAGGGATGAGTCTGCGTGCGTTGGACAAAAGCGCCAGGGGAGCCCTGTGGGATGGCAGCTTGGGGACAGGGACACGGGGACCCTGTCTGGCCCAGCCAGCAGGCGTGTGGGTACCACACGGATCCATTCTGGCCTCACCCCCTCACACCACCAGGGAATTGGGTATAAAAAGCCTCTGCGGGTCCCTTTGCAGATGATGCCCCTTCACAAAGGCGTCTCTCTTCCCCATCCCCACGTGCCTGCTGTGCCGTTTGGAAAATAAAAAGCCGTCTTCTTGGGGACCGAGGCCATTTGCACCCCGCTTGGGTGCCTCTCATCACTTCGTAGCTAGGAGGGATCAAACTCATCCCCGCACTAAACCCTGCAAGGGAAAACAAACATAACGACATGGTGACGTTCCGGTGCCTTCCCGAGGCTGTGACACTTCCCCTTGGCGCGGGGCCCTGCTTCTTTCTTTGCGAAGCATCATTATTAGTCAATAAAAGTTAAATCCCTGCACTAGGATGGCACCCCTGTGGAGGAGCAGGCTGATCGACTGCGAGCAAGAGGATCTGATAAAGCCCTAATCCAATTACTTGCCAATGTTTGTTCTTTTTCTTTAATGGGACTTTGGGCTTGGGGTTTTATTTTCATGTGGAATTTTCTGCTTTTTCCTCTGCTCTGGGTGATAAAACAGCGCAGGGCATGGGAGGAGCAGGAGCGGTGGCCAGGGCTGGGTGGAAGGGTAGTCGCTGCAGCCCTGCCCGCAGCCTCCGAGCCTCGGCCCATCAGTGTCCGCGGGCAGGGCTGCCAGGCAGGGGTCTCGCAGTAGAGCTTCATCCAGCCACGGGCTCTCCAAGCAGCTGGCATCAGCAACCAGGTCACCGTCTAGCCTGAGGGACCAACATCCCCGTGTCCAGAGCCGGGGCAGAGACATCTGTTCATTGCAGCATCCCTGCGGACAACGGGGTGCCCGAAGGGCCCGCGGCGGGAGGGATGAAGCTGAAATAGGGGGAGAGGGAGCCCCCGGGGCTTGGGGAGTGGAGCTGGCACAGGCAGCTGCCGGCATCACAGTCATGGCATCACCTGCCTGGATGGGGCTCGGCAACCACTTTCACCATCAAGGTTTAGGCAAAGTGCTGGTTATTAGTATTTTTACTAGTTTATGCTCTCAGAACACAAATCCCCGCTCTGTTCTAGCTGCTGGCTGCCATCCTGCCCAGCTCACCCAGCCTGACGGTGGCTCTGGCCACGGTGACAGGAGCCAACAGGATGGGCAGCACAGGGAGGGCTTGGCAGGAGGGCAGGTAAGATGCTCCCTGCCGCGGGGATGTGATGGTTCCCACCTCCGCTCTGCTGCCCTGCCAAGAGACGCTCCCCTGTGCCCATGTGGTACCCACGGCTCCAGCCCTGCTCTCACACTCAGCTGACAGCGATGCCCCATGGGCCGTCAGTTGGCTCACCCTGCCTGTCCCCATGTCCCCGCGCTGGGGACGTGTCTGTGGAGCCGGTGTTGGTGACAGGTCCTGCTGGTGGCCGTGCCCCAGCCAAAACCCCTGTGCCAGCATCGGCACTCGGGCACGGGCAGTGCCAGACACGCAAACTCCCCTTCCACGTTGCTCTTTGGCGTTTTAGAGATAATAAATTGCTAATCAGCAGCCGCCCCCTCCACAGCCTCCTCTGCAGCAACGCTCCAATAATTAATTCTAAACTACAATACTGATCAGCTTGCGTGTGCTCCGTCTGCACTGACAATCATTAACCATAATACGAAATTTATAATGTTGGGACGTGGAACCCGGTGAGATGAACTGCTCTGCTTTTTAATCGGTTTTATGGGATGATATAATGCATTGATCGACAAAGACAAGATACAGCCCATGTTCTGGTGTCTATAGCCGTGCAACCTTATTAATTTAGATTTACAAAGAGTTGCTTGATCCGGAAGCTGAGTGGTGGCAAAGCCGCGATGCGCAGGACGGACCCATGTGGGACAGGGTGACAGCGGAGGGTCTCTCCGAGCAGGGGGACCTTGTGGGGTGATCCGGCTGCAGGCAGAGCTCCCCCAATCCCGGCTGCGGTGCCACGGGGCAGCTCTGCGTGGGGCTGGCTGCTCCCCAGCACCAGCCCTGGTTTGGAGGTGTCTGTCCCAGCCACACGGCGCCGGGCACTGTGCCCGCCTGCACGTAGGTGCTTGCACCCAGCCCTGCCCGAGCCCTCCCTCCTCTCCACAAACTGCATCTGTGGCGCGGGCATCGCCTTCCCAACCAGCACGGCCCAGTGGCGGCCGGACAGCTGGTAACCATATTGGTGCGGCTCGGGCTGTCAGATCACATTTGCTCGCCCGCTCCTGCTCCTCATCCGGGGAGGCCGGGACGGTGGTTTTCAGGTCAGAGGCTGCATCCAGCGCAGAGGAAAAAAATTCCCATTTCCCCACCAAGACTTTAACTGTGAAGTGGCCTGGCATCCAGCGCAGAGGTTGGACTCGATGATGCGGTGGGTCTCTTCCAACCTGGTGACTCTACGATTCTACAATTCTACAATTCTACAATTCTATGATTCTGCCCCCACACCGCGGCCACCCCAGCCTTTTCCCAATCCTGCACCAGCCCGATGGGCTCAGCTCACCCCGTGGGCTCCCACGGCAGCAGCAAAGGAGCATAAACGGTTGCAGTCGATAGCGAGCGGGACTGCAACCAGCGCCGGATAACGCGGTTCTACGGGAAGCACAGCTTGTCAAAAAATGTGGTTTCATTCTTTTAATTTAAAAGTTTAACTACTAAAAGTGAGCTGCGGTGTAATCAGGCTTCCGTTAAGCATCTGATTTAATAGCACATGACGTTTTGATTAAAAAATTAGCCCTATATGATATCAATAGAGCACACATTTAAAAGGATTAAAAAAACTGGCTGAGTGACAGGTCTCAAGCAGCAGTTGTCAATGGGGAAATCATCATCGAGCGACGATGCTCAACGTTTTCCATCCACAATCTGGAAGTAAATACGGAATCGCTGCTGATAAGATTCGAGATGACAAGGATTAGCGGAGAGGTGGGAATGCCTGGCGAGGAGGGGGTGGGATGATGCCCGGGGCACACGGAGTCCGGAGATGAGGGTGTCCCAGCCCTGTGGGGCTGCAGGGGAGCACCAGCCTCCCGGCGCTGCGGTCGCATCCCCTCAGGACCCACGTTCCGTGGGTCCTGAGGGGATGCGACCGCAGCGCCGGGAGGCTGGTGCTCCTGTCCCTCATTCACCCTCCGGAGAGGGACATGGGTTAGTGATTGATGGGAACGGTTGGACTCCATGATCCAATGGGTCTTTTCCAACCTGGTGATTCTACGATTCTCGGGGGGGGGGAAGGGGACAGCACATGGTGTTGCAGCTCCTCGTGGATCCGTACCACACCGACACGACCCGGGATGCCGCTGCGGGGATCCCTAAACCGCTTGGGATGCAGCCCTGGGGCCACTGGCTGCTCCCCACACGCGAAGACGTCGATATTTGAAAGGCAAATCTTCACGAGCGCGGGGAGGTGCCCAACCCACATTTATTCCCAGTTGTGAGCGCTTTCAATTAGCCACGGCAGGCACTCAGCCTGCTGGATGTGTTCATTAGTGACACGGCCTGGCCGCTCCGTGACAAGCTGGGTGACAAACCTTTCTGGGGGACGCGCGCGGCTCTGTCTGTGCCACAGCGCTGGCATTGGCACGGGAGGAGGGGTGGGAAGGCGAGGTGCCCCCAGGTGCCTGCAGCAGAGCGGGGACACGATCACAGGGCCAGGCACCGAGATCTCGCACAGATCCAGGGAGGGACAGAGCCCCAGCGCCACGTCCCCAGCGAGGGCCATCGGGCACCTGTGGCAGCACAAACAGGTGAAGTTCTGGGCTGTTTCAGAGCCCCTGGGACCATCGCATCCTCTAAACTGCCCTGCGAGACGGTCTGAGCCACCACCAGAGTCACCTGGCAAGCAGAGTGACGTGTCCTGTCCTCACTGTGCACAGGGGAAAAACCTGCTGGGTTCAGTGCTCCTGCAGGGCCAGAGCTCAGGGGACCCGTTGCCTGAGGGACGTGTCCCTCGGTGCTGCCAGAGCCAACTTCTCTGCAGAGGATTCACCGCTGGGCATCGCGCCCTCCCGGCTCTGAGCGCCTGCGGAAAGGCTCCGCGCATCCAGAGGGCTCCACTGGCCCAGTAAAAGATTACCAGCTAAATAAAACAAGAAGTGAGTGATGCCACTATGCCCTGCCGGATTGGAATTGTGTGAGCAAAGTGGTTTTCTCGGGGAGATTTATTTCCTCTGCCGGCTGCAGGCAGCCAGACCGGCAGAGAGAATGAGCCTCTTGCTCCGAGGCCACCGCTCCCTCCTGCCGTCAGCGAGAGGCTTTTATTTCATTTCTGAGGGAATCAGAACAATAAAGGTAATGCAAACAGATATTTGCCCATTGCAAACACGGGCAGACGTGCAGCGCACACACCAGTACGGGAGCCATGAGCTGCTGCCCTGCTCGCCCACCACACCAGCACAGCCCAGTCAACCCTGCTCTGGGCACCCGGGCCAGGGCCTCCCCACCTCACAGCAAAACGTAAGATCTCATCTCAACCTCCCCTCTTCCATCATCCCCCGTGGATGCTGAGCACCTGCAGAAGCTGCACCCCAGAGCCTTGGGGTCCTTGCAATGGGGGACAAATCCTGGGGGCTCTGCAGGGAGCTGCCACAAGCCCCAACACTGCACCTCAAGTTAGAAAATCCCTGCTGCTCAGAGCGATCCTGCAGGCAGCACAGCAGAAATGGAATCTAGGGTCTCTCACCATCTCCTCTCCTGTTGTGAGCTTCGATTTCAGGTACTGTGCCCCACCAGGACCAGGCACCAGCACCAGCTCCCACCGGCCGCTGGCTGGAAAGGCACCAGTTAGACCCCAGCGACTGCAAACAGCACAAAGTGCTCGAGTCAGCACTCTCGATGAATTTTGCTTTGAACATCTGCAGCCCAATAAATCTTTGTCTCCTTCAGGTGAACCACGCTCTCTGCTCAGGCTCCAGTTTACATCCCTCAGCACCATCGCCAGCCCCAGAGGGGTCCCACACCAGCCCTGGCACCAGCGGCACCGCGGGGACAGCGAGGGGCCCGTGGGCAGCCCTGGCCCTGCCAGAGCCCAGCAGCCGCGCGGCAACCAGCCTGGTGGCCACCGGCACCGCTCGCTTGGTGCCAAACCCTTCTACTCACCAGACCTTCACCGGGCTTTTTTTTTTTTTTTTTTAATTGTTTTCAAAACAGATTTCATGTGGTCCCAAAATGAGACCATGATTGTAAATTAAAGTGTAATTAGCCTTTACGCTTTTATATTCATTAACTCTTCTCTGTTAATGATGCAGAGGCTGGAGCGCAAACCCAGCATTATGAAACCACATCCAGGAAATAAAATAGTGATTTAGATAATGGCCAGAATGTATTGCTACTTACACATAATTAAACAAATGCTCAATTTACACTTGGAAACATGAATGAATGTTGATTAACCCCAGCCCAACGACTCTGCTGGCGCTGTGGCTAAGTGGCGGTGCCGCCGGCGGGGCTGGCAGTGCCGGGCAGGGCAGATCCCGCTGCCCACACCACACCTGCCCCGCACAGGTGCTGTGGCTCTGGGAGACGGCACCAAAACCCACCTTATCCCATGGCAGCGACGTCCCCGCGGCCACACGGACAGGGGTCACTGCCATGGGGGCCACATCTGCCTCCTTGGGGAGCCGCCAGGAGGGAACGGGCTGAGGAGGCATCGCCCGCGCTGCCAGCGAGAAGCACCAGGGCCTCTGGGATGCTGGAGGGATGCACTTTGGACTCTGGGGTGCCAGAGGGATGCACTGTGGACTGTGTTGTGGGGTCCACCTGCTGTTCCCACACTGGCTTTGTCTCCAGTCCCCCTGTGCCTCCTGCCCTCCAAATGTGCCAGTTACTATGGAGACCTTGCCTCGTTAGCGCAGGAGGAGCCTAACGAAGTCCACTCGTGCAGGGTAATGTTATTTTTTCTGCTGCAGCTCTGGACCCAAGGAGCCCCGGCAGGGGGTTGGGTGCCGGCCCCCATCTCCATACCAAACGGCCAAGCGCTGCCTGCACCCCAACTCCACACCTGCCGCGGCTGTGCTGAAAGTCACTCTCGTTCTCAGGAGGCGCAGCCACCATGGGCTCCTCTCCTGGGCCATGAGCCAACCCCGAGGAGCAGAGCAGGTTGCAGGGAGGGCTCAGCCCCTTCCCTGGAAGGAGCTGGTAGACGTGGGGCTGGAGCTGGTGCCAAGCGGGACCCCTGTGGCTTTCCCCAGCGAGGCCAGCTAGGGGCTGCCAGCCAGGATGAGGAGGGGGCTCCCATGGCCCCATAGAGGAAGGAGCCACAGCGAAGGGTCCCTGGTGAACCTCGAGCCAGCAGGGTGACTGGCAGCCCCCCTGCCCCAGGACCCCGCGCACCCCTCAGCGGACACGAGGGAGGCGATGGTGCTGACAGGGCTGTGGAGACCCCTGCTCCCTGGGACTCCCCGTTCATGCTTGGTTGACTCAACAGGCCATAATGGCTCCATCTATCGGGGTCAATACGGGCGCCTTTGACACATGATAGACAATAATTGCTCCTGCTTAGAGACTTTTTAGTTCATGGATCATTGACCTGATGGGCTGTAACAGCTCGAAGGAGGCTGCACACCCCTGCACTTAACCGGAGCGAGAGGCTGTGTAAAACCAGGGCACGGGGCTGCGAGGAGCCTGCTCTCCTCAAGAACACGCGGCTCTCTCGGCACAGGTTACCGCAAGCCCTAGGGCTCCTCCGAGTCCTCGTGGTAGCGCGGCCATGAGGGAGAAGCACCCGCCAGCATCCCTCGAGCACCAGGGTGCGCAGGAATGGGTTCAACTCCAGAGGGCTGCAGGCTGGAGCTCCCCTCGGCAACTTCCAGGTATGTGATTTAATGAAAGGCACAATAAGAAGTGAAACAATTAGAATTTCTGCCTCATTATCATGGTAATCTTATCAGTCGGATAATGAGGTATTAATGGAGATTTAATGTGCCTCTCATAACAGAATCCCTTGGAGAAAACACATAAGGAAATTGCTGTAAATCCACTTAATGATGGAAAGGTCCCCAAACACCATATTCCAGAGGATGAAAAATGCTGGATGCAAATGAGAGAGAATCAAGGTCAATAACACTGCGGGGACTGAGCTGAGGGCCGCGCATCCGCCCTGGTCCTGCCGCCTTGCCCGCCCCGTCGCTGTGGGGCTGACATGGAGGCTTCTTAGGAACGAAGGCGGCTGAAGCACAGTCCTTGCCGGCCTGGGCACCCAATCAAGGCATCGATCGGCACACAACGGAGCACACGACAGGGCCTGTGGCTGCGACGGTGTCGAGGTAGCAGGGAGACATTTCTCACCTTGAGCCACCAGGACAGGCAAGACGTGTGATCAAATAAATCCCTGGAAAGCTGCATTAAGCAGCCAGCTCCATGGTGCATCCTCTCCCATTGACTGTGTTTCTTTTTTGCCTCTGCCCACTCCTCCCTGCGAGCTGCCAGCGCAGACGTGAAAGGCCCGAGGACGCAGCGTGGCGGGGGCAGAAGCCACACGCAGGGTGCTCCCGCCTGCAACGCCACCTCCAGCACAACCGCTGCTCACATTGGAACAAGGCGGAAACATGAAACCCAGGCAGTTAAACTGCTCTCCTTTTAATCAGTTTTTACAGAATAATACATTAATAATCACGTTAGAGACAAGATGGGGTTCCTGTATACAAGATTGTGCAAGCTCATTAATTTAGATTTATAAAGGCTTTACCAGTTTCAAAGAGGAGAGGCAGTACAAAGCTTTTAAATAGAGGTAAAACACAAGTAAAAGGTACAGGACACACACTACTAACTCAGCAGAGATTAATTCTCAAGTAGCACAGGCTCAACCAAGTCACCAGCTGGTACCCAACCCAGAGGATTCTTCCCCTCCTCATCCACCGCTCTCCTGCTGCTCCAGCTCTCCCGCCACGCTGGCAGCTGCACCGCAGCGCGGCCGCACCAGCTCTACTCGTGCCAAACACACAAGCTCGCTCCCCTGAAGCTCTGCGGCCGCTCCGGCCCCTCGGCCCCTTCCTCACACGTCGCGGCAGCGAGAGCTCCAACCTCTGTCAGAACTCGGCTCAACGGAACGCGAATGTTTCCAAGTGACGCGAACCAACACTGCGCTCACCAGAAACTCACCTACAGGAAACGGGATCGTGTTTGTGGCTTTTTTTTCCTGAAATTTATGGCAGTTACATTCAGCATTTGGTAGTAGAAGGTCTTCAAAACAAAATCTCTGAAACTCAAACACTAACAGGCGATACACGTTCCCACTCTCCTCAAAGAGGATTTTAAAAAAAGCTGTAAAGAGAAATCTCATTTAGGGCTAGGAGCAAAAAAAGGGATTTCCTAGGGATGAAAAACCTGCCCTTTCCTTTCGCCCCTCAGCCCACAGAAGGAACCAACCCCCTGTGACGCTAATGAGTGTAACCATGCACCATTTAGGTTGGTGGCTCCTCCGGAGGTGCCAGCACCCAGTGCCAAGGTCAAGGAGCGAGCCTCAAGCCCATGATAATCTGCTCCCAACGAGTGCTCCCCTTCCCCCAGAGTGTCCCATTCATCCGTCAGTGGGTGCAGTAATTTAACAACAGAAAGCACCAAGTTTATGGCAACAGGTACAGGGCTGCTGGCGTCTTTTGGCAACAGTTCTGTTAAGTTTTGGTCCTTACACATGGTCTTCTCACCGTTACTATTGCAACAAAGCCCTAACGCCACTTCCCAAACACATCTGTAACCCGAGCATCTGAAAACAAAATGGGACGGGACACGGGAAAACAGTACAAGGACATTACAGGAAGGTTTTTAACTCTTTGGAAAGCCTAATCCTCTAGCTACACCTATCAAGACCACAGAGTAGGCTGAAAGAAAGAAGCAAAGGACCATCTTGCTATGAAGACTCTCAACTCACCTGGGGCTCAGTGAAGCATTTGCGGGGTTTAAAATAACAATAATAATAATAATAGGCTCCAGTTCTTTTTTTTCTACACAAAAACCCAAAGTGATAAAAATAGTGAGGGAAATGGCTCTTGCCCCTTCCATAACGGAGAGCAAATCGGAAAGACCCGAGGGTGCTGCTCAAACCCGGCTTGCCAGGTTTGCAAACCGCAGCAACGCACAGGGTGACCAACTCCAGTGTCTCTGTGCCTTCTTCGAGGATCATACAAACTCTCCTCAACTAAAACCCAAGCTGCAGGACTACAAGAACTTTCATAACATCTTAACTTTCATAATGGTCTTAATATCTCAGATATTCAAGTAATAATTAAATATTCCAGGACACTTCAATATCAATAAATTTCTATTGCTTTTAGAGATGATCTGCCCGTATCTTCAAGGGTGCAGTTGTGCTTCGCTGCTGAGTGTTATTGGTCAGGGCTGTGCTTGCAGTATCAAGTCAGGTGTTCAGCACCAAAAGCCCAGCAAGGCTAAATATCCGGAATATCGCAGTGCTACGNAGCCACCAGGACAGGCAAGACGTGTGATCAAATAAATCCCTGGAAAGCTGCGTTGAGCAGCCAGCTCCATGGTGCATCCTCTCCCATTGACTGTGTTTCTTTTTTGCCTCTGCCCACTCCTCCCTGCGAGCTGCCAGCGCAGACGTGAAAGGCCCGAGGACGCAGCGTGGCGGGTGCAGAAGCCACACACAGGGTGCTCCCGCCTGCAACGCCACCTCCAGCACAACCGCTGCTCACATCAGAACAAGGCGGAAACATGAAACCCAGGCAGTTAAACTGCTCTCCTTTTAATCAGTTTTTACAGAATAATACATTAATAATCACGTTAGAGACAAGATGGGGTTCCTGTATACAAGATTGTGCAAGCTCATTAATTTAGATTTATAAAGGCTTTACCAGTTTCAAAGAGGAGAGGCAGTACAAAGCTTTTAAATAGAGGTAAAACACAAGTAAAAGGTACAGGACACACACTACTAACTCAGCAGAGATTAATTCTCAAGTAGCACAGGCTCAACCAAGTCACCAGCTGGTACCCAACCCAGAGGATTCTTCCCCTCCTCATCCACCGCTCTCCTGCTGCTCCAGCTCTCCCGCCACGCTGGCAGCTGCACCGCAGCGCGGCCGCACCAGCTCTACTCGTGCCAAACACACAAGCTCGCTCCCCTGAAGCTCTGCGGCCGCTCCGGCCCCTCGGCCCCTTCCTCACACGTCGCGGCAGCGAGAGCTCCAACCTCTGTCAGAACTCGGCTCAACGGAACGCGAATGTTTCCAAGTGACGCGAACCAACACTGCGCTCACCAGAAACTCACCTACAGGAAACGGGATCGTGTTTGTGGCTTTTTTTTCCTGAAATTTATGGCAGTTACATTCAGCATTTGGTAGTAGAAGGTCTTCAAAACAAAATCTCTGAAACTCAAACACTAACAGGCGATACACGTTCCCACTCTCCTCAAAGAGGATTTTAAAAAAAGCTGTAAAGAGAAATCTCATTTAGGGCTAGGAGCAAAAAAAGGGATTTCCTAGGGATGAAAAACCTGCCCTTTCCTTTCGCCCCTCAGCCCACAGAAGGAACCAACCCCCTGTGACGCTAATGAGTGTAACCATGCACCATTTAGGTTGGTGGCTCCTCCGGAGGTGCCAGCACCCAGTGCCAAGGTCAAGGAGCGAGCCTCAAGCCCATGACACAATCTGCTCCTAACGAGCGCTCCCCTTCCCCCAGAGTGTCCCATTCATCCGTCAGTGGGTGCAGTAATTTAACAACAGAAAGCACCAAGTTTATGGCAACAGGTACAGGGCTGCTGGCGTCTTTTGGCAACAGTTCTGTTAAGTTTTGGTCCTTACACATGGTCTTCTCACCGTTACTATTGCACGCTAAGCCCTAACGCCACTTCCCAAACACATCTGTAACCCGAGCATCTGAAAACAAAATGGGACGGGACACGGGAAAACAGTACAAGGACATTACAGGGAAGTTTTTAACTCTTTGGAAAGCCTAATCCTCTAGCTACACCTATCAAGACCACAGAGTAGGCTGAAAGAAAGAAGCAAAGGACCATCTTGCTATGAAGACTCTCAACTCACCTGGGGCTCAGTGAAGCACTCACAGGGTTTAAAATAACAATAATAATAATAATAGGCTCCAGTTCTTTTTTTTCTACACAAAAACCCAAAGTGATAAAAATAGTGAGGGAAATGGTTCTTGCCCCTTCCATAATGGAGAGCAAATCGGAAAGACCCGAGGGTGCTGCTCAAACCCTGCTTGCCAGGTTTGCAAACAGCAGCAACGCGCAGGGTGACCAACTCCAGTGTCTCTGTGCCTTCTTCGAGGATCGTACAAACTCTCCTCAATTAAACCCAAGCTGCAGAACTACAAGAACTTTCATAACATCTTAACTTTCATAATGGTCTTAACATCTCAGATATTCAAGTAATAATTAAATATTCCAGGACACTTCAATATCAATAAATTTCTATTGCTTTTAGAGATGATCTGCCCGTATCTTCAAGGGTGCAGTTGTGCTTCGCTGCTGAGTGTTATTGGTCAGGGCTGTGCTTGCAGTATCAAGTCAGGTGTTCAGCACCAAAAGCCCAGCAAGGCTAAATATCCGGAATATCGCAGTGCTACGGACTGAGTTAGCTCATAAGGCAGGTCAGGAGGATTCTGTTTCTACTGAGTGTCGCTCCTCCACACAATCAAGTCTCTTAAACAGAGGAGAAAGACTATAAATTAAAAAAAGTTACCGTCCCACCCCCTCACCTGTGATTAGTTTGGCAAGAATGCGACACTGCATCACATATTGGAGTCCTAGAGAGGTAAGTTTCTTTCATTACACCCTGACAAGTAGCACAGCCAAATCAAGCACTTGGCATTTTACACAAATTGCTCTGATTTCAGTTAACCAAATGATTTATCCCAAGTATTAGTTGCTTCCAGGTTTTAATCATCAAAACGCGCACACAGATAAATCAATCGTCCTTTGAAAAGAACGCAAGAAAGATTTTGTTTGCTTTACAGACACCAAGTCGTAATACATCCCTCAGTCAGAAGTGCAACAAACACTCTGGGAAGAGCGAGAAATAATACTGACACGAAAAACTTAACCACTCACTGTCACTTTTCACTGGAATTCTCACTAAAAAGGAACAGCGAGGGTTTAGACACAGCTAGCACCCACCGGCCATCACCCAGAGCGTTTCCCTCGTGAAAACCCATGCGGCGTGTGCATAAAACCCGTCAGGTTAAGGGGAAGATGGGGCAAGACATCCACAAGACACCCCGAACTGATGCCATGATATGTTTCGTAAAGAACAGAGTTATATTTTAAAACATTCCGTATGAACAGTAAAACTCGCACTGCTGCATAGCAGACAACACGGAGAACATTTAGTAAAAACATTCACTGAAACCCCCGGCGTATTTAATGTCGCTAATCAAAATATATATTACAGCCCAGGTTCTGTTAGGGATCTCTTTGGGGTTTGTACAGTATACACAATATCTCAGAAAAAAATTTTACAGTCGGCTAGTTTATTTCTCCTTTTTTTATATTATTTCTCTATTGTAACTTACAGTCCCTCTCCTCTACATATCCCAACCTTTAGAACACCCTAACGCCCGACCCAAAAAAGCATTCAGCTACCTAATAAGCCCTATTATAAATTCCAGTTTTAGAAATTTCAGTAATCTTAATTACATTTTAATAAATAGCTCAGTTTGCCCTTTTTTAGCCTTTCGAGGAAGTCCTTTCATCACCAAAACACAGTGTGTCGCAACCTGTCAGAGGTCAGAGAGGCTTTTGCTTGTTTATTCAATGAGTCCAAAGATAATTGCTATGCATTAAATATAGGTATATAATATTTACACTGTCCTCTCGGATTTTAAATTTAGGTGAAATACAATCGATAATTAATGTCAGCTGCTACAAACTTTCAATGTGGCTGGTGTTTTATTAATAAAAGGTGTTCTTAAGCTAGAAAGTACACTAATCGTTGCCCTGATTCTCGTTTCAGTTTTCTATTAGAAATGAAATGAAATCAATTATTCACGTGAGTAAGAATTCAGGAAGAAGGGTGGTGGAAAAAAAGCACGAAGAATTTTCTGCGTGTTTTGAGATTCCAAAATACCTGAAAACCGTGGTCCCTTTGCAGTGCCGGTATCCGTGGGGGAGGAAAAACGCAACCGAAGGAAAAGAGTAAAACCTGTTAAATTAATTGGATTAGTAAAGGTGTGTTTTAAAATGCCTCAATTCTGTACAGTATTATACAAGGAAAGTCTCTTCTTCAGCTTCTGCAGCTGTTGTACATTCTTACAGACTCTTCTGCTAGCAGTCGGCCCACACACGTGCCCTTTGAGTTACTTGCGATCGTCAATAGTTTTAATGAATTCAACTGCTGCCGTGAACTGCATCCACCAGTACGATTCTTCTCCAGATAAACAGTTGGCATAGAAACTACTAATGTACTGAACGGTGGAGAGCAAGCAAGGTGGGTTTGCCTGAGGGTTAAAGAAGAGAGAGATACTCACAGCTTGTTTGCAAAGCTAAACATAAAACATTGCAGGAGACAGCACAGCAGCACAATTCCATTTGTACGGGGACGCGCACACATCCATAATACATGATTATGTAACGTATCCGTAGGGTAGTGACTGCTCACCCATTTCACAGCCTCGCAGTACATCAGACTCGACAAAAAGGAGCATTTTTTCCAACAAGGAAAAACGACTAGCAGGCCAGAAGAAAGAAGGGCAACGCTGGCAGAATCTATCAGAGCCCTCAAGGATTTGAACCCATGGGAAATCCCAGCGTTTTGGCACCTGATGCGTGACAGACCCTTCTCCAAACACACAGATGCCAAAAAGGGTCAGCAGCACAATGAATTCCAGTCCCAGTGCGGATCTGGGTCCTGAGAGAGGACCTTAAGGAGGCAGAGGTGACAGATGCTCAGGACGCCACTCAAGAAAACCTCCACACACAACCCCTGCACCACTATCTCCTTAGTTCCACATGCAATATTTTCTTGCATTGGAAAATCCTAACTGTCACCACACTTCTCATGTTTCTATTTAAACCTGCTGAATTAGATCTGGTCTGGAGTCTAGCACGCTCCCAGTTACCCAAACGCACTGCTTTTCACCCTAAAATGTGCTTGTTTATTACAAGAATTAGCCGGGGTTTGTAATCTTTGCAAAAGAACTCACCTTTATAAGGACAAAGACCAGAACGGGCACAAAATCATCCGCCCCAGGTACCGAATCTTCGTTTGCCAGACTGAGCAGGTTCATGATGGTCGAGCACATTCGCAGGATACACTGCACTTTGTCTCGGGGGGTTTTATAAGCACTTATCGTGCGGATTTCAGACTGTGCAGATGGCCACGGCGCCTCCCGGAGATACACCTAGAAAAAAACACAGCACGCTGCCAGCTCTTGCTCGTCCAGGCTGCTGCCGCACACCACAGAGGAGCTGAAGTACGAGAGACCTGGAAACAGGAGCAGGACCTCAGAGAAATGGGAAGCTCTAAGTTGTGCTGGTTACATTACGCTCATAGTGAAGGTGATTTTCTGCTGTGTTATTAATAAAAACTGCAAGGAGGCAGCACTGTGTGTGCGACAAAGATAATTAGCCCTGTACTTCTCCTGACCTCCCCAGGACAAGCTTTTGAACACAGGCAGAGCTGTACGGCCCAACCTTCCATAGTAGCAGCTTTGTGCACGCTCACCACTCTGAGTCATACAGCTCAGATGCTGAATTGAGGACTTGGAAAGCTGCTAAAGTCCAGCCTCTAACAGATTTCTTAGCTTTTAGTTATCCCTTTAACCATGAGAAACGCAAAAGCACTGGACAAATTCGCAGATCTGCAAGGTTCCATTAAATTCTGGCTAGTTCAGCCAAAACCAGGACAGGTGGCCAAATCATAGAAGAACCCAGGGATCAGTCAGTGGAAGATATCAAAGCACGGGAACAGCGTGTCTTCCCTGCAGGATATTTCAGCTGTCACAGGTAGAAAAGCAAAGCCTCTCCGTGTAAAACTAAACAACCTTCTCCCCATCCCAAATAGAATCAAAACTGAGCACCCCGACTCTCACAGGGAAGGAGAAGAGAAGGAAAAGAGAAGTTGTTACCTCGGGTATCTGGAGTGCTTTGTGGTTGGCAGTCACGACTTTAGACAATCTCTGTATGTGATCGTGAAGGAGCCTGAAAACAAACACAAAAACAAGAGTGAAAAGTAAAGCAGCTGCCAGTGAGTCAACCTGGGGTTTCCCACTAGTTTGAAGTTTGACATTGCAGGCGAGATCTCCAGGAATCCCTGTGATCCTGATGGTCCCACAGGTAGCAGACACCGGGCCAGAGACACAGAGGATTTTGCCATATAATCAAGTGCAACCACCCAGGCAGGAGAGCATTCAAACAGATGTTCTAAAACACAAAACCCCAAATGCATGGAAAACACTGCACTACAGCAGAAAACAGGAGTTCTGAAGCAGATCTGAGCCGTTCACTCGGCATACACACTCGCAGATCTGAAAGTCGATATCCCGAGTCTTCACTTTTGTGATTTCACTCTGAGCAGTTTGTTGCTAACACAAACTTTTGCACGTGACGCTACTTCAAATTACAGCAACTCACTGGTCACGCAAAATGTCTCCATCCTGATTGGGGTAAAAGGCCAGCTTGAAGATGCGATTCATGACGCTGCGCTCTATCGCCAACTGCGCGTCCTGGAGCTGCTCCTCGCTGGCATTCTGCCAGATGGCGTCCTGAGCCATCGCCCCGTACAAGAACTGCAGAAAATCCTCTACCTGGGCTGTTTTATCATCCGCTGCTGTGAGTTTCTGGAAGTCTGATGAAAAGTAAAGAGAGAGAACACTCAGTTAAGTTAAAATCATCATTCCTGATAGGTTTTTTTCTGGAAAGAAAAGCCCCAAATCTACTTCAGACTTCTTTCCAAGCNGTGATTCTATGATTCTACTTCAGACTTCTTTCCAAGTAGCACTGAGGCTCCATTTTGCCCACACCCCAGTAAGTGAAATTCAAGCAGGAACACTTGGAATAAGTGGAGGAATTAAAGGAGAAGCATTTAGAGCACATTTAGGAAAGCATATGGTCAAAATACCCAAGTCGATATCGTGTTAGTCACTTCCTGCAGCACCGGCTCTTGCACCATCCTCCCAGCCACCCACAGGGCGAACACCCAGAACATCACGGGAACAGGCGCTGGCAGGAACCAGCGTGTGCAAAGCTGTCCAACGCTGAAAGGGGCCGGGGCACAGGGGAACGCATCAAGACAACCCACATGTGCCCTTCCCTACCCCTGCCTTTATCAAATGTGCGTAGTTGCAACATTCCCATTTATCGAGCAAACACAGAACAAGCAACGCAGCCGAGTTATTGCAGCAGCACCAAATCACTGGCCACTCGTCAGCTCCGTATTTATAGCCGTCGGCACCAGAAGACAACTGCCACTCACGTCTGCCAGCAGCCTAAACATCACAGCTGCCAATTTCTCTTTTAGATCAACCAGAAATAGCTGTCTCCCTTCTGTCCAACGAAAGGGCTTTAACTCCTTCCTAGGACACTGAACCGAACGACCAGAACTTCAGCCCCAGTATAAATCAGTTCTTATTAACTCCAGCCTATTCCGGCACATTTAGCACGCAGCACTCCATGCTCCAGGAGCAAGAGCTGACTCCAAAGGGACTTTGTTTTGAGAGTTCTCTCCTCCTGGTGCTGCTATCCCCTGTGCTATCACATTTTTGAATCTCTGTTCCATTCAATTCCTACTAGTACTGTCTCCCATATCTCCTAAGGTGCAACCGCAGATTCTATGCTGAGGACTGAATGTTGCAGCTTTATCCTTTAGCAGTAGATCTAAAATAATTAACTGTATTCACGCTTATTTCATGGAGCAGGTGCTAGACATTATGATTCAGCACAACTTCTTAAGCCAAGTGAGGTCAAATTAACTTCACCTAAATATGGAGTAAAGAAATATAAAGATTCCAGAGCCGGCATCCATCTTACCTTGAATAAACTCCCTTATTTTCTTTTCTTTGCTCTCTAGCAGTAGCCTCACACATACTGTCGTGAAGTATCTGTTGGCCACTTCTTTATCTCGCAGAACCCTTTGCAACAGCCTTTCCAAGTGCGCCTGCGTCGTCTGCAGGCCTTGGCGACATCGAGTTAAATAAGCGATATATGGAGCTCGTTTCCTAAAACAGAGTGCTCTACGTTAGATTCATAATAAAGACAGAGACTCACAGCTTTATAAACTGTTAAGTTGTAGTGCAAGAGGAATCTTCAACCTGTAGTTTGAAAACAAAAAGAGCACCAAATTAGGAAGTTCTGTCTTATACGGACTTTTCCAAATGAATCCACTGCGCTTGCAGCACTTCAGCATGTGGGAGAAAATCCAATTCCAAACAGCATCTCTCGTGTTAGAGCTGAACATCAGCCACAAAGTGATTTAACCTGGACCTTCCCAGTTTACTAGTGAATATATACATGCCTTAAACCCCATTAATAATGAGACACTGAACAAACTACCTGTAGTCCTCTGCAATAGATGCGAGCAGCTTTCGACAGGTCCTGTTATCAAAGCGGCTTACGCATCGCATCGTCTCCTGCAGCTGGGCCATCAAGTTCTTGTCTTGGAGGTTAATGGCTTCAGCCAGCTGAACTTTTAAGAAGCACACGATTTCGTTATCTAGTAAAGAACAAAGGAAAATTATTACGGAGAAGAAATGTAGGCACAGTGAAAATAAAACTGGTTTTGAATTTGGAAAACATTCAACAGTTTAAAACAAAGCTTCTGTACATCAGGCAATAAATGCTTTTTGAAAAATAATTTAATAGTATTTTTTAATTTTCTAGATATCAAGGGACAAGTTTTCATGTTTCTATCGTATTTAGAACCATTCTGCAATGTGAAGAGGACCAGAGAAGGCGACAACTTCACCTGCCTGCAAAAAACCTGGAATGAATGGAGGGATTCAAACCCGACACACATACTAAACCAGTGTAGAGGCTCAGTAAATCATTCGAGTTACTCTAGCAGTACCGCAGCGCAATTCCCAGCAGCAGGTGTACTTTGAGAGTCTGCACTACAGCTTCAGGCTTTACCTGAGCTGTATCTCAGATATTTCATTACAAAAAATCAGACCAAATATCGTTAGCGGGTTTGTCTGTGGAGCACAAAAGAAAACATCACGGGGAGAAAAAGGTGATCTGTGTCTTCTCTATCTGTGCCAAACAGAAGCCACAATAAATGGTGCGGTGTAAGTGCCACTAGGAGCAGGAAAAGACACACACAATGTAAAATATCTGTACGTATAAAAACCATTTACCTTCGGGGTCTGTGTGGTCTGGCAGACCGTTCCTTGTTGAATGTGTCAACATCGGAAAGGCAACAGAATCTGCTGAACAAAGAGCCAATCTCAATTTCTTCTTTGCATCCCTTGAAGAGGAAAAATACTTTCTTAACAAAGTCGCTGCGAGGTCTGCTCCTTCAATAAGCAGTCTGTACTACTGGGGGTTTGGGTTTGTTTTTTTAAACACTGCCTAAAAGTTATTTAATGTAACTGTAATATACCAATGATGTCAAGACTTTAGAATATCAGTTCTTCTACTCTAGCAGCTAGAACAGCTGAAAGGAATTGCCCTAAACACCAAACTGCTCTAGCCCCTCAGGTCACAATAGCCCTTCCCCTTCATCAATTGAAACAGGACAGGTTTGAGATGCTTAAAACTAAAAGCAGGTAAAAGTTTACATCAATCCATATTAAGATCTTTGTGCGAACCAATTGTACAGCTTCAGCTTCTAATTCTACTTTGTGGGTAAGATTGAATCTGAAAATGTATTTACCTATAGGAGAAAGCAGAACCTTGTGGTTGTGCTACTTGACTTGCAGAGTCTGGGAGATCGTCTGCAGACATGTTCTGCAAAGCCTCATCGCGTGGAGAGTCGTGCATGCTCTCACCATCCCCAATAGCCTCTAGGGAAATGAAAGAGACAACACTGCACTTGAAGAAAGGAGTCAGAAGAAGCCAGACTAATATTCCCTGCCGTTATCTTGTTTTTCTAAGGTCACAGTGTGGGGAAAGTAGACAGCAAATAAAACAACTTGCTCTGGATACATGAAAAAAGTATTTAAAAATACACAATCTACAAGCCACTAAGACACTGCATCAGTTTTGGAAGGTAACATAAATATCCATTAATAAACAAAAGAAAAAAGTGGTAAGATACGTGCTATCCTATCATATCACCTCAACAGCAACATGAAAGAGCAGGGGATATCGATTTAATTCCCAGTCTCTGAGGGGCTGCCCCACAGGCTGACAAAACCTCCCCGGTTTAGAGCTCTCATCGTTCAGCTGTTTGCTCTGACGCTGATCTAGAACACTGAAGTTTTTATCATTAAGGAGGAGAAATCCTGTCGGTGATTATAAAAGCCAGGTTCCCACCTGCGCCATCATAGTTTACTAGAGCTCCTTCACTAGGACTGGTTCGCTTAATCGCATTTCTGTATTTGTCCAGAATGTCCTCTGCAGCTTGCGCCTGTGCACTGAGCCGAGGGCTGGGATCATCTGAAAAGACCATGAAAGCCAACAGGAGTTAAGCTTGGCTTGCGCCAACTGAAAGCAAATGCAAAAATTCAGACCTGCACATCTGGCCTCTGCTTTTAGCCACATTAAACAAACTGCTTGGTGTTCCATCTAGCCACAATTCAAACAATATTTATAAAGTCTGAAGCAAAAGCAGAAAAAATAAAAGTAGTAGAATGAAAGTGAACAAATAAAGCCAGACGCTTTACATATTTATATTGTATACACAACTGCTTTGTGTATATTGGAAGGCGTCTAGAAATTATCAGGCAAACAGAAAACTAAACAGCCAGGTTCAAATCATGTTTAATTTAGCACTTAAGTAATTACTAGAGGAATGTGGCTGCAGTCACCCCTACAGCTCAGGTCTGTAATGAGGAGACAAGGAGTGAGGACCTGAGTGGAGAACCCAGCACTACACAAACTGAGTCTAAAACCAGTCTTGAAGGCGAGGAGTCTTTATCCACTTTCTCATTCAGAAAGCCAGTTGGGAACATTAACAACTGCATATGCCGCTCAGTAAGCAGATACCCAGTGGGGACTCATGCTCTGAGGGCACGTCAAGAGAGGAAACCACTGTGGTGGTAACAGTCACATACCTTGAAGTGCTGGGTATCGATCAGGCACCATGTCGTCTTTGTCTTTTTCTTGTTTTTCTTTCTTCCTGAAGGGAATCGGAGCTGCAAATGCAAGGAACCTTATGAATGGCTGCTCTGAGACAATGCCAGATTGAAGAAACTTTCAGAAAGTGGCTAGAGCAGAAGTTTGTCATCAGGTGAACTTCAGTAAAAGCATAAGCCTGACTGTGAGGTGGAGCAGAGCTGTGCTGCCATCAGCTGTAGGAAGCTCTGCTTTAACAGACACGCTGCCAGGAGCCAGGAGAACAACTGCTGGGAGCAGTGCACTCTAGACAACCGCTAGCCAAAGGAGTCAGGGAGCTTCCCGTTCTTATTTACACGCTTATTTATACTTTAGTTAGCCAAAAGCCCTGATTCAAATATTGGTCACAACAACATGAATCTTTCCTGGCAACTTGTTGCCTTGAGTTTGTGGCGAAGATGCAAAACCAGCAGACTGTGAAACAGAAAAGCCAACCAAGTGGTATTAAAATACTACAACATCATCTAAAGTCACAGAGACTGCAAGGACCATGCTGGTTCTTTTCTAACTGAAAGTCTGTTTTTAAAAAAAAGGCAAGGACACCTAATTGCACACATTGATCCATCCCCAGCTGTCATCATTTGCAGCATGAAAGCCAAATATTACCTGGAACAAGCTTTGCTTTGTAAATAACCAAGGTCTAATTTCCACTCGCACCATTACAAGAGATGCCCCAAGTTATCCAGACCCTTCAGCTGGCACACGGGCACCCGCAGAGAATTAAGACAAGTTCTCAGGGAAACTGCAGTGAGGTTAACACCATATGACTACGAAATGCTTCACCTCACATAAGGATTCCANGCATCGCAGACACAAAACGTTTCCTCCACCAGGGCTTGTTTCTGTCCGACTTCTCATCATCACTGTCTTTTCGATCTTCTATCTGTAGAGGGGCAGAGTCTATATTTGAGCATTTAACATACCAAGTGTGAAGGTGAAATTTCTCCTTCCCATCAGGTGTTGCTACATTGACTGTAAAACCAGAACTACAGCAGAGCACAGAAAGCCACAGCAGCTCAAGTTAGGAAATATCCCTCCTGAAGAGGGCAGTCTACAAACGCAAATCCAAAAACATGAAGAAATAGATTTCACTTATTTCTTTAAAAAAACAAACAAACAACTTTTCAGGCTGCTGCAGTATTTTACATTTAAACACCACAACAAATCTATTCCTGAAGTCCCACCAAATCAAGTAAAGCTCACCCAGTAAATTAATTTAAAAGATTCTGCACATCAGACTTAGCTTGCAAAATGTTATTTGCCAATGTTTAAAAGGTAACAAAAGCGCATTGTAACTCACTGGTAAAGCACATTTAATATCAGTTTTCTGGCATCAGATGCATCATTCAAGTAGGCATGCTGGAAAAAGTAAAAAGGTAAATAGAAGCCTTACCTCTCCCCTAGAAGAGTCTTTACTGGGAGACGAAGACGATGACTGAGATGCAGCCACCAGAATGGCTGTTCCGGCACCGGAGGTTGGCATGGGCAGCTCCCTCTCCTCATTACCAGCACGTCTGTTCCACCCAGGATCGCTCATAGGTCTCCGAACTGATGACACGATATCCGAGCTCCTGCTGCGCACCAGCCTCTCCGGATAGGAATGCCTCTGCTTGAAGGCTTCTAAATCAGTTGGAATTAAACTGTGAGACCCAAAGTTTGGCAATCGGGCCTCATTACCTCCCATAGCTCCTTCCAGGATTGGAGGATCTGGTGGCGGGTGAGAGGGTCTTGCATAGTGCACTTTAGGCCTTACTACCGCTGATACCCCTGTGATCACAAACATAAAAGAAGCCACAGACATTTCAGGTTCTATTAAATTAACCAGTACTAACACAGAAGCATTGAAAATGCCTGGTTTTCAATAAAGCTTATTCCTTACAACTCACCCTCATTTGATGACAGAGGGTCAAACAACGCAAGCAAAGAATCTGTCTGCGAAGGAGGAGACGTCAGCTGACTGGCTCCTGAAATCAAGAGGGGAGAAGGTTAGCGCTGTGCCAAGAGCTACCTGCACCGTAAGGGACACTGGGAAAACAGCCCTCAGCAGCAAAAGGTTACACAACTTACATTGCAAAACATTTGTTAAGATATTCTGATACGGAAAGATCTCTGTAGCACTGAAATGATCCAAGAATCACATCACAGAAAGTGGGGAAATCTGGAGGAGCAGCCCAATCGCAAAATGCAAGAGGGCAGTGAATGGAACCAGACTGGATTAGGAAAAGGTGATCTCGGATCTCGTACTCAAGCTCTAGAACTATAAAGAACTGGAGCCTCTTTGTCAAACAAATACAGCGCCAGCAAATACGGAAAATGTGAAACTCGGCCACCAGAACTTTTAAAGTGGGAGAAATTGTAAAATGTAAGGATTCTACAAACGTCATTTGGGAGACTTCATTTACCAAATTTACAGGTCAGTAACTTACCGTGGGCCGTTTCATCCATGTCAGGGCTGGTCACAGAATCTTTTCCCCCAAAGTCAGAGCTGCATTCGGACCTGAGATCCTCAATTTTGTTAGGAATATCCTCCGATGTTGCACTAATACCTTACACGTGACAAAAGAAGCATGGATAACAGTCATTCAGAGCAAAAGGAAACAGGGTCCTGAAGCTGTTTAACTGTTTGGTGAACTCTGCAATAAACAAACACCTAGAGACATTATGAATATCTACACTCCTAAAAAAACATTTCATTTCTGCTCTACACCTTCAGCTGTTATAGCAGAGCCATAAATGCACTGTGACAATGGGCATCAAAGACAGTTCACTCTTAAATGCTTTGCAAAAAGCAAAGAACTGAAGCAGATATTTGCTAATTTACTTAAATAAAAAAGTCCTGATAACAAAACTAAACGCAAGAAAGTTTGGAGTTTCCTCCAAATCAGTACCCACTGCTAACCACTGCTGTTAGCACAGGGTATTCAACCCTCTGCGACTTTCTTTATTTCTTCTGTGAGATGAACACAGAATTGCAGCTTTGAATATTCCAGAATGAGCGCAAAATGTTATTTTATGAGCAAAATGATGTACAACTAAAGAAAGCTCAGCAAGGTGGGTGTTGGCCGTGTTCAAATAGAGCAGTGAGTTTTCAAAGACAATGAAACATACCTGATACGACGCTGAGGCCTGGTGTGCTCGGTCGAGAACTGACCTCCCTTACGTCTGTGTCGTCAGACGTGCTGCCCAGCCCAGAGCAGCTCTCCAGTTCTTGTAGTCTCTCCTCTTGTTTTAAGTCTGGGGCCTCTACAAAAGAGAGACAATGGAGGGTAGAGAGAAAATGTATTATTACCGAATGCCATGGTACCTTAATAGTCACATACAGAAGGAAGGGGAGACATGTTGATTTAGTATGTTAAGTTCTAAGCTAACTCAACCACTTTAGCAAGAGTTTTCTCCCTGTATGGGAGGCAGGACTCTGCCCACATAGCAAAACTCTTATCTGCACAGGCATTCTGAGAAGTTTTTACTTGTTTATGTATTGTATTTCTTTGAGACAACAGTAAACAGTCACACTTTCACTAATCAAAGCAAACTGTGACCCCAGACAGCCCTATGTAACATCCCAGGGAAGGAAAATAAACAGAAGCTTGCTTTCAGAATCCCTTCTTTTCTTTTTTTGCCCCTTAAGAATTTCTTAAGTAACAGTAAGTCTCTCAATGCTTTCTGCCTTCTCTCTGTCTCAGAACAGTCTGTCCTTTTCATACTGAAGTACCCACAAACACTAACTTAATAATTTCTCAAAGAAAGAGAGGAAGAGGCTGTTAGTTTGCATTACCTGCCTCTGGAAGAACTTCGATTCATGCTAAAGAAATAAGTAAAACGCACTCGATTCTGACCTGAATCACTTGGCAATACTTCCACACTCCACGCCTCACTTGTGGTTTCTGAGATGGTTGAACCTGTGCAGGGGTCAAGCAGCACGGATCCCGAGCCCGGCAGGCACAGCAAACTGCCCAGCATGTTCTCTGCAGCTGCACCTGCAAAAGGAAAAACAAAGCATACAGCTCAATACAGGCTTCCTGACGTCAGCTCTCATAAAAGAGGAAAAATACAAGCAAATTTTAAGTATCCTTAATAAAATAATCACAAAAGGCGATGTTGAAAAGATAGAAATGAGCAACCAAATATATCACAGGTCACGCAAACAACATCCTCCTACAGAAAAGCTCCAGTGTGATCAAAGAAAAGGTGCCAGTTTACAGAGAAAGGAGGGTGGCCCTGCAGCCTCGCTATTTCAGAGCAAGCAAAAAGCATTTCAACACACCAGGTGCACCCAGCCGTGTCACCACGTTACCTGCTATTTCTTGCAAACGATCTTCATCAATATTTGGATCAAAGTCACTTCCCAAGACATCTGTACTCCACGTTTCGCTCACAGTTTCTGATATATCTCTGTCATCGGTTAACCCCATCATGTCACGGATTTCAAATTTACGGAGCTTGTCATCAAGATTATCCTGAGTTGTGGCTACACAAAGATAAAAAGTTCTCATTTTTTTGAAGGCTTTTCCAATTAGTGCTGATTTAAAATAGGAAAAAAACCCAAAGAAAACAAACCCCTTATTCTGTCAGGTCAGGCAGTGCTTTAAAGCAAGAGCTGTAAAGCGCTATCGAAATCCCACACAAAATCCTTGTCATAACAACAGACGACAAGAAATATTTCTCAGGAAAAAAAAATTGGACTCAGAAATAAATGCAAATGATTGCACAGGGAGAACTTTTACTTATTTTTCGTGAAGTGGACAATTTTCCAATATTTTTGCACAGAACCCCGGCTTTACAAGGCCCTCGTGCGAGGGGCTTTACACCTGCCTTGTTCATGCTCCAGCAGCTGCAGAGCTTCAACACCGTTGCTGCCAGAAGGGCCCGCACCGAGCTCCGACACAGACTCCCCTTCTAAATCCAAAGAGGACACGGAGTTGGAGCGATTGGAAGGACCTGTGAAAACAGATTTTACTGTAAACTCTATTTGAATAACAACAGTTCCTAAATACACAGCATTAACTATCCAGGATGTAATTAACTACAAAGATGAAAAGAAATTAAGTAGCAGCTCCAATATTAAACATTGAATTGATGAATTAACGGTGTATTTGTTATGTTCTTGATCCCTATTCTATAGATACTGAACCCACACTGTGATATGTTCTTCTTGTGTTTACAGTACTATACTGATTATAATAATCAGCCAAAAGAAACTACTCCAGAAACCACTCCAAGATCTGTAACAGCTTATTAAAACATGATGAAAAATCAGTCTGAGAAGTCCAAGTTTAGAGCTAAGTTCAGTCATCTTGATAATCAGCACCGCACTTAAGTTTCAAAAAGCTCCCCCCCTCTCTTTCCTCCCTCAAGATATGTTTCTTTTTTCCTTCCAAATTCTCAGACTCAGTTACACCTTTGCAGGTCAAAATTTAGCTACAGACTTTTTTGTTTGAATAGCTAAGAGAAAAGAGAGACAGCACAGCCTCCAGAGCAGCAGAGGGCACGCTCTATTTAACAGAAGGTCCTCGGATGGTTTAGGGATTTAAAAAAAAAGGGACAAAACTTCTTCAAGACTTAAGTAGCCCTTCACCTTCAGAAATGCCTTCCAGATTATCACTGCAGAGGGAAAAGCGCAAGGTTTTATCAGGTTTACCATGCAGTTTGTTTTCATCAACAGGGACATCTCCTTGCCCACCATCTGCAAGCTGCATATTTAAGACCTGGAGAGCGAGAGAAAGAAACGAGACTTCCTTAAAGTAATTTTATTTTCAGATAATTGAACAGTAAGCAAATCATTGCACACTTTTTTTGCATTGTTTTATCTAGATGTTAATGGCACAATCAGATTTCTAACTTCTGTTTGAAATAAGACAGTTATCTCCAAAGTCAGAGCCAGGAGAGAACGTCAGGTAACCAAGACCTGAACATAAGGCGAGTCCTGATAATGGTGGAGCCACCAGTTCCCTCATCACTGCGTCAGAACAATATAATATGGCAACCAACTGTTAGGAAGCTGCAAGAAAAGATAATCCGAACCATCAGGCAAGGCAGCAAAGATGAAAGCAGAACCTGTGCTGCAGCTGGTGAAAGAAAAGGCTGCAAAACCAGCCTCGCCCAGAGCAGCACAGGCTGAAGGCGTTGACGGCAACACGGCCACAGCTCCACCCTCACAAGAAGCTGGGCCTGCGCCGTTCAAGGCTGAGCTGCCAAAAACGTCAGGACCAGCGTTCCAGTTCTGTCATTCACCTGTGCCACGCGATCCAAAGGACAGAACATGCAAAGAGATAATGGATTTGGCTTCTTTCGGCTCAGAAACAACAGCCTAAGTTTGCTTTTAAGCACATTAGATGACAAAGACTCTTAATAAACTTGCCAGGTTCATCTTTCCTGTGTTAATATGCTGCTTTTCACACCTCACAGATAACCTGAGGAAAGAAACCATCTAACAAAGGGGAATTTGAAAGGTACAGCTAAAAGTTTAGTAAATTAAAGTCAGGGTTTTAATTCCAATTCTGGATTTATTTTGGAACTTGATGTCAAAACACCACTGTCGCACTATTCGAGAACACAGAGGTTGTACTTTTCAAAACACTGAGATGTGATCAGTCCTGCATACCTCATTTTCTGACATCATTCCTGGAGTGATCTGTGGACCCGTCCCCAGAGAAATCACCAGCACCTCCTCTGGCTGAACTTCTGGGATCGTCTCCTGGGAGGATCCTTCATGATCTCCATGCTGATCCGTCAGAATATTTGACCTGCTTCTGCTGCGAGTGGCTAAGAAAATATTTGGAAACATCAACATTAGGGAGCTTTTCCTTGTTTAGGAAGGGAGAAGACAACAATACAATGGAAATACAGAAGAGCAGTGTTTTGAATAAAAAATGAAAAGTTATATGAGACTGTGAGAGATGGAATGAGTGTTTAAATTTGAGTACTGAACTGTGAGAAAGCAAAATTTCCAACTTAAAAGTTCAGAGAAGCAAGCTATGTTGTCTGCCCACACAAATTCAGTGCTTCCCAATCACAGAAAGACCCTCGACAAATTAATTGGAAAAATGAAGAAGTTACCAACAGAAAAAGTTCAGGTTCCTGTGCTTTATAACTGTTTAATTAACTGATTTAGTAGTACATTTTCCTAAAAAGCAGGGAAATCTTACTCTACCAGGTGTCTCAAGCCCAGACACACAATTCAACAACAAGTGTTTAACTTTTGATTATTTTGTGTCTTGTCAAGTCACCTCACATCCCCACATTTGGTACCATCGAAGCAAAACCACCCACACAATTAATATTTCCAAGTATGGCAGCACGGCACCAGCTATTTCTTTATTTGATCCACGGAAAACAAGGCAAGTGTGCAGAAGTCACAGCCAAATGGTGATTGTCACACAGAGGTGCACAAGGTGTTTGTAAAACCTCCGTGTACGAACAGAATGAGTTTCATAGCAAAAAAGCAACAGAGCAGCACAGTGACCCACAGGCATGCTGAAGTCATGTGTGTTCCACAGAGAAGAGTCACGGAGAAGAACGGAAAGAGGGCTTTACCCACCGAAAGGGGTTACTAGAGTTATGTGAGCAGAAAGATTGGTAGCAGAGGTATCCCAGGCAGTAATGGCTGCCAATTGCTGTCCTGGATTTCGAAAGCATTAAAACGAAACAAAAGAAACGAAAACTTAGAGCAAAAGCTATTTTATACCACAAAATAAATTCTGTTCTGCTACTACTTTGTAAGTGTAAGACCAGAACCATTCAGACGCAGAGATAAAACAACATGGGGTTGGTTTGGGGAAATAATCCAAACCATCTCACAGGGCTCTGCATATTCTCACGCTGTCACACGCTACCACCAAACCTCTCACACAAACAAAAATACCCCACGTGGCTGTATTCACGTAAATACACGGTGAAGAAGAGCACCACACATCCTGTTTTAAGAGAGAATATTCTCAAAATGGAAAAGCTCAAGACCCAGAAATCCTACGCAAAGAGAGGACTAAACTCCAACACACATAAAATTGCATCACAATGTGTGACAATTGGAATTAGAACAGACAAATGATGCATAAAAGAAAGCTTCTCTTCTCAGCACATACTCTAAAAGTTCTGCTCTTGCTTCTTCATCCTTCTCCTCATTCACTCTTGTGAAAATTTTAAACTTACTCTATCCCACTAATAGCATTTCAGCATTTTTCACATTCAAGCTCGCCGTACTTGCATCAGAAAGTAAAGAAGTCACCAGGCCTTTGATGGAAAAAAGAATTTTTTTGCCATCTGCACAGAAGTCAGAACTGAAGGCATCACCCCAAGAAATGACTGAGAAAATGGCACAGAAAATGTATCAAGGGATCAGAAACCACACAAATCTGCCTTCTCTCCCTTACCTATTGGTAACCGATTTTTTTTGTTAGCTGGAGTAGTGGCAGGAGAGAGCTGTGGGGTGTTATATGGAGTCATTTCAAGGCTGCTGCTCTTCCCTGGTTTGTTCTGGGGTAAGTTTGCCAGCAAGTTTTCCAAAGCCATCCGGTCCTCCTTAAGTTGATCGCTTGACATCACATTCCGCATAAAGCCAACCTAAAATTTACAATTCGCACTGGTAAGAAATGCAGTGTAAATTATCAGCCTGGTTCATTCTACCTGGAAACACACGGGGACAAGTTTGCGCCCCTTCTTTTTAAGAACCTGAAGTATTACCAGGGTGGTCAGCTGGCTGTAGGTCATGTAAACCACCGTTCTGCTCAGCCCCTCCAGCAGGTTAACAGACGACATTGGAGGGGTTTCGACGGCGCGTCCATCAATCACCACATCCAGGAAAGCAGCCACGCAGCTCTGCAAAGAGAAGAAACAGTTTGCAAAGGAGAGACTATTACTACAGGCTGAAAAGAACATAAGCCAAGTAGTTTAGAAACACTACCAGGTTTTGCTTCCTATTTTTTAAATCTTAGGATAAAATATCACGTATCATTAAAGTCACTGAAGAGCAAACCAGAAAACCACGCAGCCAGTTTGTCCTTCATTCATTTTCAACACTCAAAAGTGTCCCTTACCTAAGCATCATACAATTCTTTTAAAAATTAAACCGTCCCTTCCTGAAGAGCCTGCTGAGCACAGACTAAAATTCAAACAAGGAAGCAACAGACAGTATCACTTTCTAATTTGATGGGAGGTGACTTGTAAGTAAAGGTGTAACTTGGTATGACTGCGTAACAATTAGCAACCTGGAAGTCACACAAGCAAACCAACAGTTTTTAAGTGTATGACAAGGCATCACAGATCGTTAGTGTCACCAGGCCTTCAACGAGGCTCATTCCAGTACTGCTGGGGATGATTCATACTTATAAAGGAAAAGCTGGCACAAAAAAAAAGCCAAACTATGCAAAAAAAGGAACAGGAGTTCCCTGCATTAAGAAATAATTTGGGTGCTTCATGTAAAAGTTGTCTTCTGATTAAAGTGTTTGGTTTAGCTGCAGCAGAAAAACGATGGGCAGTAACACGGCATTTCAGTTCAAAAGGCAACTTGCTTTTACCTCATTTCTGTATTTTCTTTTAAGAAGCATTATGTCCCAGCAGAAGCGAGAGCCCCTGCCCCATAATTCTAGTACCCAAGATTTTGCTCCCAGCTTTGTGCAGGATTTAATCTGCTTTTCAGTACAAGCAACGCGGAGGTGAACCGCTAAGTCCTTTGCAATATCTTTAGAGAGACTGCAGGGGATGAAGCACACGCACGAGTCCCAGCTGGTTTCAGTTTGGGCCCTTACTTTGTCAAACTTAGCAAGGTTGCTCTTCATCCGCGGATCCCCCTCTTCCGAACCCGTCATCGCCAACTGCTGCAGGAGCCTCCCAACCTGAAATGAAAAACAAACTATGAAGAACAAGCGTTTCAAAACACCACCATGCTGACCCTGACACAAACCCCAGCTAAGACAACTCCTCCGGTCTAAACTTTCATTTAATACTCCAAGAAACGCTTCTGGGAAAAAAAAGCAAGCCGTGTCCTTGCTTCCGGGGCAGGAAGAAAATGCAAGCTTTAGAAAAAAAGCAGTCATTGCATTGAACAAGAAAATCTGCACACACAGTGTGCCACGAGCATCCATGCTCCCCCCTTCCCAGGAACAAAGCACGGTTTGTTTTTGCAGCACGTCAGAACTGAGAGTTGAATCTAGGTCACCTTAAACCCAGAGATTTTAAAAGGCCGTGTATGTTTTACTAAGAATATATTGGAAGGGAAAAAAAAGGCGCAAGAGGGCTCACCCTTGTTTCAGAATATATATTCCTTATTTAACCCCAACTACAAAACAAATCTTGATTTTACAGTCGCTGGTTGCAGGCTGTGCTACCACATGAAGGCAGGGGCACAGGAGAGGATTGCTGATGAATTTTAGAACCCTGTGTGGGGAACATGCCTGGTCAAACAAGTGCTGTCGAATACCCTCAGGCTGCACTTCTACAAACTATCAGCAAATTCCCCAAGAATTCGCACAGGGACCAAAACTTGTCTTGAGGGCTGGGGGACAGTCTAAACTCTAATAAAAGAGCAGCTAGAACCCATCAGAAACCCTGAGCCAGGTAGGTAAGGGTTTTCAGCAAATATTTCATTGTTTTGTGCACACCTGGCACAATCTTTAACATGAGCCAGGGCAGCACAACATTAGCTTACACACCGCCCAGAGCTCCACTGCTAGACCCCATTACCCTTCAGTTTCCATTCCTCATTACAGCTCTTAGAAAGCCTGTTTGCAGCTCTCCTAAGAGATAAAGGAATACGTGTAATTGTGTAATATAAAACTTTAAAGCGCCTCTCCAGCCACGATAACACTAGTGTTTTGTTAGCACTACAGTGACTTTGCTGCAGGAACGTCAGTCTGAGTGGGGAAAAAAAGGCCAAGAACATTCCCCATAGCTGGGGGGTTTCTTTGGGTGTTTCTGAGATTACTTTAAAATGAGCCGTACCTGCATCAGATTAAATCTCGCCACCTCGTTTATAGGAGCATCGGAAATGATCCCGTACTGCTCGGGGTTAACAATGGCCGGACAGATGAAACACGCCAGCAGCAGATCCGTGCACATGGCTCTGACCTCCCCCACCTCCAGCCTGTCCACACACGAGAGCGTTTTGTACATCTGTGACACAATCCACCTCAAGCTGTGAGGAAAACAGTAAGTGTTTTGTTTGAGATAGCCAATGAATTTGTTCACCAAGGTCACCAGCTTGGCCTCGTTGGAGTCGACCATCTCCTGGACTCTCTGCTTGAACTTCTCCGTGCCTTTCTCTCCAAATAATTTTTCCTGCTGTACGGGGGAGAATCTCTCAATTAACTTGTTTGGATCAATCTCCAGGTGGTCTTCATCCTCAACCAGAAGCTGCATGATTGGTTCATGCAAGGTTGCCGTAAGAAAAAGCTTTGCAGAAAAGAGTCCTTCGGAGAAAAGCTTGAACAGGATGCTGAACGCGCAGGTGCCTCGTCTCAGCAGCCGCCTCGGGTTGTCACTTTCCTTGAGCTCAAACTCGATCAGATACCGAAGGACCTGGAGGAGGTAGCTCTCGTCCTCCTGCATGATGCAATTGCCGTAAATGGAGGTGAAGACGGTGTGAATGACGCTCTGAGTGTTGTCCTGGTTGAGCTTCTCTCCGGCCACCAGACAGGACGCAATAAGCCTGGGGTTCTCTCTCAGTCTGTTTAGGAATTCTCCGTAAGCAGACTCCTGAAATCCCAATTGTTTGTACCCATCCACAAACTGCGTATCCTCCAGGATCTTAGCGTGCTGGCAACACTCAGCAGGAGAAGCTTCAGCGCTTTAAAGATAAACATTGAAACGGTTTCAGTAACTCAGAAATAAACAAACTCAGTAACTGACGCCACGTAGCCAATCTAGGGACAAGACTAACGCCAAGGAAAAACGTCTTTCCATATGGATAATACAAATTCAGAAATAAGGAGAGTTTGTTCCCATAAACTATGAAGAGAAACAAACCAAACACATATATCAAAAAGCGGGTAGCTTAAGCAGCCAACCAGAAAGTTTCAGATGAGTCAGATTCCCTAATTTAGGTTTGTTTTAAAACTTCATCATTAGCTTTATGACCAGAACAGCGAAGAACTCCAGATACTGGGTGTGAAAAACCTGACGTATTTGCTGCAATTCACCACATGCAGGAGTTTGGTCTCCCCAGGAACAACCCACCCGCCCGAGTCACCTTGTGATGATCAGTCTGTCCAGGTTAATTCTTTGCTGCTTGGAGATCCATGCCGTGCGGTACAGCTTCTCAGCTGTCTTCAAGACATCTGCATTGAGCCTCTGGATGAGCTGCTTTTCGGAGTTCACATACAGTCGCTCCTGCTTGAGGTGATGAGCCAGCGTGTGTATGTCCAGCTTCACCATCTTGGGCAGCGGCACCTGCTGTGAAAGAACACGAAACAGGTGAATCTCAGCAGTTAGGGAGCAAGCTCCGTGGGTCCCAGTGACAGGATAAACAGGATAAACAGATAAACACTGCACAGAAGCAAATACTATTTTCAATCCACATTCACAAATGTAATAGTAACACAACCTGCGCTGCAAGCTCCCACCACACACAAGGGGACAAACCAGCTGTCACCTGGGGAGATGCAGCCCTGGCCACCTTTGGGGGGACATGAAGAGGAGCATCGCTCTGACCCCCGGGCTGGGGAAGCAGCAAAAAGAGTTCTGCACTTACTGCTCTGCCCTAAACGGTTCCCGCAGAAGGCAGCACCACCCAGGTGCTTGTGTGGTTATCTGGGGGCTGCCAAAACAAACTCCCACGACACCAACGCTTAAGAAGCACCAGGCTCACAATACCCACTCTTCTGCTAAAAAATTTGAAATCACAATAATACTGATTTTTACAGAAATAAATAGAATCAAGCAGTATCAATACCCAGATAAGGCAGAAGTTGGCAATAAATTTGGAGACGTTGCTCGACAGCAGAATCCCTTCAGAAAAAAATCCTCAAATATTTCAATTCAGAAGAACATTTCTTTGGGCCACAACCCAAAACCGCTGCTTTAAAGTGAGGAAAACTGAGACAACTGTAGGATTTCGCATCCCATTAGGGACAAAAATCTACAAAACCTAGTTATGTCTCAGTGTAAAATCAGCTCTAACTTCACAATGGGAAAACATCAGAGTTACTGCCTGGCAGTCAGATAAGCAGAGAGCACCACACCATCCAAAACAAGCTCAAGGAACTAATCGATCTAAAAATTAACCATATGGAGGCAAAACCATCAGTGCATTAGTGCTGACAAGGGAAAGGGGTAGAGCCACACAGATCAGACTGTATTTCCGTGGAATTAATGATGAGCCGCTTCATGTTGTCTTCCCCACCATCCCCAGCAGTGACACCGGCCACTATGGGAAGAGAAAGGGGTTGATCCTGAGATGATCTGGGGCAGCTGCCTGTCAGGTACCCAGGTGTGTGCCAGAGCTGTCAGGGATCCGTCCAGGAGCCCATAAAAGCCACACAGTTAAATGAAAATGTGACTTCCCACAACCCAATGGGACTCGAGGAGCTTTGCTTCACAGAACCATTCACTCCACGCTCGAGGAGCTACAAATAACCACACACCAGCCTAACGCTCTCCCTTTTCCGTGATCTGAAGATGTGTGGTTCACTGCCCAGCAGAGCAGATGATCTCTGAAGAATACAGATTAGCCCCCTAATTAGGCACAGGTTTTACATTTGTTGAGGCTTTTCAGCGTGTAAAGAAATGCTGATAATCAGGTGCACCGACAACCCTCCCTGTTCCTTGTGCGTGTCAGTTTTCACCTAGTTTTAACCTCACAGCCAAAACCCTGGCAGGGATGGAAACAGATGTTGTCACAAGTCTTTAGGCATCAAATCCCAGCAATCTATGACATGTGGAAGTTTAAATGCCGTTCCTAGCAAACACAGACAACTGTGGATGTAAAGTTTTCAAAAAAAAACCCCTAAGCCCAACCTCAAAAAGCCACACAAAATCCCAGCACCCCTCAGCAGCTACAGCTCATCCAGAGATGAGAGGAAGCGAGGAACTTGAAGGACGCGCTGGTTTAGATGTTTCTAACTAGGACGGCTCTCAGAAAAAAACATTAGAAAAGAAACACTGACTTTACTGCTGAAGTTCTTTGAGAAACAAATAACGACAACTTGCAACAAATTTATTTTTAGTCCCGGAATTTAAGGGCTTGCAAAAAAAAAGCATTAAACTTGGCGCTGCCCACATACACAGTAGCAGCCGGGCATTAGCCTCCCAGCCACTGATATCAGCCTGGGAAAAGAAGTTGCCTCCATAAAAATACACACACACACACACACGAGGTGTGCAAAACTGCCTTCTGGCTCATCAGACGCTTCCCACCACGAGGCTGCACTAATAGTGGATCAGAGTTTCTCAAACCTCAACAGTTTCAGTTGATGTTTTAGGGAATCCACCCTCAGGGTCCCCTGTTCTGGACAAAGTCAGTCCCAGCGGTTCTCCTGCTTTTGAGCCGGTCTGGGAAGGAGCCGGGCGCCCCTGTGCCCAGCCCAGTGGTGTCGCCCGCGTTCCTACACCTTTGCCTTGCCAAATTTCAAAATAAGTTTCTATTTTTGTGTCGCTTGTTACAAACACATTTAACAGCAAGAGGAGCCCCGACCTGGAGCTGAACCACAGCAGGTTAATGAGTACCACCGCTTTGCGGAGAACTAAGAACCCGCAGGATTTTCCTGTGGATCCACAGGAAGTCAACTGCACAACAGCGGTTTTCACCCCACGTACAAGAAAAAAGGATCGGCAGCTTTCCCATCTTCACCATCCTCCATAAATCTAAACTAACATAACCAATACCGAAACACCTCTCTAAGAGGAACGCCTCGCTCACTCCCCTTTGCTAGTTTTTAAAAGTTATTTAATCCGAAGTCACACAAGTAGAGCGAGCGACAGTGCAAACAATTTTTTCTTCACCTTAAGTTTATGACAGACGCTCAAGCATGCTGGAGATGGAGAGGTGGTAGTTTAACACAGACAGGAGTTCATCAGGTTGCAGACAGGCTAAAGAAAACTTGCAACACAGCAGAGAAAAATCCAAGCATCTAATTGAGCAAGATGCACACACAATTACTCTCTTCAGACACTGAAACTACTAACTGTCTGGAAGGAAGAAACGATCATATCACTAACACACCTACACAGCACATGCCGCTGCCCCCCAAAATCCTCCTCCCTTTCTGATCAGCACAAAAAGTGAGCAGTTGCATTCTCCGACCTTCCCAGGCTACACAACAGCCCCTCCAAGCCAGCATTTGGGGCAAGAGCTCTAGGAGCTGTGAGCCACAGAAGGCGGCGTCAGCGCAGAGGGACCAGCAGCCTCGGCTGGTTCTCATTCCGGAAAGTTGGCTGTCAGATTCCCTTATCAATTTCTCATAAACAAAAAGGTGCCCGTAATTACCCAATTACCTGCTTTACGACTACCACGCACCACACCTGAAATAACAGCTGTCTTACATAGCTGTATAAAGGAGGCAGTTCAGGAGATTTAGATGTCCAGCAGTCTGCTGTGGCTGAAGAAACAACCAATATCAAATGGCTCCTTCTAGGTGCAAATTATTTCTCAATCCTGGCAATTTCATTTTGATACGGAAACATTTCAGTCATTTGTCAGTTATTTCAAGACTGCTCAGTAACGAGCTGAAAGCTGTGACACAGGAGGAGATGTTCAGCACAATTCAAGCGATTCACTTCATGATGCTCCACCACATCAACAACAAAGACTGCGTGACCTGACAGCACCTGAGGTGCTTCACCCTGCTGTCAGCAGAAGTTTGTTCAGAGCCCCAGACAACCTCTGCCTTTGATGAACAAAGGACACGGATTGCTTCCCACAGTTAAAAGTCATGGAAAACACAGCATTTAATCTGCAGGTACAGAATCCCACCTTACGAAGCACACGGGTTTGCATGAAACACAGAAACAAGTAACATCTCTGATAATATTTCTGCAATTCAGCTGACAGAAGAGAGCTACAGCCAAATAGTAAATACTGCTACTGCACCAGATTCTTCTTCCTCCTCCAGCGTTTCCTGCTCAGGGTTGCTCCTCCTGAGTCTCGCTACGCAATACTCCACTTCCAAAGCGAGTTTGGGCAGATCTAATGTGGGCAGGGCAGGGCAAGGCAAAACTGAAATTGCTCCGTCTTACTGAAAAATAATTCCTAAGCAAGCTCGAATAGCTTCCACGCCAGCTCACCCCAGATGAAGTACCGCTTTCTTCATTAATATTTGTAGTAATGACTAACAAACCTTGTTTCTTGGTATAAGCTAACAGCCAGTCTCCCACAGGTGAGCTAAACATATCAATTTTTCAGCAGGATAGTTCCCCGTGGCCCTGGAGTCATCTGCCGAACCCTCATGTTACAATACGTGCCGCCTCAAAACACAAATACAGCTGCAAAACGCATGTCAGTTTGCTACAGTTCAGCTCTAATCAATATTAATAAGCAACTCGTACCTCAAGTTTGCTTCTGCCCAGCGGGAGCTCTACCACCAGCACCGAGCGCACAGCCTATCCAGCACGACTCATGCGCAAGTTGCACTTTGCTTCTCCTGCTCTTAACAGAACTTAGAAGTAACAGACAGATCAGCCGGCTACTACATTATCTATTATAATATTACTGTGCTGTAAATAATCAAAAGTACATAACTATGCTAAAATCTGCTCCAGCTGCTGCTGATGGCAGAAAGAGGAGCTCCCCTTACCTAAGGAGTCACACTGATGAACTTTCAGTAAGAAGAGGGACAGAAATTGAAGCTGCTCAAACTTACACCGACCTGCTCCTGGTCCCTTCTCCAGACAGAGAACACCTTCCTCATCGTGAAACATCCCACCTGCGCTCCACCACGAGGGGTAACTGCTATTAGGGACAGAGTAGATTATCGACGACCTGACAAATCTCATGTCAAAAGGAGTATCTTAAGCATTCTGGATCCCTCCCCAGCAGCAGCAGTTTACAAGTCCTAAGACCACCATCCCACTGCTTTTATAGATTTCACCTGCTGTCCATCTCCAGCCCCTTCAAGCTACGGCTTCTGCTCTGCAAGGTAACTGCACTGCCCACCAAAGCAGGACCGCACCTCTCCGTGGGGCAGGACACCGACCCCTCCATGGGGCAGGATCCTGATCCCTCACTCCTCTGTGGGGCAGGACCCAGGCCCCTCACCCCTCCATGGGGCAGGACCTCAGACCCCAGAGCCCTCCATGGGACAGGACCCAGGCCCCTCACCCCTCCGTGGGACAGGATCCCATACTCTCCATGGAGCAGGACACCGACCCCTTGGTGGGGCAGGACCCTGATCCCTCACCCTTCTGTAGGGCAGGACCCCAGACCCCAGAGACCTCTGTGGGACAGGACCCAGACCCCTCCATGGGGTAGGACCCCAGGCCCCACACCTCCGTGGAGCAGGACCCCAGAGCCCTCCGTGGGACAGGACCCAGACCCTCACCCCTCCACAGGACAGNAAAAAAAAAAAAAAAAAAAAAGAGGGAAGTGGCTGCTCCTCGCCAAGTTCGAACCTGGCTGCGGGGAAAGGCTCCGAGGAGCCAGGGCAGCGCCTGCAGCCCAAGCAGCTTCCACAAGGCTCCCTGCCCGGCTCGGAGCACACCAGGCCCGGCCTCTCAACCTCCCCGAGCCCTCAGCAACCCCCTGAGACAGCGGCTCCAGGCGCTAACATGGCAGGCAGGGAGCAAACACCAGAGGGAAAACCTCGCAGGCAACTTCAACCCGCTCCAGTTCCACCCTCCCCCTCACCCCAACCCACCCCCACCCCCGCACC
>WAAB01016935.1:0-11223 GCA_013389865.1 Piaya cayana | reverse complement strand
GATTTAGGCTAGACATTAGGAAAGAATTTTTCACAGAAAGCGTCATTGGGCATTGGAACAGGATGCACTGGATGTGTTTAAGGCATGGGTGGACGAGGTGCTGAGGGGCATGATTTAGTGTTTGATAGGAATGGCTGGACTCGATCTGGTGGGTCTCTTCCAACCTGGTTATTCTATGATTCTACTTCTGCTGCACCATGGGAAACTATTTTGTTTGGACAAAGCTAAGCTTTAAGAAAGGATATCTCAAATGCTGCAAACTTCATGTACCTGAGTACCTCTACTCCTTTTCTTTTAGTTGTTCATTCAGATACTTCCAAATTTATGCAATGTTCCAGGGGCCTGACTTTTATTCTTAAAGACTTCTGACTATTGTTTATGGCTGTAATTCTTGCAGTTAAGAACTACTCTCAACATTCATGTGCATGGATAATTCTGAAAATTTAGATAATAAATTCATAATTCTCAGATCTTGTCAATATTTGTGTATGTTTCATTTGGAAAGACTTTGATCTTCTATTTTGTTTAAATAGAAAAATAATGGGAATTATTTCCTGTGACTCTTTTGATATCTAGCTAAACTTTCTGGACTTCTTTTGAATAAAAATACGCATTTCTAATTTCCAAAATTCAACAAGATACACAAATGTATTTCTTTTGCTCCCACTTTTTCCTGTTGTCAAGCTAGCTTCATGCTGCTAACTGAATAGTGGTGCAGCCTGCACACTCATTCTACGTCCACTATTATGACAACTGGCAGGCTTTGGTCATTATTTTATAAGGCTTTTTTCAGTCTGTTTGATGAAGCCTAATATGGTCTTTCACAAAAGAAATAAAACCCAGAGGATATAACCTTGATCTTTAATTCATATAGTTCTAAAAGGGAAAAGGAGCATCTTTCTTCCTCTTAAATACAAAAGCCTTTGATAGTGTGGCAGACTGGATGGTGAGTTCAAGTGGCAGATTTAGGTTCACTGGCTGTGCAAAGCAGGCAGATGTGCCCCGCATGCAAAGATGCAGGGGCAAAAGATGAACAGAAGGAGGTTGTCCATCTTTGATTTACAGCCTGATAATTATGCACAATAATGTTTTTCTCTGGCCAGAGATTGAGGACTAGTCTCCGGAATGCTCCTGGCTGAAAATGAACTTGTATTAGTTGGGCAAAGAGGCAAATTTTCTCAAGATTATCAGCCTTGCCATTCTGATGGCAAAACAATGTATGTGTTCCCTGTGCTGGCAGCATAGGTACAGTGCAGAAAACTCAAGGAAGAAAGGTTTGAGACCTTCATAACAAGCAGAAGAGTAGGGAGAAACACCTTCCAACAAGATCCTGTCATGTCTGGCACAGGCAAAGTTGTTTTTTTCAGGGAGGATTTCATGACTGCCACAATAGTGAGATGGGAGCTACTGAAAACAAAGACACAGCCCTCTGGAGGTGCCCAATGGGAACTGTTAAGTGTAGAACCGAGTTCTGAATGCTCCAGCTTGGATGCCTTACTTCTCATCCTAATTGGCTGGCATCCACTGGGTAATCACAGCCCTAAATCTTCTTTCTCTGAAAGGTGTTCCTCTCCCCACCCAGTGAAAGATAGGGAGAGGTGCTTGTAGGAGGGAAATACAAATGAGAAATCATGACTAATCTCTTAGATATTACACCCACCCATCGGGAAGCTTGGGTTCCCATCCCTGCTGCTGAAGCTATTTATTTTGTACTAAAATATTAAATGACTAAGGCACAATCCTGGCTGAGGCAACAACGTAGGTCTTCCCCTCAAGATCAGTGCTTTCACCATACTGCCACTGACTCTCTTTACTGGCCCAGCAATTGTGGGCTTTTAACAACACAGCAGGGCAGCTTCCTTAGGAGGAGTAGGAAGCATCTCCTGGTCTCCTCCTTCCCAACACTGCTAAATTGAAGCTTGGGGCTGGAAGTGCTGCCAGGAAAAAAAGACCGAAAAAAAAAAGGACCTAGATCTCCTGTTTTCTGACTGAATGCTGTAGCCATCTGCATATTTTACAAAAGGCAGCAGCCTCTCTGCTGTCAAAATACATTTGAGGCTTTCCTTATGAAGCACCAGACCCTTTTGATGGCTGTTAGACGCTTTCTGGATGAATCTTTTTTGGTTTTGGTTGCTAAACTTCTGTGGTGTGCCTTGCTTGCATTGGGTCCTAAATGCTTTCTATTGCTAGGAAGTCTTATATTTCACACTACAGTGATAGCAGTGAACAGAGTTTTTGTTGTTTATTACTTCAGGTAAAGCAGCATCAAAGCCAAGGCATATAGAGTTCTGCACTGGACTGAAGTGACTAATATGAGTCATAGCCAAGCAAGTTGTGTGAGAGCTGCCTCTAATTTAGATACTTCTCGTGGGTGTGCTTTTTTAAAAAAAAACCCTTTTTAGACTTCTGTGATCAGCTTTAACTGAAAAACGTAAACAAGGCAGTAGTAAAAGAAGGTGTAAATCTGAGGTAGTCCTAGGAGGCACCAGAAGGAATTTGCTGATAGAAATTGTAGCTGTGCTGGGCCATCCTTTCCCCTTCCTGCTGAGATATACTTTGGTTTGCAGCCCCATGATTTACATGAGTTGCCAAGACCTCTTGCTGACCTGTTGGATCCAGCTACCATCTTGAATTATTAAAATTATTAACATATGATTTCAGAAAGGAAATACCCTGATCCAAAACTCTTGTTGCATTTAAATATTTAATTAGGAAAAAAATAGAGGTAGACTAGAAATAGTAACACTTGGAATGAACCATACTGAAGTGCTTGTAGGAAGGCACAACCAACATCTAGCAAGTAATAGACGCATAGAGCAGCTAGTACTGCTCGCCATACTGGTTGGTTATAGTTGGTAATGTTTCTTGCCAGTGTTCATAAAGAGGTTCCATGCCATAAATTTATCACATTTGAATGTTCAAGATCTCATTTTATTTGGGTAAGATTAAATGCAAGTCAAATACTATAAATATACTGGTGAGGCAATGAACTTATACTTCCTGCAGGACAAAATTCTGGGGTTTTTGGATTGTATTTGACATCTTAAAGAAAAATATTTTGTGATACAGAAGTACTTAGATGATTTCCTAGGTTACTCCAGTTGGGATAAAGGGGTGAGGACTGCAATAAATAAGATAAAATAACTTGGAATCTGCAAATATTCATTTATATCCCTTATTTTAGAAAATGTTTTAGTGTATTTTTTACCCTTTATGAAAGATAACATTGCCAACGCCACTTTCTCAAGCCCTCAAAGATGCCTCCCAAACTACGTGAAAGACTCAGTTTAACTTGCCTTGTTGTGTTTTGCAGCTATAGTTTCCTGTCCAAGAACAAGAGTTCATATTCCCTTTAAGTGAAAAAAATCTTTACTATTTCCTCATGTGACTCCAGGAAACAAACTTATGGAAGGGCTGAAACTCTTGAGTCTTGAGAAAAGTAGACACTGGAAAAGGAATAGTAACTAAGAAAAACCAGCAATGAAGAACACCACCATGACACTCATTTTAAAATCTCTGGGACCTGAGCCTTTCCTGCTGCTGAGGTTTGCTGTTGCCTTGCAGGCACAAGATCTTGCTGCAGCCTTTAGCTCTAGGAGGTTGTTAATGCCTGCCCTTCTCCCCCTGTGCTGCCTGCTTTCATGAAACCTGTAGCAAGGAGAATGTCCTTGAGTACATAATAATACTGTTGTCAAAACTGCTAACGCTACTTATTTTCAGTTGCTATTTTGGTTTGGGTTTAATTTTCTTGTCGTTAATTCAAAACTAGAAAAGTAGATGAGGCTTTCTGATAAAAACCAGCATGCTCTTTTTAACTGGAGACAATAGCAAGATTTTAAATAATTTATATTAATGCTTGGTAAATCTCTAGGACTCTTACAGTCTGCAAGAAAAACTCATGATGCTCAGTACCAGCAGCACTTGTATGATCTAGTGTATCACAGCTGGACTCCTAATGCTCATGATGATCTCAATTTTACTGTAAACTGAACTGTGTTTTCTTTTCATGTATTTCAGTTATCTGTTCTCTTAATGTAGACAGTATTTCTAAACATTTGAGAGATGTACTCATTTATAATAATGTAGTTCTTATAATAATTGTATTTTCAGATTTAGGTCAAATAGCAAGCTTACAGCTACTACAAGCTGGTATACTCTTTCCCCCTAGCAGTGAACCATCTTGGAACTTCATGCATGCCCAGGACTGAAGGGAACATCATGCTGAAACATCCTAAGCTTATTCAAGTGCATCAGTATAACTTTTAAAGTGAATCTAGTAAAACATGAAGAATACATAGGTGTTCAATTTTTGTTAAATTTTCAAGGAATCTTGCTAAGCTGTAGGACTTGGATTAAAATAAATTGACAGCTTGATAATTTTCCTTATTAACTCTCTTACAAAGATTGTTTTCCTGTGGTTAACTTAGCTGCTTTTTGGAGGGTGCAGAGTTTTCCTGAAGATAACTTTCACTGTACCACTCCAGTGTATATGTATTAATTTCTTGTTATTACTGAAAATGTCACTAAAAGATGTGTAAATTAGTCTTAAAATGAGGAAAATAACAATCTCATTTTCTCTTACATTTTTCAGTAAAAAAGGTGAAGCTTGGGCTCTTGGCCATGTAGCTCAGCAAAGCTGGCAGAAGAAGGCACTGGCTTAGGAAGTTATGCCTACGTGCCTGCCAGGGTCTCTTATTCCTTGCTAGGAATCAGTTATCATGGTGGTCCTTGGATTAGATGACCCTGATCTAACCTGGGAGAGTGGGCACTGACTAGGGGATTTGGCTGAATAAGTTGATGCAGCAGCCTAGTAAGTAATGAAGACTTAAAAGCTGGTGATGTGCAGTGTATGAGAAAAGTTCAATCAGCTGAATGCAAGCTCCAGCTGCTCTTATCACAAGATCTTCGACAGCTCTGCTTGAAAAACAAGAGTAAAAGCAAGGACTTCTGTGAGGATAGGCTAGTTATGTTGGCAAGGGTGGTTCTGCTATTCAAGCATGTGAAAATGTAGTGTGTGCCTCCAAAGGGTGCTGAGAAACTGGGAGACAAGATGAGCCCTGAGGGTGACAGAAGGGCTAGAAAGTAAGATTTATAGAGAGAGTCGTGGAGCTTAGTCCCTTTAGCCTAGCAAAGGTTAAAAGGAACCAAAACTAGAATTAGATGACACACAAGTCTAGCAAACAAGACCGTAGGAAATGTCAGCAGCAATAGTAAAACAGCATCATTTGATTCTGCATACTGATGCCAACCCCTTGTGAACTCAGGCCATTTTAAAGTAAAAAATGAAGGCTTGTCTGAAAGATTTTCCCTTGATGTTGGCAGCTTGCCATCTTTTGCCCACATGGCTGGGTCAGCCGAGTCACTCTCCGTTTTTGCTAATCTCAAGTGTGATTCTTTTGTTCATAGGCAGGACTAAGGAAGAGATTCTTTGCCTGAACTTGGCACTGGTGAAGCTGTACTTTGAATACTGTGTAGAGTTTGGGGCCTCTCAGTACAAGAAAGCCATCGAGATGCTGGAGTATGTCCAGAGAAGGGCAACAAAGCGGGTGAAGGGACTGAAGAATAAGACTTTTGAGGAGTGGCTGAGGGAGCTGTGATTGTTTAGTCTGGAGAAAAGGAGGCTGAGGGGAGACTTTATCGCTCTTTACATCTACTTGAAAGGAGGTTGTAGGGAGGTAGGAGTTGGTCTCTTCTCCCTGGTAACTAGTGACAGGACAAGGCCTCAAGATGCACCAGGGGCACTTTAGGTTGGATATTAATTGGAATTTCTTTACTGAAAGTGTTGTCAAGCATTGGAAGAGGCTGCCCAGGGAGGTGATTGAGGCACCATCCCCAGAGGTGTTTAAAAGATGAGTAGATGTCATTCCTGGGAACATGGTCTAGTGGCAGACAACAAGGCTGTATTGGTGATTGGACTCAATGATCTCGGAGGTCTTTTCCAACCAAATCCATTCTATCATTCCGTAATTATTTTTCTGATATTTAGGACAAAGGAAGTTGTTCTCAGGAAAGTAAAAAGCGTCCAGGAAGGTGAAGAAATAAACCTGAAGATTTTTTTTTTCTTAAGGTGCAGTTTAAACTCTGATTATACTCTTCATGTTTTGGAAAAAGCAGTGGTTGTTTCTGTTCCTACCCAAAAAGGGGGCTCCTCTTTCTAGTGCAACTCTGTGCTTGGCCTGATGACCAAGTCCTACTACATCCTCAGAAAGGAAATTTCCTGCACAACTGGACTCTGAACCAGCCCCTCCCATCACTTAGTTCCCTCTTATGACAGCAATGTCTTATGACAGCATAAATGTCTTTTCCTTTCATATGAGACAACTTCTGGCATAAAAGTTCTAGAAACCAATTGCATAACTGTTCATGTAAACCCTCACTTTTTATTACTCAACCCTTTGTACTTAAAAGCTGAAATAGATATCTTGAGCTACAAAAAAACCCCATGCTTGGAAGCTCACAGCTACTCTTGTCGCTGTGATAGCCACAAAAAGGTCACTGGCTTGCATAGTGGTACTGCTCTTCCAGGAAGCAATGCTTTTGGGGCTGCGTATTTTTAGACGTGTCTAGAAACAAAACCTTGTGCTATAGAAGAAAACAAGATTGCAGTAATGAGTGACAAAGCAGTGCTACAACCAATGTGCTTCTTTAACCTTGCATTTGTGTGCTTATTAAACATACCATTTAACTGCTGATACATGGTTTTAATCAGTGGTGGGATCTAGATCTATCTGTCCCAAGTTAATGAATCTTTTGTTAAAATTTATTTGGCTAGCCCTCAGCTGCTACAAACCTGCCATAGGTAATGTAGGATAGTGGTAGGCTAATGGAGGTGAGAATCCAATCTAATTATCTAAATCACAGTTTTCCACCCAAGTTATGTATGTGATGCCAAGGAAGGAATTGTCTAATTCCACCTTTCCATATAGCTAAATAAGTGGAATGATTTTTCTCTTTATTGGCAGGACACTTGCAAGGAGATCTGCAAAACTTATTACTGTAAAGCTATTGGCAATATATAGAAGTAAAAGTGAATGATGAGCATAAAAGTTGTCTAAAGAAGGAAATCACATGATGTATCATCTACAAATTATTAAGATGGGGGTTGGTTCTTTCAGATTACTTCTGTTTCCAGAAACCTGTTTTAGTGCTTCTCTATTTTGTAGTCAGTGTTGAATGTTTTCTTGGTTGGTTAAAAGGGATCCTTCAAAGGAACTCACATAGGGGTTTCAAAATCAGTAGTGGTGGTGGAAAGGCTGGGTCTTGGTTTAATGTACAATAATCTGTCAGGATTGTTTAATAATAAGAAAACCACAATCCTTAGTAAATTATGTTACAATGACAAGATACTGCTATTCAGCAACTGGCACCATTAAAAAAAAAAGTGGAATGACAATTCCGTCAAATAGAAGTAAGATGTGATGCCACACCCATCCAGAAGCAGGACAGGGTTTCTACAGGATTAATCCAAAAGCTTAGAGCACCATGCATTGCTTTTTAGTATCAGTTCAATAGTATACCCGCCCAGTGTGGAAGTATTGACATAGTGAGGGGAGGGATAGCATCTGTTTTGGTGACTGTGCATCTTACTCATGTAGTTGACCATGAGGAGGTCTTCAGAGATAGAATTTCTAAAATAATCATCTTGCCAAAGAGGGACAGGAAACAGCCTTTATTTCTGAAAGGTAGCTAGAGGTAGCTAAAGGACTGCAGAGGTGCAGGTTGCATCTTGCCACTCTGAAAACTGTATCCTGGAGCTAATGTCATGACTCAAAGATGTGATAACTTCGACTTGTTATAGCACCTCTTGTCAAAATAGATTGCTTGTGGCTTTTTCATGTTTGTGCACCTTCTGTATGCGGTGAATGAAAAAAATTTACTTGAACTGCTGTAGGGAATAATAGACCTTATAGTGTTAAGCTTGCATTCAGATTTATTCAGGCATAAACTAGAGCAGAGCTCCACGTCCAGAGCTTTGAAAGCTGTTTTGCATTGAGGTCTGTCAAGTCAGACTGGATGTCTTAAACATTTTGTCCAATGGGCAACTGTGCAGAACCAGGCACCCCCACTAGCCTGCTCTCCCCCCCCCCACTCTCCCCGGCTGCTCTCTGACGGTGATACTGGGCAGGTAATGGAAGCGCGGGGGCAGAGAGAACTGCCACGGGGCTGTGCAGGGAGTCGCCACGTGGCTGGGTCCTGGGTGGTCGCCATGGGCCAGGGTTGTGCCGAGACTGAAGCATAGACCTGAATGGAGCAGCCTAAACCACACGACCAGACCACATGATGATACAGTCTCCATTTCTCTTCCTGTCTTTCTCTCTACCTCCTCCCCCCGCCCTCTCCCCCTGACCTCACGGTGTGCGTGTCTGCTTGGATCGCAGGGGCTTGGGTTACCAGGGATTTATTTCTGTAACACTGGGCGACTGCGTACCTCGGCTCATTGTTGTGCCCCCTGGAAATAAATACTGTTTGATATTCACCCTGGGAGTAACCTTTTTGGTCTCCAGATCACCACACAGACAAATGGACCCACATTTTTCCTCCTCCTTTTGTCCAGGTTGAGACATTTTTTGGTACCGGGAGTGGGGTCTGTCTGTTTGTAACATCGACAGGGTGAAACAAAATGGTGATTTCTGGCACAACTATGATTGGTCCCTGGGAATTGCCCTGTCCCTATTTTTCCCACTCATCTCTGGTGTTATTGGGGGTGCTTGGAGTCTTGGCTGCTGCCACGTGGGTGGTCATTCAGAGGGGGAAGTCGGAGAGACTCAAAGTTATGATAGAACGTGATGGGTTGAAAATTGTGCAGACAAAACTGCAAATTAAGTGAGTTATTCTGCTGAGGGAGATCTTGCTAGACACTGTAGAGGATGTTTTGTGTGAGAAAGGTGGCTGGGACTGCGTTTATTTCAACTCGATATTGCTGGGGATGGAACTGTTTTTTCGAGTTTTCTGTGGCATGCAGCCCCAGGGTCCAAGCAGCTGGCTGAGCACCAGGTTCCTGTTAGCGAAAGAGAGAGCATTACGTCGCCACTTTTAAACAGCAGTGGGGTGTGCTGTGAGGCAGATTTTTCTAGTTCGAAGCACAAGGCCCATTTTTTTGGAAAGGAGGGGGTAGTGAAATCAGACCCTACCCCCGAATCTGATCCCAAATGCCAGCCTCTAATTATTATTAATGATGGGGTGGCAGAACCTGATCTTGCCCTTAATGCAGACCCTGATTTCAAATTCCAACCCCCAACTGCTATTGATAAGGGGGAGAAGTTTGAAACCTCTGCTGTAGGGAAAGCAAATGCATATGCCCTAGCAGGGCTGGCTGGATTACAGGCACTATGCTTTGTGATTCTAGCCGGACTCTGCTGGGGTGGAGGAAATAGATTTTGGGAGCAGAATGATGGGATTGAAATCCCTATTCGTGGAATAGGAGAGGGGATTCCCCGACATTTAATGCCTGGCCTGCCCCTATCTGACCTACCTTGGTTGGCAAAAAGGCATCAGCCCCCAGACGAAAGCTACCAAACCTCAGTGGTCGGAAAACTGGGAGGGCTGCTTTTAACTCAGCCGAAAGGCAGCCATTATATTGATGACATACTAATAGGCGGATCTGACACCACTGCTATAGGAAAAACGCAGAAGAGCATTATAGCCCACCTGGAAGGGTTGGGGCTCCAGATCCCCTTGGAAAAGGTGTAACTTCCTTCCACAGAACTAAAATTCTTAGGTATATGGTGGAAAGGTGGGGCAACATGTATTCCTCCTGAAATCTTAACAACTTTAGAACAAATCAGAATACCAGAGAACAGGAAGGAATTACAACATGTCCTTCGTCTGCTGACATTTTGGAGGAAACACATCCCTGACTTTTCCATCATAGCTCGACCTTTATATGACCTGACTAAAAAGGGAGCTCTCTGGGATTGGACCCCTGTACACGAAGAAGCTCTAAAATTACTGCTTTTTGAGGCTGGAGTATATGAAGCCCTAGGGTCGATACATTCTACTGACCCTCTCCAAATAGAATGGGGGTTTGCAGTTCATGGAGCGTCTGTACATATGTGGCAGCGAGGACCAGAGGGTCTGACGCGGCCCATTATTTTTGTCTCACGCAGTTTCAAGGACGCAGAGAAACGGTACTCCACTTGGGAAAACGGACTTTTTGTGGTTTGTCTCGCCTTGCAGAGGGCTGAACAAACCATTCGCCAACAACCAATAATTTTGAGGAGTCCTTTTAAAGTTTTAAAACCCATGGTAGTCGACACTCCACCTCCCCCGGGAGTTGCACAAAGGGAAATTGTAAGGAGGTGGTATGCCCAGTTGGACCATTATAACAACATATATACAATAAAGGAGGCTGCCAGCAGAGGATGGCCTGTGACAAGATTGGATAAACATCACTTGCAAACCACCCCCCTCCATCTGCGAGAGGGAAGAGGACTATGGGAATCCTGGCAAGTTGACTATATGGGACCATTTCAAAAATCGAGAGGAAAACAACATGTGGTAGTCGGGGTGGAAGTGGTATCGGGACTTGTTCAAGCTGAGGCAGTGACACGAGCCACTGGGGAGAACACCATAAAGGCACTGAGGCTATGGTTCGGTTTCCTTCCCAGGCCCGTGTCGATTCAGTCAGATAATGGTACCCACTTTACAGCTGGTGTGATGCAGGAATGGGCAAAACCTGAAGGAATCTGGTGGATATTCCACACGCCTTACTAGGCCCAGGCCAATGGGATAGTGGAGAGGACAAATGGACTTCTAAAACGTACACTGAGACCCCATGAACCTGGGTGGCTGGAGTAAATGGCCACTGGTGAGTAAATGGATGCCCTAAGATCACTGCCTTTTTCCCAACCCCTCCCTCCCTCCTACCTGGAGGGAAAGAGGGGAACGACCCTATCAATCTGAACTATTCTCCAGGACAGCCTGTGCTAGTAAATCTACCAAATATTGGGCATGTACCTCTTACTTTAAAATCCCCACTTAATCCATATGCATGGGTAGTAACTGATGCCCATGGAGAAGACTACAAAATAAATACACAGTGGATTGTTCCTTCTGTTCTAAAATCGACCCTGTCTTGGATCAAGTTTTCATTTCCTTTGTTTTTATTAGGGAAAAGCCAACCAAACAACAAAAACCTGGATGATCAACCATGGAAACATGTGGACCAAGGACATGCTACATGCTATGTCCTGCCATGTTGGGCCATAACCTCTGATGACGAAG
>WAAB01016934.1:0-97110 GCA_013389865.1 Piaya cayana | reverse complement strand
GCAGGTTTAATCTTCTGCCGGGTGCAGGTGATCACCTCAGAGGCTTGATCTGGTTTCTATCCCTCTGCTCTGGTATTGTTCACCATTCAGCAATAAACGTAGCACTCCAAAATGTCACAGGAGTTTTGAACTTTATGGAGGAAAACCAGGAAGGGAGAGAAAGGAGACATAAAATTGACTCTACTTTTCTCACACACACACACAAAAAGCATACAACAAACATGCATCTAAAAGCAACAAAGTTATTTCATGTGAGGGGGAACAGAGAAGGCAATATTCATCTGTCGATGTAGTGTAAGAAAGTTACTTTGTCACACAGACTTGTGTATCCACTTACAGCAAAATCCTTGTTTGACTCAGGTAAATAGGAGCCCCGACCACGGCAATTTGTGCTAACACATTTGTTCTCACAGATTTGTGCATCCATGCAGACTAAACCACCATTCCCTACATGTAGCCACTGAAAATGGAGAATAACCAGCCAAACAAGGAACCAACACAATTCAAACACAACCAGACTGAACCAAATACAAATTGAACGAAAATGTATAACCTGTGGATATAGTCAGAAATCATTTTTCCTCTCTCTACAAACAGTTCACGTTTATGTCTCCTTTTCAAAAATTCGAAGAAGTTAAATTATCTGATTGATGTTCAAGAAATGTAAGGTACATTCTTGTTTAACAGTCTCACTATTTCTTTTTGGTAGCTCTCATATTAAAAAAAAATGTTATATCTATTCAAATGTTTCTTTCCAACAGGAAAGAATATACTGGTGTGTAAGCATATACATATATATATACACACACACATGCTCATGCATGCATTCACAGCTATACATACAGCTATATAATCTTCTGTGATTTCGTATGTTCATCATGTATTTGAAGAGACATATTTTAAAACTTAGACCAGTCGCTTTCAGATGGTTAATACCAGAGATTTCTTTAAAAGTACTAGATAACATCAACTTAGATTAATCTTATTTAAATCAATGCTAAAATTAATACCTAACACCAACTCCAATAATCGGAAGTAACAGAGATGAAGAACACTATATAATGTCAAATTGTGGGGAACAACATAAATAACTTATTTTACACTACAATGAAGCAAAGAAACCTTTTAATGGAAAGTGGTGTTTCTGATGTGGTGTTACTAACAACCTTTGCAAGTAACTGTAGGAAAATTGACTAATTCACAGCATTATAATCTTGGAAATATCCACATACAACACACTAAGGTTTAGCCAAATAAATTCTTCAAAATCTCGCAGACAATCTATATATAATTCTTTACACAGAATTTTTTTTGTAGTTTTTCATCTTCTTATACTATGTTCAGATAATAGAAGTTAAAGTATTGCTTTGCTTTATATTAATGTTTCTATGATTATAAAGTTATTGTCTTCTACAAAATGATGCCTCTATTGAGTTCTATAAGGCAGCCCTACTTTGCTTTGAAATACTAGAATATGCCTAACTACCAACTAAATTTGCTTTCTCAAATAGCAGTTTATACTTCAGTGCCATTTTACACAAGAAAACAAATAAGTCTTAAATTTCATCTCCCAGCCTTCCTATTGCCTAAATAAATCCATCTCTCTAGAGCCAATAATACTTAATAAATGCTAATGAGAGCTGCCAAGTTCTAGATTTTGCATTATTGAAAGCCAAAAATGAAGGACAGCTCCTGAGCAATCACTCACTATTAAATTTCAAATTCCATGCATGAGCACAACTGCTTTTTATTTAAGAGCAAAAACATTAAAAATATAAAACTATTTTAAAAGCACGTCTTCCATCAATTGTTTTATCAACGTTTCTTTCAACCTGTATCTGTCAGATCACAGAACAAAGTCATTAAAACGCTTCAAACATTTCTAAGAGAATGAATTCTTACAGAAACCTTTTCCAAGGAAGGATTTGCAAACGTAAATAAAGATCAATGCGTACAGTAGCAACAATAGGAGCGTCTAACATACTTAAGCAGTTGGAAATTTCTATTAAGGTAGATGGATACTATATATTACATATTATATAGAGAAAGAATAACAACTCGAGCTATTGCAAAGCAAGTTCATCAGTTTCTGTAAGGCAGACAGATCCCAAGCAAGCCCCGAACGCTCCCATCACCTGTCGAAAAGGGAAGGATGAGGAGAGCCGTAACCAATTAGAAGGAGAACCGATCATCGAGAGGTCGCGGCGAGAGGAGAAGAGCCGGGAGGGGAGGCCAAGGGGCAGCCGAAGGAGCCGCCGTTCCCCGCCCGGCCCGGGGCCGGGGCTGCCGCGCTGAGGCCGGGGCTGAGCGCTGCCCACCGGGGCCCCCGCGCCCGCTCCCCGCCTCCTGCCGCGCCCGCGGAGCCCTTGTCCCGGCTCGGGGCCGCCTCCCCATCCCCGCCCCGAGCGGCCCCCGGACCCGCCTCCCGCACCGCCCCCCGGGACCCGCGGCCACCCCCGCCCCCGAGGGCTCGGAGAGCTGGATCCCCCCTCGTAACGGGGCTTTAACGGGAGTTTATGTCAAAGTTAAGGGAGGGGGGAACCGAACAAAGCAAAACCGCCTCCAAAGCTTTCGTGCCAGCTGTGCTTCAGAGCACCGACCCCACTTCTGAGTTCAAGGCAGTTCTGGGAGCTACAGGTATTGACGAGGATAGCTTAAAATTAAAATCCCTCTTTTGTACAAAGTACTCGCGGGATGCAAATGAGGAGTTTGTTCGAGGTATGGAACGATTTGTGGCACAGCTGGTATGTAAAATAAAACCATCAAACGTCTTGTCATAATCGAATAGTGCCCAAATCTGGACTAGCGACATTGCTTTTGAAAGATGTCGTTCCATATAAATGCCTTTAACGCCTGGTAGAAAATTCTTATGAACACGTTGACAAATGAAATAACCCGGGTTATTTGATTAGTGTCCATGTAATCTGAATATTGGCTTGTATCGGGAAAAGAAACGTCAAGTCTGTAATGCTTTTGAAAGGACGGGTTTTTGCTGCAATTAAATAGTAATCTTATACCAATAAAGAGAGTGACTCACGCTTTACGTGTTCCGTGCTACAGGGAGCGAAGAGGATGAAGCCAAAGGTTTGTGTTTTCTTTTAAAATTCAGCCCAGAGCCAACAGCGTTGAAGAGCATCACGGGGCTCTGGTCCTGACCCGCCGCTGCGGGAAGGTCCGCATCCCACCGCCCTCCCAGGGACGGGTCTGTGAGCCGGTGGCGACTCGTCCTACTCCTTTGGAAACAATTTGTGATCTGGGGTGCCAGGTGTCAAGGAACCGAGACGAACCCTTCCCGCTGCACTTCGCCTCCCGAGCGTTTACACTTTCGCAGGCTTCGCGCTACCAGAAAGCGCAGAGAGGAATAAATCAGGCGCCGTCGCCTGCCTTAGGGAGCTTGAGGCAGCCCGTGTCCCAGGGTGCGATCCCCATCCTGCGGGCCCGTTCAGCGGCCGAGGGAACGAGCCCGGGGCACCAGCAGCCCCTGGCGAGCCCCCCAGCCCCGCACCGCGCCCCGGTGCCAGGCGGCAGCCGCTAGCGGGGCTCACCCAGGCGGGGAAACCCTCTGATTGAACCGCGGAGGCTGCGGCGCGGAGAGGCGGCTCTGCGGAGACACCCCGGGAGGGGCCCGGGCCCCGCGGTGCCCGCCGGCTGCTCGGTTCGCCGGCACCGTCGCCTCCGCCGCCGCGCAGCCTGCGCCCCGCGCCCAGTAAGGGCGTTTATCAGTGACCAGAGAAGGGCAACGCACATGGCGAGAAAACGGTTACCGCGTTTTCCTTCGTAGTGCCTTGTTACTTTGCTGCTCTGCTTTGGGGGCTGCCTTGAAGTCTGCCACGTTTGGGGTTTTTTTGTTTGTTTTATTGGTTTTGGAGTGGGGTTTGTTTTGTTTTGCTTTGAGTTTTTTTTTATTATTACTGTTATTTCTGTTTGTTTGGGGTTTCTTTTTCGAAACAAACACAAATTCGCGAAGCACCGGGGGAAACTGAAGCTTAGAGCGTTTCCATTTCATTTCGGAGGCCGCTGCAGCGGCGGGAGAGGCGGCCGCTTCGCGCGGGGGGCGGGAGGCAGGAGCGTTGCTGGTGCCCCGCAGCCGCTTGCTCATTTTTTGTGAATGTCACCAGGGAGGATGTGGGTTTCTTGGATTTCTCCATGATCTAAGTAATCGCTGGGCCTGAACCGGCCAGCGCACAAACCCCTTTCAAGTGGTTGGCTGGGGCGCTGCATTCAGCCTCTAGCCGCGCAGAGTTAAAACCGGGCGGGCGGCTGAAAACCGGTGGCCCCTCTAATCTCCTTCTTGATAACTCCCCGACCGCCGCCGCGGTCAGACGTGTCTGAACTCGGTCCAGCACGGCAACGGGGAGCTGAAACCGAGATGCTTTCCCCGCGGTGAGAGCGTCAGACTCGCCACGGAGACGAGAGGGGCAGCCGGAGGGTCGCACGCGTGTCCCGGCTTCGCGAGGGGCACTTGGGGGGCGGTGCCGGTGGGGAGCACCACGCAGGGGACGGATCCTCTCGTCCCCAAGAAAGAGGGAGAAACGTCTAGTCCCAACTCTGCCATGCCAAGTGACTCTGCTCGCGTCCCTCCCCGTGGCTCTTTTCATTAATCAGGGGGCTGCAACGGGTGTGGGGGACGGGGAAGCGGCTGGAAGCCACTAATTATTCAAACTTTGGAGACGGCATCAAGATGAGCCGGGTCAGCTCTTCAGGGCAGCGCTTTGTGACCTGTGCGTTATCAGGCGGGGAGCGATTATCATAGAATCACCAGGTTGGAAGAGACCCACCGGATCATCGAGTCCAACCATTCCTATCAAACACTAAACCATGTCCCGTGCCTTACTGTGCAAAGCCTCCATTAACAGACTTCGTTTCATCATTACTCATTGCCTCCAAAATATGTGCAGACTCCAGTGTTTGTAAACCAAGCTTTTTTTTTTTTTTTTTTAACACAGAAAAGAAGCGGTTTGCTGTGGCATGAAAGAGCCGTGAAAACCTGTCCTGACGCTGACCCCCAGGCAATACCGAACCTTTTAAACTGCGCTCATATTCTACAACTCGTTCTTTTCACAAGTCCCCCCTCGCGTCGTGTATCTCCCCAGCAACCCCCCGGGTTTGCCGCAGATTTTTGCAATTACTCCCATCGTTCCTACAGCAACTTATTTCTACCCGGGGCAGGACAGGGCGACCGGGAGAGGGGAGCAGCGATGCCCCGAAGCGCTCCCTCTGCCGGGCTCCCCTTCCCGCTGCGGCTGCCGCGGGGATGCAGCGAGGCCCCCCCCTCCCGGCGCCCGCGGGGCGCAGCGGTCCCTGAGCTCGACGCCGGCTCGCAGCCGCCTTTCCCGCTGCGGTATCCCGGAACAGGAAAGTCCCGGTTCAGCTTTCCCCTCCATAAGATCCTGTCTCCCTCCCCCGCTCCCCTCCCTCTCCTGGCCCTGGCGAGCGGCGCCGCTGCTGTGGGCGCGGGACGGGGCTGAGGCGCTCGGGTCGCGGGGCATGGGGACGGGGCTCCGGGCTCCATCCCGCCGGCCTCAGCCCCCAGCCCTGAGCCTGCAGCCCGGTGCCCGCCGGGTAGCTCTGCCCTGAGCCCGCGGGGCCCGCCTCGCACCCTCAACTTGGTGTTTATTCCCCCACCCCACCCCCCGTCTTTTGGTGCTTCCGAAGAGCCGGTAAGGTTTTCAGCGAGAGAGAGACAGACGCTGGGGGAGGAGGAGGAATTAAGGAAGGGAAAAGATGGCGAGTTGCAGGAGCAGCGTGGAGAAGGCAGCATTTTTGTGCTGCTTTTTGCTGGCAATGGGAAGCCTGACCTCCTGCGCCCGGCCAGAGGAGGAGGAAGAGCAAGAAGAGCAGCGCTCCTGTCACGGTGCCTTTGATCTCTACTTCATCCTGGATAAGTAAGTGACAGTCGCTTTTAAAATCGTTTATTCACCCTTCAATACCTCCTCGCAGCAGCAGGGACGTTGTTTCTCCCGTCTCCTTGGGTGCCTTCCCTCATGTCCCCTGATGCCAGATGTGATGGGTAGGGCAAGGTCTTTATTTTGGCTCCACGAACTCGCACGTTTCCCCAGCGGAGCCTCTATCCTGGGTTAATTGTATGTGCAAACTTGGGAAATTAGATCACCTTTAGGTTATAGCGTGTGGGCTGTGACTGTTGAATTTGAGGAATTGTTGGTCAGAGTCCCCAGCACTCGTGGATTTGGTGTGAAGTGCTGAGATGTCACCTGTGGGATTTAGCAGCTTAATCTAAGATTTAAGACTGGATTGCTTGTCTGTAGTGATTACCATTTTACAGGCTTGCTGTATACAGCTTTATAAAACTTGCTTCCACTTAATTTTGTAATTGCCCAAACCTGTGTTTGAGTTACATCTGTTAAAGTAGGCTGGCAAGTACTTTTCTTTAATACTATGTTAGCCCAATTTAGGTATGGCCAGAGGGTATGGTGAAGCTCACATTCATGGGCATGTTATAGCAAGCACTAGAAAAGTGAGTGGTAAACTGGTGCACCCGCAGGTGTTTTCAGAAGGCATAAATTCCTGTTCCTCCTGGTGTATTGCTCTGGCTTGACAGCCAAGGGTTAAGTTCAAGGAATAATTTGTTAGTCTTTCACATATACTTAGTGTGATGGTTCTGTTATCTAGTATATCCTGGGTTTCATATATGATACAGCATTATGAAAGACTGAAGCCTTTTCTTTGTGATTATTATCGATAAGCCAGATACAACAGCTGCATTGTGCAGTTTCCTAGTTTGGAGAACTAGGGAAGACCATCAGGTCTTCTGCACAACCTGCATGTGGCAAAGAGCCACCTTCACTTAGGAGCCACTGTATTCCCATATTCAAGAAGAAAAAGGTGTCATTAAGTAGTAGTTCTCTTTTTAGAGCAAGATCTGAAGACCATAGGCATTCTGCCTTTCTAAAAGACACGCTAGCACGCTATGTGGTCATTGTTTTCTTTTCTTTCACTAAGAACTTGTTCCTGAAGAAACCTTTGTGCCTAGAAGGAGCTCTGCAGGTGCTAGTGTTAGTTCTCAAGTGATTTTTTTTCAGGATTTCAAGAAGTGGCTGGTACTGTTGATATGCTCGCTTCCTGTATTGAATTCCCTGTAACAATGGATGTTGGGTTTTGCAGTGTGGGTTCTCTCTGTGGAATGGTATCGATCTTCTGCAGTGCTATTTTCCTCTTCAGCATTGTGGATGTGAAATGACACATTTTCCTCTATAAGACTACAGGTCTCGTATCTTGTCTCAGGTGCAATCAGTATGTTGTCCCACTGAAGACTGGATCTCATTATGGTTTAAGTCATGCATGTTGGTTTGAGTGGGAAAATTCTCCTCGGCTTCAGTCACAAACTGAATTTTTATAGCATTTGAGAGGCTGAAAGAAGAGTTCTTTTGTAAAAAGCTTCAGTAAAAGTTACCTGGGCCCTAAGTAGTTTTAGAATCCATCTCTGCTCCTGTTGAGTCAGTGTCAGTGTGGTGGCAAACCTGCTTTTGTCCTCAGTGAGATTGCATTGTGGTCCATATGGTGGACTATTAGTGCTAGATCTGAGGAACCGTAAGTTCTGTGCTGCCTTCCTGCTGTAAACAAATGCACATGGTACTTGGGGAGGATGGGGTGCTGGCTGAGAGGGTATTTAGTCCCAGCTGCATATTGTGACATTTGACACAGCACAGGGGGCTTTATGGAGGCGCGGAGGATTGACTGAGTGGATCTTGGGACAGTTTGTCAGGAGGGAACCAGATAATCCATTAGTGCTGAGAAGAATCACTGTTAGTTCTGGTATGGAGAAGGCAGGAAGCTAGTTGGAAGCAGTTGGTCAAATCTGAAAATGCAATTGACACTTTCTTCAGAATTGGATCCATACTGGGATCCATATCTGGGAAGAATTCTGGCTTTAACTTCTAATGGGAGAATCTTCTTCAAAACCCAGTCCTATACACTTCAGGGTATCCTTACGGGCCTGAGGATTGCTTACCTTCATTGATGCCTTGCCAGTCTGGAACTGGATCCATTCAGTCTGAAGTAGCTGTCTAACAATGGAATTGAAACATTGGCTCTGTGAAAACTCCAGACTTTAATCCTGTGACCCTATAGTGTTCTTCAGCTGAATGACAAACCCTGTCTCTGAAGTCAGCCAGGATGAAACCAAATGACTTTAAATCTGTGTTGCTTTGGTTGCCAATAGAAAGATATAATTTCATGTCACTAGGAGGCAAACTGGAAGAAGACAGCAACCCTTCCTCCTTATGCATGTAAGCGCTATGTTACTGCAATGACTATTGGAATATGATTTTTCATTCTTCTGGGCAAAGTCCGTGGAGATTTAATCCTGCTGGCAACAAGCATCAGATGGAGGAAATCATCTTCTGGTGAAGTTATTGGTATAATATGTATTCTGCCAATTAGGAAAAGAAACTTGGTCGTTTCTTAGCTTTTATCTGGCTGTAGTTGATGACGGCCCCTTATGCTAACTCCATGGGATAGGCCAGATCAGAGCAGTGGAATTAAGCCTTGAGTGTCCAAGGAACTGGCATGGAGAAAGGGAAAAGCAGCATCTGTGGGAGGGAGACCTGCCACCATCCTCCTTAGGACTGTTGGACCATGCCAGAGCCAGATTAGGACTGCCTTGTCTCCAGGGATGCTTAAATGAGCAAATCTCTTGAAGCTATGAGAACTCGACATTTGCGGCTGCAGAGGCAGCTGCCTAGATCCTGCAATCTTGTGCTGTCTGTGTGCCATACTTTGAGTTAGACAGGCTTGAGCTTATTTGGTGGTGTAGTGGAAGACTTTAAAGTATCATACTGAAGCAGCACAATTTTTTCTGTTTGCAGTCACTCCCTCTGCATGAAGTAAGGCAGCATACAGTGGAGCTGGCATACTCATCTCTCCTATGGCATGTGGTTAGATAAATTGCATGCAATATCAAAGATCTCATCTTTACCTTTAAGCGTAGATCTTAAGGCAAACATAATGGACAGAGGAGTGCTTCTCCTTTGTGTTGGTTGATTCATTTGCTTCAGTTGTCCAGGTATGTGATGAACTTGTATCAGTCCTATCCCAAACTGCTGAGGACGGGTCTTCTTATGGGTTTGGTTGCATGACTATTTGGGCCTTATAGTGGCCTTCCTCATGCTTGAGTGTGTAAATAATCTGATTTAATGACTGCCTCACTGTTAACATCCAGCTGGTTTTTGTAAGCATATTGAAATGCACTTGCACATCAGAAAGGATGACTGACCTCTAGTGTTTTCCAATTATAACAGTGTCTGGTATCACCATTATGATTGTTTATTAGTGCAACAAATAGAAGCCCTTTTAAAGTAAGGTTTTATAACTACCATAAATATCTGCTCCTGACGATGCTTGACATGGCAGATCTGAGCTGCAGAGCTATCTGTATTTTGTATTTACCAAGTGTGAAGAAATTTTTTTGACTTCAGGACAGGATGGGAACTGAGAAAAGAAAGAGAAGGTGAGATAGTTGAAAGTATTTTCTCTTTTTTCCTGCTTGGGTGTTTGCTAAGAAATTCTTTGTGTTTTGAGTAAAAATGGGCTTCACAGCCTTATGAAAATGTTTTCTTTTTCCACAGCATGGGCCAAGGCAGTGCAGCTGTCTTACTTTTAGAGTAGTGATTTTAAATGCTTGAGGTGGAGTTTACCAAACTACCCTTTCTCCACTCTCCATCTTCTCCCTGAACTTCTGGGTAATTCCTGTTCATGGTACTCCTGTCTCTTGGGCCCACAACAGTGTTGCCTTTCACATCAGTTTTGCTTTATCTCCTGTACTGCCAAGAACATCCCTGTGAACAACGAATTTGGTGAAGACATCAGTAGAATGTGGCCAGTTAAACCTTTTTGCTTGTTATGTTTTCCAGCTACCTCCCTTTAAAGTTGGCAAACCTCACTCCAAAGGTGAATGTTACTGGTAGGAAGCTGGTAGAGAAGAGCCCAACCTCTGATCAGATTGAAAATTAGCAACTCTTTCCCATCTTCTTTTTGCTTTTGGCGTTTGGGTCTGTGCCTCTGTCCCGGCTCCCCTCCCTCCCTACATCCTCCCCCCCCCCCCCCAAAAAAAAACCCCAACAAACAAAACCCAGTCTTTTAAAATCCAGCTTTTGGGGGGGAGGGAGGTGTTGGGTTCGAAAGAAGTTGAAACTTCAAGCCAAAAAGCCATCAGAAAAAAATTTACATTTCAGTAGCTGCTATTCTATGCTAGCTTTCATTATTTTAAGGCAACTATAATGAATTGCTGATTTCCACGTGCCTTGTTTTTTTCACAATATTCTGTACTTTTGGCATAATTTCCTTGTCAATTATTTGTATGAATTTAACCCTCATGAATTACAAGTACTGGTGAAAGCAAGTATGTTTTGCCTTAGGCACTCAGTGTATCCCTCTACCTTTTCCCGGTGTCCACATAGTTCCAGTGTGAGTGTTAAGATGGAGCTGCACCTGTGGGAACTTCTGCAGCTTCTCTCTCTGCACTATCTTGATGTGATGTTGTTCTGTGTGCTGGTTTCACGCAGTGTATGAAAAGAGTGCGGCTAACATCCTTGTTGTGGCTGGAAATTGGACTACTGGCAGAGTGCCTGAATGTGTGCATGTTCTGACACCTACTTTAATTACACTTGAAAAGCTCATGTTGACTGACTTAAAACACTGCTCAACTCCCTTTTTCTGTAAGCAAGAATATCTACCTACTGCAGCCAGACTTCAGTAAGATGTAGGACCTGATACAGATCAACTGCCTATTGAGTTTGAGAGGACTTATTGTCTGAATAAAGTTCCTTAGATGGCATTGATTACAGTACACACAGATTTAAAGATGGTCGTGTCTGTCTGTCTTCCTGCTTTTCTGTCTGACTTTCCCTTCCCCTGTAATGTAACCACATCATCTACATGACACCTCTTGTACTCTCCAACTATGAAAAGCAGTATCTCTATTATTTTCAAAACATAATGTGTTCACATTTTGTCTTAGTATCTTTCTTTGTTGTGGTTATATCGAAGCCAGTGCTGTGATTTTCTTACAACCAGGTATAATTGCTTGGAATGTTCCAAAGCAAACTTTTATTCAGCTTCAGACATACCTATGTTATTGGAACCAGGTTTTATTTGTTTGTATTTTGTCTGATATTACTCTGCTGGCTTTTCCTTTTGGCAGGAAAAAATATTTAGGAACATCAATTCTCCCCTCTCCCCCAAGAAAAAAATTCTTTTTAAGCACAAGGCAAAGCTAATGGGTAGTGGTTATTTGACATAAAACATGTACAGTTAACGGGAAGAAAGAACCATGGCAGCTTGTCATTTGCAGTCTATTTATGCATGTAACTAAATCTGATTTATTTGGGGCTTGAGCCAAGGAAGTAAGCCATAAGATTCCCACTGACCTAGGATTTTGGTTTGTGTGTGTGTTCACTGATTGAGAGTTTCATTACTTTTGTTTGAGCTTGCAGGCAAAACGGTGGTGTGAATTGCAATTTGAGTTTGTATGAGGCGTTGTAGGGCTGAACTTTTTCATCTCAAGTATGAATAAGATACATTGCCTCCTGGGAGTTGTTAACTGTACAAGGGCTCTATCTCCCTGCTCTTGGTCATCATTTACACCTTGTTGGAGCATGACTGGAGCTGAGCACTCGACTTAGCTCCCTGTGTTGTGCTGAGGAGGACTAGGATGCTGAGAGTAGGTCTTCAGACCTGATGCTGCTCAGAGCAGCCCTGGAGCTTTACAGGGAGATCTTAAGTGGTTGGATGCAGTCTGAGCCCGACTTCTGAATTTCACTTCCCTGCTTTGCTGGCTGAGTATGTAGCAAGAGCTATAGCACCAGGTGAATAGGACTTGTGGTTTATTGTAGCAATGGACAGTGTTTCAAGAACTGACTTACAGGAGTCAGTAACGTTGCTGCAGATTTTGTCAGTAGAAAAGGGAGAAAAACCATCTATAAAATTAATGGGTTTGGTCATGGAACCTTTTGGATTTGAGTACTTCAGGCTCTGTGCTCAAAGTGCTGGCCTAGGACTCATTTCCTAGTCACTTCTCTCCATCTTCCTCTTCCTATTCCAGTCCTTGTCTTATCCAGTAACATTACAAATACTTTGAAGTGAGGGCTGTCTCAGAATGGCTGTCTCTGCTAGTGTTTCTAATTGCCATTGGGGCAGATAATATAAACTAGTCCTTCCTTGCCTGGATGAATCACCCAGTCAAGGTCCCTTCCTTGTTTGGGAGAGGAGGATTCTTGTCAATTTGAATGCTCTGCTGGCTCGGAAGGGAGCAGCGGGGGTGGATGTACATGCATGTGCATGTCTGAAACCACAACAAACTAGATGCCCCAGGGTCTGCTTTTATTGCAGAGCCATTATTAGCCTTATGCAAGCATTCTGTTGTCTACAATGTGGTTGTGGGTAAAAAGAGCCCTCCAAATAACAGAAGTGCCACATTTCTGAGCAGTAGGCTTATATACAGGACCACCATTAGCTTGAGACTTAGAGACCTGAAAAATCAATGGGTATTGTACTCCCCTGACCCCATACTCAAACTTGGCACCAGTCATGAGTTCCTTGCTCCAAGATCTCTGGAATTACTTGCCTTCAGCTACTCTATAATAGAGGCAAATGTGCAAGGACAGGGAATTAGGACAAAGATCAACTCTATGTCTTCGAGGGTTTCACTTTCTCACTTTCAGCAGGGAGGGAAGACTTTGGGTCCTGCTGTCTCCTCTCTGTGTACATGTAGTAATAAAAATACTTATTGTTTGGGCAGTGCTGGGGTATTAACTTTCACTGCTAAGCTGCAGGTCTGATATATGTTGCACCGGGTTTATCTACATAGGCCCCTGACAGTAAATTGAGCTGTACTGTGAGTCCCGTGTGTCCTAGGACAGGCAGCTTCAACTGACCCTCCTTGGGTTTTGCCTGCTGATTTAACTTGCCTGAATGTAACACCCATTATGCCAAGATTGTGTTGCTTGATTCCTCTGGCTTTTACTGCCTCTGGGAGCCTGTTAGAAAGGAGATTTCCAGCCTGTCTTACTTACTCTTGGTTGTCTTCTCAAACAGCAGTGAAGTCCCACAGATTGAGGCAGAGTAGGATTCCAGTGTGCTCACCACTTTTATACTGACTGACAGCTCTGCTGAGCTAGGAGGAGTCACTCCAAAGTAAGCAGGAGCAGAATCGAGCCTTGCAATCACATCACTTCCTTCCACCCCCAGAAATACTCACTGACCTCCTCTTTTCCCCTCCCATCAAGCGGTAGCAATGTGAAATTTGGGAGAACAGCAGAAGCAGGAGCTGCAGCAGCAGCAGCTGCTTCTCTGAGCTGAGTCCCAGCGAGGCCGGGAGCACATTCCTTCCTATGTTGTGGTTTGCTGACTCTTCTTTGTCTTGTGTGTAATGGGAAGAGCTCGTGGAGTGGTGAGCATGCTGGCAACAAATGACTCCTGGTCTTTTTTTCACTTTGGGCCTAATCTTGATCCCAGTTGTATAGATATGAGCGTGGGGAAATTCTGCTATTTCTCTGGACCCACTCCAGGTTCACCCCAGCAGAACTGACAGCAGAAACGGGCCCTGAAGTATTTTCTGCAGTATTCCAGCTGCCCACAGCAGCTGTTTATTGCTTTGCATTTTCCTTTGCTGTGAGAATTATGTAACCTCTGAGGGTTGAAACCTCATCATCCCACTTGATTCAGAAAGGCAGACAAACTGTTTTTAAGCTGTGGATCACTGTCCATAGAGTTCTTCAGCTTGTGGGGCTTGGTACTTTGCAGAGAATATCAAGCTCTCTGGGCTTCTTCAGTGGGGAGAGTAGGAGGAGTCCTAGGGCTCCACTGGGTGGTCATGGCCATTTTGATGTGAGGAGCTGAACCAGGTAGCTGATGACTGAAAGCAGGAACTCTGTAAGGTGTGAGTCAACAAGATAAGTCTGACTGTAACATAGCCTTTCTTTGCAGACAGCCGCAGTGCTGCCTTGGTGCATCCACTGGTATGGAACTCCACAGCAGGATACATAGGAATCCCTGACTTCATCACTTCCCCATGGCTTCTCCTAGTTACTGGTGAGGGTTGACAGGTGTGTCACATGCACAGTAATTTTTCTGTGCAGCATTAATTTTTTTTTTTTTGCCTCATTATTCAGTCCCTCTGAAATCTTACAGGAATATATAATTTGGTGGTCAAACAGACCAGGCAAGGAATCTGTGGTTATTTATTGATGGAACTCTGGGACGACATGCTAACTTTGTCTGAGGCTCCTATTAGCACAAATGCACTGATTACACAGGATTTTGGTCTTGGTTGCTGTAAGATTCTGAGGGAAGCAGCAAAAGCACCAAAAGTGCTGTGAAAATTGTGCTGTGTGGATGTCCATCAATAATCTGTGATGTAGAGCGTCACTAAAAGACCATGTGCTTTCCCTAGGCTTGGTAACTGTGGAGTTATTAAAAATGAGTATGACTTTCAAGCATTGGCCTTGGTCAGAAAAGACTTTAGACTATGCTTGGAGCACTCCACTTGCCACGGGAAACAAAGGCAATAAACCTAGACTAATCTAGCCATGATCAGCAGTTTCACTTTTGCCACAGCATAAACTATTTTGCAGCGTGAAAAACAAGATCCCCAAAGCAGTGAAATGCCTCAGTATTTTCAATAGTATTGGGAAGTTTCTGTTTGTCAGTGTTAGGAGTAATATTTGACAGCATTTGACAACTTGGTCTGTAGTTTAGCAAACATTTAATTGTTTAAGTGTTTTGTTTAATCTACTGTGAAGACTGGTGTTACTGGTTGTGTGGGGTCAGGGCTCTGGGGCAACAGATGAAGCTATCGAGCCAAATTCCAGAAGCCTCTAAAACATATATGTGAAACAGCAAATGGAAATACTTTACAAACGGGGTATTTACTGGCAAGCTTGGGTGTGAGGGATGGGAAATCAAGTTCGTCTATAAAGCAGACCACCTCCACTGATGTTTGTGAGGTTTGACGTGACTGACACTGGGGATATTTGTGTGTCATTTGCAGTGGGGACTTGTAGGAATGTTCTGGGGAAAGTGATTAAGTGCTGACCACTTCACTGCTACACCTTATATGGGATTTTGGAACTAACATTTTCTTGCTAGTATTTCTGTCAGACTCCGACGCTTCCCAGATGATAGATTGAGACTTTCACACTTGGTGCAGAATTCCTCCTAGAGGAGGAGACCTACTGCCATGCTGAAGTGCTTCAGCTCAGCAGGATTGTAGCTCAGTGATGTTAAACCAGGCACTTTGAGAGCACAGTGGACTTCCCAAGATGACTAGTCCATGACAGATACCTCCTTAGGTTTTCAAAGGTGGGCATCTATAGATTTATTACAGCCAATTCTTAGTCTCACTGGCTATATCCTTTCCAAGAACGGGTGTTTCCTTACAGTCAGAGTACATGGGAGTGCACAGTATTAACATTATCTGTGCATTTTCACTTTAAAAGTCTTCATGTTTTTCTACCACTAGAGGCTTATTTTCTTGAATTTTCGCTTTCTGGGCTATTTTACCAATCTGTTCTTTGTGTGAGAGATAGGTAAAAAAATGGGGAGGAAGGGGGCAAGGGACTGGAAATAGTGATTTGTTACTGTTATAAAGAGAATCTGTTGCTACTTGCATTCTGGGGTTGCATCAGTGCCTCTGCATCTGGCAGTAGTAATTTGATACCTCATCCAAAATAGATCAGTCTTTTTCCAAGTAAAAAAAGTCTGACTGCTCTATGTGGGAAACTGGTTCCATTGGAAGTTATGGGAACTGGATTTAAGTGGGATGGCAAGCTAAGAATGAAACTGAGTGTGAGCTCCAGGGGAGTGAAGAATTAAAAAAAAACAAACAACAACAAAAACCCCAAAAAACCCCACAGCTGTAAATGCATCTTGCAGAGATTCTAGGAAAATCTCTGTTTTCATGTAAAGATTTAGCCTGGGACTTTCTGAGAAGTCTTGGAAATTATAGGTGTTGAACTGCTTCAGATCCCTTTTGGAAAAGTGGTCTTTAAAGTACATAACCCATGTTGGTATGGATTAGTTTTTAAGGATGAAAAAAGGACTCATTTGCAAATAGTGCCAGCACCTTTCATTGGCAGTGTTTACAAATGTATAAACATGTTATTGTGTAGCATATGCAATTCAGACTGCAGAGGATCCAGACACTTGGTTTGAACAGTCCCCAGTGCTTTGTTGCCCTCCCTCAGTGCCTGGCAGTCTCTTCATTCTTTGATAACCAGTTTGTTCTGCAAATTAATCACCAGTTCTCCAGGAAAAAAAGTGTGAAAGCACAGGGTTATGTGAGCAAGCTTGTTTTAGCTTCTGTGCTTCAGGGATCTACCCTTGGTCCTTGTCCCTTTTCCTTTTCTCCACTCCACCAGCACAGTGCATGGCAGCCAGTGCTATGTTATATTGCATATATGGGCTTCTGAATGCCGGTCTGTCCTGATGTACAGGGGCAGGAGTGACTGTCACAGAGCCACTTGGAGAGTCCACAGTAAAACTGGCAGTTGTAATATGGGATCGTTTTCTCACTCTTTTTATACATTCACACCAAAAAATGTTTAATGGCTGTTAGAAGAAAGCTACTGCTTTGTAGTAGTTACATTTCAGAAATCTTCTGCTTCTGCATTGAAGCCCCTGCAATCCTTCCTGCCTAAGACACCTGATACAAGAGTCTGCCTGGCAGAGAAAGCAAATGAGCCATTCTTTCATAAACATCACAGTCCTAGGGAGGGCTTTTAACACTATTCAGTTTGTAGCCATGGAAGTCTATAACATAGATCCACATGGTAGAAAACACCTAATATTTACAGCACAGTTATTGCATGCAAGGCTCTTTTTTTTTGAGATCAGAGTTCTGCCAGACTGATGGGGTCCATGAGACTAAGCAGAAAAAAAACCAGGGAGAGCCAGTAATGCAATTTATATATTGGGAATGGTAGCACGAATGTGTAGGTTTGTGCATGTAACTAAGTTGCCCAGGTTTTCACAAGGCATCTGTAATGGAGCCAGGAATTGACTCTACAGAATGCTAGTCCAGCAGATTAGCTAAGGGTACTGCCTTTCCATTCTGGATTACTTTAAAACCTTTGTCCTTTAAAACAAACAGTAACTCATGGGAATATTATCCCATGTATTCTGGGAGAATGGGAGCTCAGGTAAGACTATCTCTGTAAGGGCAGAGCTGTGCTCTGTGAAAAGAAATAATCTGCTAGCAAGTGACTTAGTGAAATCAAATAAAATGAGTTAAACTAGAAAAAAAAAATCTATATTTTAAGTTATAAAAGGAACAAAAGGAGATGAGTTACTGAACTTGTTTCAAAACTATATAGTAAACCATTTTGGACCTGGTTTTATTTCTTTTTGAGTCAGTGGGTTTTGTCCTGATGATTCCTGTTACAGCTTCCAGCACAACTGCTGTGGAAACCTTAACGAGAGTTAGCTGCCTCATCTCCACAGGCCTCTATGTAATGTGTGTCCTTAACCATCATTGGAGTAAAATTCAGAGTGGAACAAGGAATTTTGCTGTGAAGTAAGATTAATGTAATCCATCATGTTTTGTATACAGGTCTGGAAGTGTCAGAAATCATTGGACTGAGATCTACTCTTTTGTGGAAAGCCTAGCTGAGAAGTTTATAAGGTATAGTTTTCTTAAGATGATATTTTAATTTGCTATGTATATATCTTATTTTCTCATTCTCTGCCTCTAAGAAAATGAAAATCTGCATAAGTAATGTGTGTGTTGAGTGACATGGGTCTGGGTTGTTCTTCTGTTTCAGTCCAATGTTGCGGATGTCCTTCATCGTTTTTTCTTCACGAGGCACTACAGTCATGAAGCTAACAGAAAACAGGCAAGTGATACCCACAGCTTTCATCCAAAATTTCTCTCCATCCATCCTCTCATGGAGTGACTGACCCCAGACCAGAGTTTGGAGGTCCATCTTGGTCCTTGGTGTGACACCAACTTGGGCACCAACTGAAATCCTTTTCACCGTTTTCCATTGGAAGAGGACTTAGAAAGCCTTTGGGTCTCCCATTACCATTTTGTTTTCTGCCTTATGAGAGAAAGACAGCACTGGACTGTCTGTTCTTTATCACGGTATTTTTGGAAGAAAATGCATTTCCAGGCAAGGATTTGTGTATGTTCTCTCTATCCCCAGCTACCCAAATAAGGGTGGTTTTGCTTAAGATCTCAGACCCTAGGCTGATGATCAGAAGACTCTATGAAAGTCCCACAGTGCCCTTTGAAGTGACTCAAAGCCCTGACCTTTATTCTAGCAGCCAGTTGTACCCAGTGCTGGAGCACTACCTCACCAGGTTTTCACACCCCTCTCCTGGATGCCTTCAGACAGCACCTGTGCCAGAGATGGTTAGCACAGCCAGGTGACAGGCTTCTTAAGAAAAAGAGTGTGTGAGGATGCCCCTTAGCATCTGGGGCTGATGTTTGGACTTCCTGCGTCTTGTCTGTTGAATATTTGCTTTATGATTTTGCCTCATTTGTGTTCCATTAATATATGAAACTTTGCTAATGATCAGGGTCTTTTATTGATCAGTGATCAATTACATTATTAGTTTTCCTGAGCAGTCCTCTTGGTTAAAAGGTATGTGCCTGTGGAGCAAGAAGCTGTGCTCCGGGAGTGATGGCGTCAAAGTCCATTTCTTACCAGGGAGCAGTCTGTACCCCAGGAAGTCTGATTGGTCCCTGGTCTAGAATAGGAAATACTTGTAGTACTCATCCCATTCTCTTATCTTTTGACCTCTGTCTTTATAATGGAAAAGTCCTAATCCAAACTGTCCTGGTGATTGATTGAATGTGCAGTTTTATTTGTTTCCTTTTCATGACAGAGTCATAAGCTTTCAGATTCTCATTCCATCTGCAGTTTGTCAGAGTTTAATATCTGGAATTTGCTTTATTCAATCTTATCCTGCCTGACAGCATACCAAAATGATGGAGCAGGGGGAGAATTGCAGCCTTAAAATTGTTAGCCCTAACAATGTATCATATATCTGATTTTGTACTCTCATGGGTGTTTGGCTGATAAACTGTGCTATTTGAAAAATCCTTAGTTTGCTAATGTTTTAGCTGGCGTGTATACACGCTGTGCAATCTACTGACAGGGTGTATAATCTAGCTGTGGTACAGGAATATCTCAACAAAACAGAACTCTTAATAAAATTAATGTTTCTTGTTTTTCTTATCCAAAGGGAAGCCATTAGACGAGGACTCAACATTCTTCAGTCTGAAGTGCCTGGAGGAGACACATTCATGCATGAAGGATTTAAAAGGGTGCATATCACAGTACCTCCTTCTTTTGATTTATATGTATAAACTTTGCTTTGGTTGCCACTGCTGTACTTAAGATCTAACAATGTTCTACACTTCATTGCAGGCAAATGAGCAGATTTACCATGAAACCTATGGAGGTAGGCATTGTATATCACTTGTTTTATGTATCTGCGTCGAAAAGACAAGGACGATAGTTCTTTGTGTGACCTGCAGTAAACCCGCTGAGAGAAGTGTTGGAGAAGGAGTTAGTGTTACACAATCACTACATTCCATTTTGACTACAGCTCTTCTTTCAAATGCATGATTCATGGTTTATTAAGACCAGAGGAGACCAGTATGATCACAGATCTGACCCAGTGCAGAGCAGAGACCAAAGCATTACAGCCAGAACTGCCTATCCTGCACCCAGGGAACAGGAATACTGAGGTTTTCCTGCGCTCTTCTGTCCTGATGCACTCAGCCCTATCTTGCCTCATGTGCCCAAGTCTTTGTTCTCATTAGTGTAGGTATGAATACAATCAACTGAGGTTTTTGCATCAGTGTGAATGACTCAGGATCAGATTCTGAGTTCCTAAAATGTGAATTTTCACCATACTTCAAGAGGGAAATGTATTTGTATATTTTTCTGTGCCAAAGGAAGACCTAATTAGGTAAACTGAACATGTCTTGCCAGTTTTGTATGCTGGTGTGATGTTCTCATGTGTGGGCTGATGGGCTTTGTCAGATGGAGAAATGAGTCAGTGCCTTTTCAATAAAATAGGCTAAGTATAGGTTCTTCAGCAGTAACTCTGTGTGGCTTCAGACACTTCTGGTAGCAAAATCAAGAGTTCTGAAGAGTCCACTTGAAACCTCTTTTACGTCTTCATAACATAGCTGAGAAGTAATCAAATATTCTATAAGTTGATTAGGAAGGAAAACAGAATAGATGAGCTCTGGATTTTTAAGCTAAATATCAGGGAAGAAAAAAGTGTTCAAGAGGAAACAAAAGAAGATTTCCATTTTTTCAACCTTTTTCAAGCATGCTGGGCAGAAACAAAGAGGAATGGGGGGGATCCAATCTATTTTTTTTCCACCTAAGTTGCAGGTCATTTTTTAAAGATTTATGTCTGTCTGACATGACATGGGAAGGGCTGCATGGCATAAGAAACCTGTCAGAACTGATCAGTCTCTCTAATTTCAGACTCTATGGGGATAGACACTTGAAATCATAACAGCTTATTTTGAAAAAATAACGACTACTTCCCCGAGAGTAGCATGTATGTGTGTTAGTTACTTTGCTTAAGAACTATGGATGCAGAATGGTTGATCAAACCATAGTTTGCACATTAATTTGGCTTAGTTTTGTTAAAATGTTGCATTTTTCTAGGTAATGCTGTATTCTGTACCAAAATACATATATAGCTGTCCAAGGTCTGTGCAACCTTTTCACTTAAGCTTGAGTGGGATATAAAATGTCTTATCACAAGATACAGTTTTTCTCCAGTGGACCTGATCTTAAGGTTTTCTCATGCTCAGAGTGCTGATGAAGTTAATTGACAACTATTATTTATTACCTGAGAAGTCAAGAACTGAATCCCCTATAGAAACCTGATGTGTTCAGTGGAGTTGTTTTTTGAAAGTCTGCTGGAAGGGAAGGTAGGATGGCAGGAAAGCTTCTTTTGCAGAGGTATCTCTTAGCACAATCTCTGGGCAAGGTTTCTGTAGAGACGTGTTTGTCAAGAGAAGAGAGGAAACCTCTCCCTCGCTGTAGATCTGTTTTGGTGCTTCTGCACACAAAACATCTAGAGGTAACCTCAGTAGGTGTGATATTTTACACAGAACAGAAGTTTCTGCATGGATCTTGTTAGGACATTAATCTTCCTTCAGTGATGCTTGTGGTATGAAGGTACGCAGGTTTTGGCTTATTGCACACTATTATGCGTCTGAACTTCAGCTGATATATCTCCAGTGATGTCCATACACATTGGACTGGGAGTCTAGTCTTACTGTTTTGTATTTATTTGTCAGCTAAAAAGGAATGCATTGCTTCAAACTTTCTTTTCATTGCTGAATCATGTGTCAAATATATGCAATCTGTTAACTATCCTCCATATAGGAGTTCGGACTGCTAGTGTGATTATTGCTCTGACGGATGGAGAATTGCAAGATGTTCAGTTTTATTATGCAGAACAAGAAGTAAGTCACCTTCACATTTACCAAAACTACCTTCTGTCAAACCTGCAGGCGTTTACTATTGGTTCCGCTGGTTATATGGCTTTGCATTTAATGACTTCTTTTTTTTTTAATTTAGGCCAACAGAGCCAGAAGCCTTGGAGCTATTGTTTATTGTGTTGGAGTGAAGGATTTCAATGAAACTCAGGTAACTTTGCTTGCTTTTTTCTTGTTTTGTTTTTCTGTTATACTACTGTGCTAATAACAGCATCAGATGAAGGCATTTATTTAATTACTTGAGGCATAAATCGTTTCATGTCAGTATGATGTCTTTTAGCAAGTATGAAGGGGCCCGGTTTTGTTTGCTGCAATTTTGTTTTCCTTGTGATTTATGATTGTCTTTCTTTGCAGCTGTCAACAATTGCTGACAGCATCGATCATGTTTTTCCAGTTACAGGAGGCTTTTATGCCCTAAGAGGAACCATTGATTCAGTAAGTTGGGTATTCTGAAACCCAGGAAAAGGCACCCTTTCCTGTATTAATAAAGCATAAATAAAAATGATTGATTACCAAAAATACCATTATCCAAATCTTTCAGATTCTCAAGAAATCTTGCATTGAGATCCTAGCAGCTGAACCATCGAGTGTTTGTGCAGGAGGTAAGTTTCCACAATAATAGTTGATAGGGCAAAAGAATGACAGTGGTGAAATGTCAGTAACTACCTAATGTGGTATAGGAGCTGAAGCCGATGGATGTGTTAGAGTGTCCCCTCAGGCCATGGCTAAAGCTCTGGGTGTCCCTTCTCACCTTAAGAAATAATTGAGCTGATAAACACATAGCTGTTGTGGCTGAATGCCAGTTTGGAGAGTTGGCTGAGGTGGAACTTGGGGATGTGGGGTTGCTGCTTTTTAAAATGTCTCGGAGAAGGAGGAGACAGGAGTGATATGAAGTCAGACTGCCAGGGGTGTCTAAAGGTGACATCTCACAACTTTCTGGGAAGATTATGATCCTGGGATCTGCTAGGACTCATGAGCAGTTAGAACAAGATTCTTCTAAACATTCACAGAAATTTCAGGTTTATTGAATCAGATAGAATTAACTGCATAGGCCAAGATACCTGATATTTCTTCCAAAGTACTAATATTTCACTTATTTACAATGAAAGAACTGTCAGTGCATATGGTAAACATGAAGAATCCCCAGAGGAGCTGTTGGTAATTTCATGCCTTTCATGTCTAGTATATTTAACTTGGATTTGTTCTGGTTTACATTAGCAATTCACTTGCTGTGTTTTTGTTATCTTAAGAGGCTGTTGCAGCAGAGTAAGAGTGACACCATAAGTTAGCTGGAAGGTACAGTTTACAGCATGGCTATTTAGATTTAATCTTGCTGTCTTGTGTTCATTTCCTTATACATTGTAAAAATGAGCAAATAAAAATAAAATAGCAATGATGCATAAAAACTGACCTTGGAAACAGATAACAATAGGAAATTTAGGAAAAATCTAATAAATATCACAGAGAAGAGAAATATTTCACTCTTCATTTCCACATCAATCACAATATGGTCTTGCCCTGAGAATTTCAATTTAAAATAAAATAGGTTTTTATCTTTTGAACTACTCCTAAACATAATTGTGGACTAGACATTTATAAGAATATCTTGTCTGTGGAAAAATGAGAAAAATAATTATTTTGCTCTTAAAAAATCTCCTCCTTGTGTTGATCAAAACCAATTTTAAATTGGTGACATTTGATAGTTGTTTTTTTATTCTATAGGGATAAATTATCTTGTTGTTGTTGTTCTTGTTTTTTTGTATACCGGGCAATTCTGTTTAGTTCAGCAGCTTGTTGCAAGCTTTCCTGTTGAACAAAAATTGCATTTAGCTGCATCAAAAGATGAGTGTTCCAATAGGAGGGATTTCGGTAGTGTTCTTGCAACTGTGTGGAACAGTGTTAAGAATATTGTGAAGTTAAATTTGAAACTGTTTTTTTTTTTGGAATGCAAACTTGCAGGAAAAGATTTGCTCTTCAAAACTGGATATATTTCAGGGGTAAAAAAAGATAAAATTTCTTTTTCAAAATAAATCCATTTGTTTTCTCATTCATGAGTTCAAACCACTTCTCTTTTTGCCAAGCTTGCTAGATAACTAGTTTATTACAAACAAGATTTAAAAACACACAAATGCACTTAAAAATAATTTGCCTTTCTTAAACAAAAAAATTGTTTTCATTGTTTTTGTCTTTCAAATATAAATCAAATATAAATCGGACAAAACCAGTTTCTATGTATTGCTGCTGTTTCAGCCAAATACTGGCAGTTGTATCACTTAAGTTCTGAGGTTTCCTGTGATCCTGTTGACAAAGCCGTCCAGCAAAGGCTGGCACATGCTGAACTGTGGTGCTGAATCATCAGGGCATGAAGACTTGGTTCCCGTGTGCTTGAAGGTTTACTTACAGCAGAAGGGAGCTCAGAAATAGGAGGAGGCTAAAACTGCAGCTCTGAATGGTGTGTACTGTCATGTTATGTGATCTTTGTTACAGGTCTAATTCTTGGTGCTAGCTTCTATTATGAGTCTAGTCCCGCAAGCCTTAGCTGAAATGAATTCCTGCAAGAGATTTTACAGCAAGAGACTGCAAATATTTACACTTGTTCTGGGCTTTTTATTCTTTATTATCACACTTACTTTAACATAGCTAGAGTTTCATCTTTATAATTGTGTGTACCATTGCCTCCTGGAGGGAATCTCCCGGGATTGGACAACTTTTGTAATGTACTTTAGTTGGATCTTAATACAAAAAAAATACTGAAGCACATGAAACCCTCTAAGAATTTTAATGCTTTTATAAATTTAGGTAATTACTAATATAGTTTACTGTTAATGTATGGGTAAGCTATATAGTCATGGACTCATATATGAAAATATATATACTCCTGCATTTAGAACTGGCTGAATATTAGAACATAACATTTTCTAGAAATGCAATATTCTTCCTTCTTTTTTCTAAGTTAGGAATTCTGTTTGGTTTTTTACAAAAATATGTAATTTAGCATTTAAATTTTGACTAAAAAACAGTAAACCTTATGAAAGAATGCAATATATTATCACATTCTCCAGCAAGCGGCTTGCTTGTTTACAGCTATGAAGTATGGTTGTGTCTTCTGTACTTTTTGTGTAGGATTTACCTGAGTGAGGAGGTAATCATCACTTTAGCTTTTAGCAGTATTATTGCTTTTTAGATGTGAGATCACGAGGAGTTTGTGTTGCTCAGTGGAAGCCAGTCTCGATCAGGGTTTAGAGCAGACTGACACAATCGTCGTAACTGTTCTTGCAACTCATAATTACCACTGTGCTGGTGATAACTGGTGATCTCGGCTTCATTTTTTACTTGCAATAGGTTTAGTAAAATGCTGATGAAACTATTTCCATGTGGTGACGATTCCAGTTGGGACTGGCTTTCTGTGACAAAGCTATTGGGCAAGTCTGTTTACAAATTGATCTCATTGCGTTATGACAGCTATCTGATGCTTAATGCTTTTTGACCCTGCAAATTCATTGTTCCCAATGTGGAGCAATGTACTTGGGTCTTCCCTGTTCCCTCTGATTTAAAGTGACCAAGACATGCAGCCTGTTAACAGGCTATCAGTGCAGAGTCAGAGGTGCCTCATATCTTGTTTGACAGCATCATTGCTTTGATTATGCTTATGGTACACAGATGTGATTGAAAGGTTTTGTTGGATGTGGCATCCTACTGGCCACATCAACTACCAGGTGTGGATGCAAGCCGTCAGCTTCTCATCAGAGTCACAGAAGCGAAGCCGACAGCGCAGCCAGTGCACACCAGCTTCAACCTACCATCTCGCTGCCAGCGCTGCCCGGTTATTTCAGTGCTGACCTTTTTCCCTTCGCTGTCTTGTCAAAAGCTGCAATCTATGATCTGACAGTAACTAAAGAAGAAAAGGACGCAGCCAGAGTCAGGACGCAAAATTAAATGGAATTAGCCATTTCAACAGATCATCATCCAGAGCATGTTAATGCTCTGCAGCATCCAAAGGGGTTGGCTTCTTAACAGTATCAACCAAATCCAATACCAGCTGTTTACATTTCCATGCAAGTCTGGTATTGAGATTATATTGTCAGATTGTGGTGGTGGACAGGTACCACCCACTACTGTGCCGAGTGGCAGTGACGGTGAAAAGAAGGGGCAGAGAGGAAACTATCTTGACAAGAGTAAATTTATAGATGTAGCTTTTACCTACAGTTTTTTGTGTTGAATGTCTTTTGCTTGCTGTATCTTTTTAAAGGCACTGAAATAGCTGTCAGTTAAGTGGTTTTGGTTGCTGCCTTTTAAGACCATCAGTTAAGGATAGCGAGGAGAAATTAAAATTGAAGTGTAATTTTATTCCAGCAAGCTGCTTTTATAATAATAAAATTGAGAGAAAAAAAGAAATTACCCTCTTAGCTGGGTGATCAGGTCACTGTGAAGTATGCGGGCTACAAGCAAGTTGGAGGTAATGCACAGTTCTGGGCAGGTAATTCTGGTGAGTGGGCAGTTGCCCTTGGGACTTGCCATGACTCATCTCTGCTGGCAAAAACGGATGTTCATTGAGAACTCCTCTCAGCATATCAGCTGGGTAGGATGTGGAGTGGCTCAAGGCGTGAATCAGAGTTAGATTAAGTCCAGATTCTTACTGGAGTAAGAAACAGCTGAATCTACTCTACAGTCCATTTTCATTTAAAGGAGTGCCCTCCACCCCCCAGTGTGGAACCACGATGTATATATAACCCTTTAAGAAAAGGAGGGCAAATTCTGGTGCTGGCTTTGTACATTTGGTCCTTGTGTTCAGTGAGGTCTCAAATTTTCTTTCTTAGCAGAGTGCCAAAGCATGTGTTTCACTTTAATATACACTCCAGTAAATATTTTCTTTTTCCCTTCCCAAAATATCTTCTCCAATTCCTGTGTTCCTTGCAGCCTGTGTCAGTTCAAAGTACTGCTCTAAGGGAAAGTTACCATGAGAAAAACTAGAGTGTGGCTATCCAGTGTTTAATCATAACTTGTCCTTGTCCGACTCGTCTGAAGTTGCTTTAGACCTCAGTGTAGTGAGACCTCAGGTAGTTCTAGACAGTGATAAGGTCTCCCCTCAGCCTCTTTTTCTCCAGGCTAAACAGCCCCAGTTTCCTCAGCTGTCTCTCATAAGGCAATTCTATCATAGTTTTCTTGCTGGACAATGACTTTTAGTTCCTCCTATTTCTTGTTCATTCTGTGTGCATTTGTGTAGATGCACTTCAGCTGGGCTATTGATACTGCTATGCTCCTGAGGGGAATAGTCTTAATTCCTAAGCAACTACTCACTGTGGGTTGAACCCATACATAACCTTTACAGCTTTGCTGCCACTTGGAGTGCTCTCCCCAACTACCTCCAAGGTGGCAGACAAAAGGGCTTCTCTAGCACACCATCAGTCAGACATTGGAGTGCCATTCCCAGGATTTTTTTCTATCAAGCCAGGTTTTGTCCTCCTTTCCCTTGTGTTGTGTAGGCCATGGTCAAAAACCCCAAAATTTTACTCCTTACACCAGGTTCAGAGTGAGTATTTATTTTCTGGCTTTTCCTATTCCTTCCCTCAGCATTCCCTTTAACAGGAATGCCAGAAGAGAACACTCCCTGTGCACCTGATCCCTGCACCATTCACCCCAAGTCCCTGAAGTCCCTTTTAATGGCCCTCAGGTTTCTTCTTGGGGTTTCAGTACTGCCTACTGGGAAAATCAATAGTGGATAATAGTCCATGGGCCTAACCAGAGCTGAAAGTTTTCTTTCAGCATCTCTAATCGAGGCCCCAAGTAGGCAGCAGCATCTGTAATGTGTCTAGTCTGCATATTTGGCCTTCCCTTCAGAAGGGGGTCCCCTATGACAACAACCTGTTATTTCTTCTTTAGACCATTTCGATGGATGGTTAGGGCATGTTTCTAGACTGAGACCCGTCGTCCACATTAAGGTTTGGTTCCACGTGCAGAGGTTTGTTTCTATTGTGCAAGGGAACCTGAGAGGCCAAGGTTTACACAGGGGAGACATGTCTGCTGTGCTGGGCAGGGACCTGCTGCCATTCCTCTGCATCTCCTAAATTTCTCTGTTTGCCTGAATGGAGAGAGGATCAAGAGTCCTCTGTTGCAGAAGGCATGCCTGCCTCTTGGGTCTGAGATGGGGGGAATAAGGCATTCCAGTAGTTAATCTCCCTCTCATGATCCCTGATGGCCCTCAGCCTCCTTATTTCCTCCCTGAGTTCATTCTCCGAGTATTACTATGGCACCTTTAATTAAGACACTGGGGGGGCAATGGGATGCTTGCGGGAGCAACCTTGAGATAAGTGCTGCTCTGTAAAGCACCAGTGTCATTATGGCATTCTTGGACATTGCTGCTGAAGATTGGTAATGTCAGTGAGAATGTTTTCATTTGGGTATAGGGCAGAGAACAGCTGTTGTCATGTACTTCAGATCACCCTGGAAGGAAATGCTGTATTTGAATTATTTTTCATAACATTCCTGTTTTTACTTACAGAATCCTTTCAGGTTGTGGTAAGAGGCAACGGCTTCTATCATGCAAGAAATATCGACCAGGTACTCTGCAGCTTCAAGCTGAACGACAGCCTTACTATCAGTAAGTTTGCAGGCTGATGAATTCCAGTGCTCTCTGGGGCTGTGACACCCTAAGGGTGACAAGTGACACAGCCCATCTGTTGTCCATGTTGTGGAGTCCTTGTGATCAATGTGGGGTGAGATTGGTAGGAGTCTGCACCTAACAGAAGCTTGAAATTCATGCTTATTCAATCCTGTGACCTGTCGACATGGTATTGTGAGGGCTTACGTGGGGAATGCTGCTGCCCAGTGAATTTCAGTAGTGTTGTGTTGATGTATCTGGTGATGTATATAGCTAGTATTTTAGGCTTTAAGAGGGGAAGTAAAATTGCTGCCTATTCTCTTGTTCATTACCAGTAAAAAGAAGTAATGCAATCTTGATCCCAGGGTGGTGCCTTCAGAGTATTTATTCAGCAATTCAGGAGACACTAAAGCAGAGCCCTCCCAGGCCTGCTTCTTTCCTATGTGATGGCCATTGCTGGTCTCATCACAGAAATCACGCAACACAGAAACCCCATGTCACTGCCATGCTAAACAGGGTCTTTTGTTTGATGTCTCAGCAGCCAGGCAAAGGGCTGAATGGTCAAAAAAGATTGAGTGTCCAGTTTCTCAGCAGTCTTCTCATTCCCAAGAAACAGTTTATGCCTGGCAGAGCGAAACCCAGAGCAGAGGGGAGCTTTGCTTGTTTTCTGTATATGCAACCCTTGTTGACTGAGCACAGTAGAGGCTTTCATATCCTGTCGTGGTCAGACTGGTGCCTCCTCTAGCACTGAATTCACTTACAAGAGGGAGCACATGAATCGCTCCTTCATTTCCCCTCCTAGTTGCCTACGTGGAGGCTGCATTAAATAAACTGGTGGTCTTGCTTTCATTCTGCTTGCAGATGCTGTTTGCCCGGGATTTGTTTCTTGTGGTCTGCTATGTAGACAGACTTTGGGGTTTTTTTGCCTTTTCCTTAATGCACTGGCACCTTGACTGGACTGCACACAGTGAGTGCTGGCGCAGACCTGGAGGCACACATGGGGAAAGAAACCTAATTCCACATTTCCTTCATGCTGTGGTCTCCTTGGGTTAGGTCTGCAACAGATGGTGGGATGAGACACTTATCTATACTGGCTTCTTTCCCCTCAGGCTCACCCTAAGACATATCACTATAATTTCCATAGTCTCATCTCTGCCAAAGCAGGAAAATAAGCTTTGTCTTCAGGTGTGTTTGGTGTTGGTGAAGCATGAAGGAGCAGCTCTTATATCTGTTGTTGCTTGAGTTAATTTTTTTCATAGGTAGAAAGAGTAATCAAGCCTCTAAGGTTTAAATAAGGTGGTAGATTTTACTAGCCCCTAATTGAGTTGAGTTGGAGTTTGTGATCCTGTCTTTCTCTGCACAAGCACCTTGGCTGGTTTGTTGTGTCATTCAGGTGTGGTCACAGCAGTGACTTACCTGCTCTTGTGCACTTTTAGTGGAGTGGCCTGACAGAATTGCTGCTGGGCCTCTTCTTGGTGTTCATGGGACTTGGCTTTCTGGATGTGGCATTTGAAAGCAACAGGATTAGCATTGCTGACTCCTGGAGTAGGAAAGTGCAGGAAGGCGGGAAATCACCTGTGGCCTTGCTTTTGTCTCTGCCTACACCAGAGCTCTGTAAGCATGAGCTGTTTCTGGATGGTGATACCACAAAGAGGAGGTTGGGGACAGGAAAAACAGCAGCTAGTGCAGGACAGGACCTCACAGTAACATCAGTCATGGCTCCTCTCTGCCTGTCTCCTGTATGTGACCAACCGTGGGGTTTTTTTCTGTGCTGTCTATCCACTTCAACTCCACCCCACTTCTGTTATACCTTTTCCTGGGCTTAGATAATGCAACCTTGATCCACGACTAAGTTGTGGTGTAAGAGTATTCAGTATGAGTAGAGTTTGCATGCAGACAGGGAAGATGAGTATTGCTCAAAGCTGACTTCCAAATGGCTGATCACTGCTATCAGGAGCAGAGATGTACTTCCATTTCTCAGCTCTGCTATCTCTGGCCTGATAACATTATACTGGCATGAACAAGAAAGGTCATCCTTGTACTTGGCTTTGTAATCAGTACTATTGGGGAATACTGGTACTTGCATATGTACTGAATTTGTCTGTGGTTTTCATCGGTGACAGTGCTTCGCCAGGGGGTGGCCTATTTGGGACAATTTCTTTTTTACATCCCCAGTGGTTTGTTGGTTGTGTGTTTTTTTTTCCAGGTGAAAAGCCGACCTTCGTTCATGATACTTACTTACTTTGTCCTGCCCCAGTGATAGAAGATGCTGGACAGTAAGTATTGCTTCCAGCATGCATCAAAAGAAGGGACTTCTGGATAAGGATGTCATTAAGGATGTCCAAAATGCTAAGCTAGTAAATTTATATGTGTTTGGTAGTATTACCTCCATCCCTTTTGTGCCAAATCATCTACCTAGTATGAGCCAGTGTTAGCTGTGTTTGGTGTTGGGTCTTTAGCAGAGCTTAACCAAAGGCCTTGGTGGACCATGATCCCATATCATAGAATCACAGAATAGTGGTTCCTCTTCTGTTCCTACATCTTGGGTTTTTTTCAGACCAAAAGGTAATTGAATTCCAGGCAAGCTTTTCATTTTGATTGAATAGAGATGCTGGATTTTGAATTCCGTGCTGCTGTTGTAGATTTTGCTTCCTGTGTTTTGCAGACTGCTCTGGCTAGTGTTAGTATTTTTCAGTTGTTGTAATCCTGCAGACTCCTGGGAGAGATGGCAGAAGGTCCTACCTTGTCCCTTGGTGGTCTTGTGGGTGCTTTCATACTGTACTGGGCAGGGAGGAGGAATGCTTTCCTATTTGTGGGTGAGGGAAAGTTGGGTTTTTGTGGGGCTTTTTGCTTGCTGGTTAGTGTTGGGGTTTTGTTCTCCTTGGACCCTTTCTCCAGTATTAGAGAATGGCTGGGAGTAAAGAACAAATTGTTCTTTATTTTCACTGTTATTTGAGCATTTTGCCCCTTGACCTTAGTGCAGGTATTCTGGATTTACTTGGATATAAAAGAAAATACATTCTGTCTCTTTAAGCAACAGAAGGGATTTGGGGAAAAAAAGCCTTTTTTTTTTTTTGGTGCTATGAAGGGTAATATTGCAAATGTCTGAGACTGTTATGACTCATTCTCCTATTGCCCTTTGCTCCAGGTGGGATGGTGGGGGTTTGATAAAAAGCATACAACCCAGCTTAATTAAGCTAACTTAAGAAGGGTAGCTCTTGGGCAAGCAGAGAGACAAATGCAAGTAAGCACCTGAAGCCCTGAGAATGTCTTGACTCAGCGGGACGTGTTATCCATGTGTGTTCATGAGCCAATGGCTAAAACACAGCGAGAATAAAGGGAACAATGGGTATAAAGATGACACTACAAATAAGTGTATCTGCTTTGTGCTTTAGGGTGGTTTTCCTACAAGTCAGCATGAACAACGGGCTAACATTCATCTCCAGCTCTGTCAGCATCACCAGCACACAGTGTGTAAGTAATTGCAATGGGGCTTGACAGAGAAACCATGAGAACTTGGAAAGAGATAGTGGCTCTTTAGGCAAAGCCTCCTTGAGTAAGCGTGAGCTCTCTACAGCTTCCGCATCACAGTTATTGACTGGATCCCAGCCATTGTTTGAAGAATAACCAGCGCTAGTTAAGATTAAAATGTTATTGATGATGGATACATGGTGATAGATTTAATGAATAAAAAATCATAACAAAAGGCACCCTGCCCATTCCTCTCCCAGGAAAATAATCCTCAAAGCTAGAGTTTGACTAAAAGGGAACCTGGGAAAATGAGGGATGGAGCATCAGGAAGCAGTGCCCTGTTGAGCTTTGAGGACCCTTATGGGATCTGGGCGAAAGATGCAGCTGCCAGGACTTGGATCTAGAACGGCTACAGTGTGGAAGGTCCTCTAATCATGCATGGTAATTTTTTTTGGTTACAGGTTACAGTATTTGTTCTTAGACCTCTCCTATTTTCCTTTACTAGGTCAGGATTTGCTAAGCTGCTTTTACAGTTTTAGTGACAGGAGCCTGCTTGCTTTTCTCTTGGTGTCACAGGGAATGACCAAAAAGAAATGGCAGCTTTAGATCCTGGGATGAGCTTCTTGATAAAATGCTGCTGCTCAGCCTAGCTGAGGGAGAATATGCTGCTGCAGGACAGCTGTGGCTGTGATATGAGCATCTCCTAGTCAAAAAGGTTGCTTCTCCTCAGGTGGAGTTTCATGGACCAACAAGTAGAAGTGATCCTTTAGCAAAAGCTGGTTTTAGAATAAAATAATCAAAATGAAGAAGCAGACTACTAGATAAGCCAGTCGTCTTTCTTGCCTTGGAGTAAAACCAGGCAATGCCTATAGCTGGAGCAAGCAAGTACAGTAGCTAAAGATTTGGCCCTGTGCTTATGGAGGAAACAAGGTTTGCTGAAGTACCTTACAGCAAACACTTTGTATCAAAGTTGAGCTTTATTGTTGTTAGTGTCAAAAGGACTTTTATAGCCTGTGCCAAATGCTGTCATACTGATTTGTAATCACTATTGGCCTTCTTGACAGCTGCAGAGCAGAAGGGGAAGAAGGAAAACAGAGAGGTGGTGACTGGAACTTGCAGATCTTGTTTTCTGGTGTTTTCAGCAACAAACCTGGGAAATCTCACACCAGATTGCTGGAGCTGTCCAGAGTGCAGGAACTCAGGACTTAGCAGAAATATGTTTGCTGCTCCACCTGATAATGTTTCCAAGACTTTCCTGCGAAGTCTGACAACTGATATTTTCACATTTTATTCTCCTCTTCTACCTCAGATAAAATAAAGCCTTTTGAGTCTGCAGTGAAACACAAGTGTTAACTAGTACGTTTAAGTTACCCTGTTGTAATTCATTTCTGATGAAAACCGAAGTCTTAGCCCTAGCTGGGGTTCCTGCAGGCCAAAGCATGGACTAAGGAAGCTTTCCTCTCAGTAGCCTTAGGATAAAGAGAGGAATCCAATCTTTAGTCCTGTCAATCTCAATATTTTTGACCAGCCTCTTGCAGATTGAACATGAGGGAGACAGGGAACCTGATTCTTAGCTGGTATAAAAAAAGGCTGTCTCACTCCAGTTACATCCCATAAGTAGGGACATTGGCAGTTCAGTTTTCAACTTTGTCCTAATTTCATGCATTTCACTCTTCTCTTTCTAGAGACTCCCTCCATTTCCTTTCCTCTCCTGTCCCCTCTTCTGTGGGTGGCAGTGAGCTGGCCTGCTCAGCTCTCCTCCCCAACTGGCCCTTCTGTCCTTTCTGTACAGTAAGTATCTTCACTTTACTGCTAAAGCCTCTGTGTGATCCCTGTGCTTATTTATGTTCAGCTGCATGATGCCTGTTATTTCCTTTTCCAAGTCCAGCTTCACTATGATATTTTGTATATTTAACCATTAACAGAGGACTTTTTAGCATCTTCCTTTCAGCAGCTCCTGAGCTGCTGCTGGCGTATGTCTCAGCTATTTATATGAGCACTTAGCATGGGAAAAACAACACCTAGGAACAAAGGCTACCAAACAAGGAGGGAGTAACAGTAGCAGTAGCATGTGCGTCTGTCTCATGCACTGCATTGGATTTGGTTTTACAGCAATATCTCTTAAAATTATGCTTGACTTTTAGTCACTGTTTCCTCAGCAAACTGACTTAAATGCGAATTCATGCCTTTCAAGTGTCTGCTTTCCAGATGTGTTACTGCTATATGGGGCCACAGAAGGGTCAGAGAGGGGGGCTGAATGGCAGCTGGGTAGTGTACCTTCTAACAGGGCTGCTTTGAGCAGGGGATCTGGCACATGTCACAAGTGAATGAGTTAAATTGTGTATCCGAAACAGGTCAGTTTGCTGCATCTGTAACAAGAGGCCACACACTAGTGCAGGGATGGTGATGTCGTGACGTAGAGATATGGAATACTGGGCTATCTGGCTAAAAGCATGGAGTAAAAGCCGTGTTTTTGTTAATCCCATCCTGAACATGTCAGTCCTGATTCTCACCTAGACTTTGCAAAGCTCTTATCAGCTGGTACTTTCTTTTCAACCCTCAACCTATTTGTTGCCCAAAAGGGAAAACAAACCCACCTAGAACAGTGAAGGGAACTCCTGTTGTCCCAAGAGGCTAAACATAAGTTTCTGATGTCATGGGAATGCAACAAGTAAATTCAGATTTATTAAGGTGATTCTCATGGACTTCATCGTCTGTAATTTGGAACTTGCTTTCTTTCCATTTATCCTCCTACCTGTCCTTCTTTGAAAATCTCTTAACAGCTTTCTCTCTGGACAACTCCTGTTCCCTCTGCCTGATTCACAGATCTTTCTTCCAGCTCTTTTCACATCTTCCTAGTCTCAGGCTGTCCTGCCGTTTGCTGCCAGGTTTGCCTGTTCTCTGGTAGTCCTGTTGCTGGTGAATTTTTCTCCAACTCAGAAAATATGCATGCAGTTGGTTAGGTTTCTTTTCCCAGTATAGGAGAAATAACTGGAACACCAGTGCTAATCTTAACCTCATCACAGAGCCCAGTGCAGTGCAAGGAAATAGTGTGTCCCAGCATGCCACTGCTGATCTGTTACAGATGTTTAGTTTCCCAAAAGCCACGTTGTCTGTATGTTCTGCAGGCACCATGCAGTGTATGAAGGCCTGCTTTCCTGTAGTTGTCAGGACAATATGCAGAGTTAATACCCCTTCTGAGCACATTGACATGAAATTATCTGAGTACAAGGAGTCCGTCAGGATTTACCCAGGAAGATCAGAACTGTAATTTTCTTTTGTGAAAGAAGCCTGCTGTGAAAAGCTAATTTCAGGTATTAACACTTGAATTTTTTTTTTCTTAATTCTGGTCATTTTGAAGAAAATGTAACTTCTATTTTGAGTGTAGACCCTTAGCTACCTGGCCCTGAAGTCCCACTGTTCTCTGCAGTGAAATAGATGGAAGAGAAGAATTTTGAATTGTTAAGATCATAAGTACAGAATGTCATTAAAAATAGTCAAATGAGCCCTGGGAAGATGATATATTAAGAACCAGTGGTATTAAGGACTAATTTGTATGTGCAGTTTGAGTTGAGGCAGGTTTGAGAGCTGATGAGGCTGAGTAAGTTGTGCTACGTTCTGTGATGCTGGTGTGCAGCTACCCATAAGCTCTTAACTCCAATATTCCCTTTCTTTGTATACTAGCATTTGCATATTCTGTCTCTAGTGATGAAAGTTTGCTCTGCACATCTGAGAGTCTGTGGTCACGTATTTTGAAATACCCCTTTTGACAGTGTTAAGGGACGTGTGAGCACAGATTTGGGAATGGTTTACATACAAGTGTAGCGCCTTTGAAATTAGTGATCTATAAGCATGCCATAAACTTAAATTATATGTATACACACCACAAACAGGCGGTACTTCCATGAATGATGACTTCAAATACAGATTTATTGTACTGATATGACCCTAATGAAAATGATGATTTACTTTGCGATCTACCTGAGACCCTTGTAGTGAGGGAAGTCAGGTTCATTTTGCACAATCTAATTGTGTAACTTCAGGGCTTCTACCTTGTTTGTGCACATGCAGATAACTCAGAGGTAATTATCTTTCTTTTGCAGCTGACTGGGACCATCCTTTTCATTGCTCTCTTGATTCTCTTTCTGCTGCTGGCTCTGGCTCTCCTTTGGTGGTTCTGGCCCCTCTGCTGCACAGTGGTAAGTAAAGCATTTTATTCTTTTGATTTGGTTTCATCTCATCTCTGTGAAAGCAAAGTTAAAGTGTTGGAGTGCATGGTTAACTTCATTTAAGAAAAATGATACCAGGTTTGTAAGGTCCTGATTCAACAGATTGCTTCAAGTGCTTGTTGAAGTTGTGCTGGTCTGGGTTTTGGAATGTTGCAATGTCTGTGTGATTTTAAAGCAGAATGAGACTTTTAAGTGAACTTGTGGACAGGGCCCAAGTTTGTGTAGGGATTGAGACCTACCTAGGACAAGACTTGATACCTGCTGCAGAGAAGTGTAATGGAACTCAGGGGATAGAGGAGTGTAGCACTGAGATGGATTAACTCAGATTTTTCTTTATATATTTTATATATTCCAGGTGATCAAGGAGCCACCACCACCACCACCTCCAGAGCCTGTAAGTATGCTATTTTTGTGCTATTGTACTGTCTGCAGCCTCTGTAGTATATGCTGCTGCCCAGGAACATCAGCCCTGTAGGTGTCTTAATGACACCTTGAAGGCTATGAGAGGAAGTCTCTTGGGTCAAGACAGTTATTTCTGCCTTCTGGTCTCTTTATATATATGCACCTAGATTATTTCTATCCTCAGAGAAATAGTTGCATAACTCAGAAGTCCACAGACCAACAGTTCCTACAGTATTTTGTTCTTTTGGCTGCACATCAAACAGGTGTGTAAGCAAATCTTTGCTTTTCAGGCTGTGCTGAAATGTGTCCCTCCTCCAGTAAAACTACCCTTGTTCTCAGCAGGAGTTTAGCCCAGATTGGCAGTAAGGAACAAAGTCTGGTAGCTGGAAGAAAAGACAGCAAAGACCACGTTTCTGTGGCATTGCTGCAGGAAAGGGAGACAAGAGTCTGCCCTGGCTGTGGTTCTGCTGCAGAGTGACCTTTGGAAGAACATTTAGCCCTTCTCCATTTAGACTGGGAGCTGTTTGAGGCACAGTGGTATTTTGCTCTCTTAGGGACAGTAACGTGCTGGCCTCAAGCTCAGCTTAGTTTCACTGTATTAATTTCATGAAAATAATAGTAATAAATAAAAGTACCTCCAGAGGAAACTCATGCCTGCCTTTTGATTTCTGTGCTAGGCATAGACAATTAAATGGTGGAAAAATACTTCCCAAACCCACAAGAGAGGCTTACAGTTTGCTGCTAACTTGCTGTAACTTGGCATAAATACTGGGGGGCAACTACAGCTGCTGTTTTGAGGTTGCCAGAGGCCACCATTACTGTGTATGTGATCCTGCTGCTTGTCCTGGGTAGCAGCTCTGGGACAATTTAAATGTGCAAAAAATCACACTGGTTTTAGTGATTAGTATTGTCACAAAGCAGGCAATTGTAGCCGCACTGTGTTTTAAAGCAGTTTTAGAGCCCTGTAAGAGTTCACAGATGCTTTGTGATTGCTTTGATCAGCAGAGATTTTAAATGCAGTCTAAGAGACTGTGACCTTATGTAAGTCTCTAGGAGTAACTGATACAGTCTGGTATTAGTGCTGCTAAACTGAATATAGTTGCCTAACACTTGCTCTAAACTACAACCATTAGATTTCCATTAATTTTTCAAAATGTATGTGGTAGCTGTTGATGTTGCTTTCCTGTGTGTTCAGTGTAGATGATGTTTGGTATGAATCCTTTATCAGCTGGAAAAGTAGCAACCATTATGATTAACTGTGTCCTGCTACTGTCAGGCTTGCCAGCATAAAGGATTGTTAGACATGAAGACTTGAAATCTTGCATGGCACGAAGAGGCAGGATATACAATATAGTACTCAAGTTCACAATGAAATAAAGTATAAATGGATTAAACCTGCTGATGTAATTCATTGGGTATTGTTTTACATGTGGCATGAAATGGGATAAAATTTGTTTGTGCGTTTGTTATACACTTAAACAAAAACAACAACAAAACCCAACACCAAACCAGTGTCTTCTTTCTATATTTATTTCTCTGATTTAGGATTAAAAAAAAAACAAACAGCAAAAATACCCCAAACAATGTAAACCAAAACAAAAAAAATCCCAAACCTGTAGCTGAAAGATGAGATGTCATCTTTCAGTCCCTGAGTAACTGATGGAAATACCTTTCTCCAAGACATAATCTAAGATTTAAGTAAAAATTAAGGCCTGTTTTTTTAAAAGGTATTGTTGGCTTTTGATCCTTTTACTTTCTAATAGAAACATGTAGGGCAATTTTAAGAAAATGTCACCTTATAATCTGACAATAGTTTGTGTCCTCTAGTATTTGGATTTCACTTGATTATTTTTGCTGTTTTAGTAAAAACTAAGTCCTGGCAGCATTTCTAGAAACGTACTTGTACTGATTAGCAGAGACCACTGTGCTTGGCCAGTCCAAGAGCAGCACACACGTCTACATATCAGCATGATGTGTAGTTTGTCTTTATTATAAAGAGTGAAAGGAATGAAGATGGTATCGTAGGAGGCTTGTTGAGCTCTTTCCTTTATTACATGTGTACTTAGAGAGTGTCATGGTGTGACTTTCAGCTGCCTCAACTCAGTGTAATGACAGGGAGTCTGAGAAATCCCAGTGACTTCTTTTGGCTCAAGGTGATTGAGCTGGAGATGTGTGTTCCCAAGGTTGTTGAACTAGAAACATTTGCCTGCTTTTAGTTAAGCAAGAACAGAACAGTGAACTCAAAAGTAAAGTCCTGATTCAGGCTCTCCCATATTAAAAAAATAGTAATCTTCAGTATTTATAATTGCAGGTCAAAACTCTTAATGTGAGCTTCCTGGCAGTTTGGAGATGCTCGAGTGTGATCCTGTTTCCAAACTATACAGCTTGAGCCAGACTCTAAAGAATGAAGCAGAGTAGAATAACTGGTTACAGCTGCCACGAGAGAAAGGTCAATGCACATGTTAGAAAACTCACAGTGGTAGCTTTTTTCCCCTGTTAAGTGACATTAATAAATGATTTCTTTGGGTTAACCAATTGCTGCATTTTCTGCATACCATACTAGTAAGCCAGTACAATGTACGATTCATCTCCACTTTGCCTTCCCTGACAAGTCAGTTGTGATTTTGGAGCTCAATGCATATTTGACTAAATAAAAGCTGCCTGAAGAGAGAGATAGGCAATCTTCTTTGGCTTCCCTGGTTGAAACTGCAGCTGCAGATACAAGGGACTTTTGTATTTTTGTCAGCAAGTAAGTATTACACAAAGCCACATATCCAAGTATTGGACCATAGGATATTAATTTGTTTTCCATAGTTTGTGCCATTTATGTGAGAACAGCAGCAATATCTCTATGTCTTTCCCATAGGAATCAGATGATGAAGATGGATTGCCAAAGAAAAAGTGGCCAACTGTGGACGCATCTTATTATGGAGGTCGAGGTGTTGGTGGGATTAAGAGGATGGAGGTATTTGACTCCTTCTTTAGTATTGTAAAAATCACCACATTTAATTATAAATTGCAGCAATACGTTTCTATGTGATTTTTTAAATGCCACATTGATGGACCAGAAACTGGGATTTAATTAGGGCTTTTCCACCTGATTGCACCTGCTGTCTGAGTAAGACATCAAACTGCCATGATTCACATAAATAATTAAGGGAATCTAGCATTATGAGCCTGAGAAATGTTGCAGGGTAAGAAATGGGATAGGCACCAAAAGACATTTTATTTTACTGAATCAAACCCTTCCATTGGTGCATTTGGGTCCAGTTGTCTTGTCTCAGGCAGTTACATTGTTCTTGAATATCAGAAGGTGCCTTCTACACTGTGCTGGGTTAGCTGGAAGCAGTTGATTTCTGGAATTTTAAGCAGTGATTTTTTTTTTCTTCCCCCCACCCCAGTCTTGCTGTAAGATTCATGCACAAGCCAGTCTTGATGTGTAAAGTTAGGCACTACTGTAAAAGAAACCTGCCTTGTGCTGTCCTGTGGCATATACGTTCCAGCGAGTGGGTGGATAATGCTGCGATCAGCTGCTAACTCCTGTAAATAACCATGTTGATGAAATCAAGTCAATATAATATAAGGCAGGGATCTGTTACTTGTTTGCATCAGCTGAAGACCTAACAATTTCTTTTTAGGAACGTTGCATCAGAAACTGCCAGTAGATCTAATTAGTAGCTGTGGGAGGTGTGCTAATATGAGCCAACCATGAATTTGGGCAAGCTAGGGTTAACAGAACAAAAGCAATGGTTTTCCTGCATGCCTGCAGTTGAAGAATTACATCTTAATATCCTTTACTATTTCCCTGAGAAGAATTTTTTATTCTTGATGCTGAATCACAGAATCACTAGGTTGGAAAAGACCCCCAGGGTCATTGAGTCCAACCATTCCTGTCAACCACTAAACCATGCACCTCATCTACCCATCTTTTAAACACTTCCAGGGATGGGGACTCAACCGCTTCCCTGGGCAGTCAGCCTGTTCCAGTGTCTAATGACTCTTTCCATGAGAAATTTTTTTCTGATGTCCAGCCTGAACCTCCCCTGAGTAAGCATATGGATCATGTATTGCCTTTGAATACAGGATCACATTTCTGTCTGAGGCTCAGACAACAAATACAGAATTTCAGCATGAAATAAATAGTGTATAATACATGAAGTTAAAGTTACTGTCCCTCTTGTGACCGTGCAAGCTCTTCTTTATATAGAAGAGCTGTTCTTAATAGGAACTGCACAACTACTCTTAAGATGCTCCTTAGCCATTCAAGTACTGGTCCAATGACCTTGTTTTTGCTTTTGAACTAAAAAACAGGAGCTTCTTAGGGCTAGCTGTAAAGACTGCCTACCTTCACGTGGTGCTACTGCTTCCTCTGCAGGAGGCAATGGGAAATGCCTTAGGTTACTGGAAGCCACAAATGCTTCAGGATGATTTTGTATGGGAATATTTTACTGTTAAATGTGTTTTTCTGATTATAGTGGTATTTTTGGTGCCTCTGTAAATCTGGCTTCATATCTGATAGCACTGGATCATCCAGTGGGAATCATAGTATGGTTTGGGTTGGAAAGGACTTTAAGATCATCTAGTTCCAACCCCCCTGCCATGGGCAGGGACACCTCCACGAGATCAGGCTGCTGAAGGCCCTGTCCAACCTGGCCTTGAACACCTCCAGGGATGGAACATCCACAACTTCTCTGGGCAACCTGTGACAGTGCCTCACCACCATCATAATAAAAGATTTCTTCCTAATATCTAACCTAAATCTTAGATTTCAGCTTTACTGTTACCCCTCATCCTATCACTATGGTTCCTGACAAAGAGCCCTTTGCCTTCTATGACAAGGTGATATGCTTAATGGATGAGGAAAAGGCTGTGGACATAGTGCACTTGCTTGGACTTTAGTAAAGCCTTTCACGACACTTATCAGAGTATTCTGCTTGAGAAACTGGCTGCCACTGGTCTGGACAGGTGCACCCTCTGCTGGGTAAAAAAACTGACTGGATTGGTGGGACTCAGAGTTGTGGCAGGTGGAGTTAAATCCAGTTGGAGGCTGGTCACAAGTGGTATCCCTTAGGGCTCAGTGCAGGGTCCAGTTCTGTTCAATGTCTTTATCAGTGATCTGGATGAAGGAGTTGAATGTACCCTTAGTAAGTTTGCAAGTGACCCTAAGCTGAGAGGAAGCGTTGGTCTGTTTGAGGTTAGGGACGCTCTACAGGGAGTTGTGAACAGGCTGGGTTGACGGGCTGAGGCAGATGGGGTGAGGTTTAACAAGGCTAAGTGCTGAGTTCTGCACTCGGGAGACAACAACCCTGTGCAGAGCTACGGGCTTGGGGAAGAGTGGTTTGAAAGCTGCCTGGCAGAGAAAAACCTGGGAGTGTTGGTTGACAGACAACTGAAAATGAGCCAACAGTGTGCCCAGGCCAAGAAGGCGAGTGGCATCTTGGCTTGTATCAGAAACAGCGTGGCCAGCAGAACCAGGGAAGTGATTGTGCTCCTGCACTTGGCACTGGTGGGGCCACACCTTGAATCTTGTGTTCAGTTTTGGGCACCTCACTACAAGGAAAATATTGAGGTCCTGGAACGTGTCCAGAGAAGAGCAGTGAAACTGGTGAAAGAGCTGGAGAACAAGTCTTAGGAGGAGCAGCTGAGGGAACTGGGGTTATTCAGCCTGGAGAAAAAGAGGCTGAGAGGAGACCTTATCACTGTCTACAACTATGTGAAAGAATGTTGTAGAGAGGTGAATGTTGATCTCTTTGCTCAAGTAATAGCTGATAGCATGAGAAGGAATGGCTTCAGTCTGTGCCAGGGGTGGTTCAGATTGGACACTAGGAAGAACTTCTTCACTGAAAGTGGTATCAAAGGGGTATCAGGCTGCCCAGGGTGGTGATTGAGTCACCATCCCTGGAGGTATTTAAAAGATGGGTAGATGAAGTGCTTATGGATATAATTTAGTAGTGGACAGGTACAGTTGGGCTTGATGATCTCAAAGGTCTTTTCCAGCCCAGTGATCCTATGATTCCGTGATTACCCATCTTTTCCTGTAGGCCCCCTTTAGGTACTGGTTGGCTTCTCTCCTTTATGTTAAACAAACCAAACTTTCTTAGCCTTTCTTTGCATGGGAGGAGCCCTTTGATAACCTTCATGGCCCTCTTCTGAACTCACTGTAAGAGATCTATGGCCTTCCTATGCTGAGGATTCCAAAACTGAATGCAGTATGTAGTCTAATGTCTGTGAAAACCATCTGCTAGTAGGGACTGCTGGAGTGTCTCCACATATAATGTGCTCTTCTGACTTCAGGTGCGATGGGGAGACAAAGGGTCAACAGAGGAAGGAGCAAAATTGGAGAAGCCTAAAAATGCTGTTATTAAGCTGCCAGAACAGGAGTATGAGCCATGGGAACCCAAGCCGAAAAAGCCCCATGTAAGAAAACCACCTTCCCAGCGGAAATGGTACACTCCAATCAAGGTAATGTCTCTGTCCCATAGTTTTGCAAGTCTTTTTTGTTACATGTCTTACTACATCCTGCTTCTTTGGTGTGGCCTTTCTTATAGTTGAGCTGGGAGAGCTTGTTTAGAAAAATGGCCAGTAACACCCAACTTTGCCCGGCATTGAATGTCCCATTTCTTGGAACATGCGTTTCACCAGGCACTGTGCTGCCATAGTTTTTTGAGGAAAAGCAGAGGGTGTTGTGGGACATGAACAGATATCTTCCCTCCCTCAGCTTGCACCTTCTTTACAGGTACTTTCGCACAGCCTGGATTGTAACATCAGATATTTCAACTCTTATGGAGGGTGGAGGCATGTTGCTATTTTATGCCGTCTCAAGGCAGCACACAAAGATCATCAGATAAACTGCACCATTCTTGCTTTGCTTGCACTGTGGCTAAGGCCTTGGGTTAGGATTCGTCTCTGTCCCCATCTCGTTCTGCCACAAGACATAATGTTTGATTTTGGGCAAGTTGTTCAGTCTGTCCATGCTTTTATCCCCATTACTTCTGTGTCATTATAGTATCTGGTGTCTTCCTGTCTTTTAATGTATGTATCCTCACACAACCCTTGAGGCAGGGCAGAGCTGTTGCCTCAGCTTTCAGAGAAGGAAGCTGAAGGACTAGCGTAGGCTAAGGGAGCAGCATACCATGCTTATCCCAGAAATGTGTGGCCATGTCCCGGAGCAGTGCTTTGTGGGATGAGGTCCCCCCTTCTCACCATGCTCACAGATCAGTTTAACAGTGCTTGAATATACTGTCTGGAAAGTAGCTGCGAATTTTAAAGCCTGCCTAGGTAGATAGTCTTGTGGCTGTTTATCCATGCTCCAGCTCACCTCCCATCAGTACAGTACTTTTGTTATTCTGCCTTTTGGTGACACTTACCTAATCATACCTCTTAAGAGAGCTGTTTGTAGTAAAATCCTCAGTGAGTTTTGAGCAAGTTGAATTTTACTCCTGTTGGGTACATTACCCCATTCAGATCTCTTTCTGGTTGTCCTGATAAGCAGTGTACAGAGGGACAGGGCACAGGAGCAATGTTTGTGCAGATATTTTAATGCAGAAAGACTGGATCAACTGACCTGTAGTTTAATGTCATGCTGTTTCCCCCAGATTTCTTGAACGTGTCATGTTTATTATAATTATTTTTATTCAAGGGCAAACTTGATGCACTGTGGGCTTTGGTTCGACGAGGCTATGATCAAGTCTCTCTTATGAGACCGCAGCCAGGGGATAAGGTAAGGTGTTGCACACACATTGGTACGTCACTTCTCCATTAGCAGCAGCAATGCTCTCCTTCCTCCCCTCCAAACCATCTCACTCATTGTTTTGGGGTAGTTTGGGTGAGTGTATCTGTCTTCATGTTAAGAACTTAGCCTGTGGTATGTGAAACAACTGAGTCAGTCTTGTGTATTATTTAAAAGCAGCCTCCACCCCTTCTAACCCCCCAAATCAAAAATGTATCCAGTCTCTGTCAGTGAGCATGTGGCTGAGGATACTGCATCTGAGCCTGTGTCAGTCCTCACCTTTGGAGGACTTGGAGACCACAGAGCCTGCCCAGTAGGACATTTTTTTAAGCTATGGTTATCATAGGGCAAAAATGCATAGCAAAATATGTTGCATTGTTTTGGGGTAGTTTGGGTGAGTGTATCTCTCTTCACATTACACTAAGGCTAAACATTTTTCGCAAGAACTAGAGATTTCAAACTGAGCTAAACTGTTTGCTGTGGTATCTATTTGAAAGTATTGTCCCAAAAGGTCAGCAGCAATGTCTCCAGTGTGGTCATTTGAGCAGACTGAGGAAGAAGCTTGGCAGCCACAGTAGTGTATGAGACTTTTTTCAGACCTGTGAGTTCTTAGTCTTTTTTTTTCTGGTGACGTGTTGCAGCCAAAGCTTAGGTTCTTTGTTTGTGGGTTCTAGGTGAGTGTTTTGAATTTAATACACAGTAGTCAGTCTACACAGTAATTATCCTTCCTACCCAACTTTGTAAAAATATTTCTCAGATTTAATAATAGGGTGAAGTCATTAATGAGAGAAATCATGAACAGTGCAGGTGATTAAGAAACAAATGATAGCAAAGTTAGTGGAGAATAAGAGTTCCTGTAGAATTTTGTGCAAAGACACATTTCTTAGTCATATCATATATGCAGAGTGTGTCTTCTGCCGTGATAAAGTCTATTGGGCAAACATAGGTCAGGAGTAGACTCCATTTGTGTGGAAGCAGGGAGTTTCTGTGCTGCCCCTTAGTCACTTGTTATAGCCAAGTTCATCTCCCCACAAGAGAATAGCAGCATTATAGTTGTGTCTGTCTTGTTATTCTGAGGGAACAACGCTATTGAGTACTGATGCTTTGGGCCGTTATGCCTTCGGAGCTGGCTTTCTGCAGCAGCACTTTGAGACATAAGGACTGAGCAGAGAAGGCAGTATCTTTCGCCCCTTCTGTGGCCCTTCTCTGGACAGAGTCCAAATATTTCATCACCTTTTTTCTCAGGGGAAGAAGTTTTACAGTTACAGCAGTAGGCACCACAAAGTGCCCTTCTGGGATAGGAGTGGTGTAGAGGCCCCTGTGCTGGGCTTGTTTGCCTAGGTGATTTTCACACCTAATAGAAATTTTAAAAGTAGCCAGAACTTGCATCATCTAGGGCAAGTAAGTTGCATCCTTCTGACTTTTGCCAAAATTCAGTTTTGAAATTTGTCTAGTTATTAACCAAATATGCAGCTTCAGTATTTAATCTCTTACATTTTTATTTTTTTCTTAAGGAAAATAAGAAAACAACCTCAGCTTCCCACTTCGTAAAAGGATCTTAACTGTATTACTACGCTGCATTTTCAAGGCAGCTGTGCTCATGACACCTTATTTACTTTTTAAGCACGATCTAGAGGTTCTGAATAGACTCTTTAGGCCCAGCTGTATTTTGCTAGCACTAGCACTGTATAATATGAGTCTATCCTCTGCCTTTCATTCCCTCGGTTGATACATTTCTATCAGTGCAGGGCACAACAGAGCCTCTGTTAGCCCATGCGGTCAAGAACTAGGCGGCTGGCTCCAAACAGGCATCCTCAGTCCCTTGCCTTTCAGCTCTGCTGCAGGGAGGATGAGTGACTCAAAAAGGCAATGTAAAACACAGAGAGCTGAAGGATTACTGTATCAGAGGGAACATTAGAAAAATCAAATGTACATCTGGGAAATAGGGTGGAAAGAATCCTATTGAGCCAGATTCAGTGGATGAATAGGATCATCTCTGTTCCCTGGCCTGTGAAATTAACTAAAGCTGAAGAATATTGAAAAGGAAACAAGAAAGTGACTAGACATCCTTCTGCTGTAAAGAAATAAAGGAAATCACAAGCATGTATTTCATGAGAAATAGAGAAGAGCTAGTTTATTATTTATTGTTTGATTTATTGGTTTACTTTTCTGGTAGCAGTTCTTAGTGGAAAATTGGTCTCTTGTGAATTAAGCTTTTGGCAGAGGGGAAGTGCATATATACAAAACATTCATGTAATACATATAAATATGTACACACACACATATGCACACAGTTAATTTGTGGCTGAAGAATGGGGAAATCAGTTCAGTGGGATACATGACTGGCAGCACAGAAAGCCTGGATCACTCTGGCTGTGCACAGCTGGAGGAGCCCAGCAGCCCCAGGAGCAAGCCCACAGCTCTGTTCTGGGTCTTGGCAGGTCACTCCTGTACAGAGGTACTGACAGCAGTGGATGGGTTTTGGTGTATTGCTGGGTAGACATGAAAGTACAGCAGGATATGCCTCAGTACACCATGGTCTTCCTCACTGTGCCATCCAGAGGCCAGTGACTGTGTTTTGGAGAGAGGGTTGCTTAGCTTTGTGGGGCAGGAGGGAAGAATTCTTTGGGGTTTTTATTTTTGCCTTTTTCTGTTTGATTTTAAGGTAATTTCATAGTTGTTTTCGTTATTGAGGAGAACTTAGAACTCAGAAGGCAAATGAAACAAACGATTTAATTGTGTTTTGGGAATAGAATTTGGATTCATAGCTCAGAAAAATCCTACCTCTGAATTTCCAGAAATCAGTCAAATTATTTTTACTTTTTCAGGGATTACCAGACATGTAGGTTGTTTCCCACTGGAACAAGATAACTTGCTGATATTGCATTTTCCAGATTTCCAGGGAATGGCAGGGACTTATCAAGAAAAAGAACCCTGTATGGATTAACTGGCAGTGTTCAACAGAATTGTATTGATTGGAATGGTTCTTAGAATCAGAGGTGCTTTTCAGACCCGACTAAAGAAAACCATCCAAGCACAAGCTCTGATGCTCCTTGTCCTGGAAGCTGTGCCTGTAGTGTTTGGCTTGGTTCTACAGACAGCTCCTTCTCTTTTTCTCCATTCAAGATCATATCATGGCCCCACCACAGAAATTAGTTGTTACTAGTTTGGCAAGTAAATGGTCACAGCTCAGTCAACTTCTGCAGGTCATGCTTGGCAGGAGCTTCTGTTGCACCAGGATGGGATAGCGAGGGATAAACACACATTTAACTCCACCCCATCATTAGCAGACAGGCTACTATTTGTGGGATGGCTTTTTGCTGAGCTCTCTGACAGGAATCAGCAGAGGAGTGAAGAGATAAAAAAGGACTAGCAGCCCTCTTGCAGATCACTGGGCTTTCTTCCTTGCAGGAAAGTACGAAGGTGAAGCCTTGACAGGCATTTGTTCTACTGTTGCAGTGAGGGATCCCTTAGAGCTAGGCTGCTGTTTTCCTCTTCATTTCCCAGAAATTGGGGGTTTAGAGAATCAGCAGTCACTCTCCTAGCCCAGTAAAGGGTTTAATGGCTCTGATGTGGGGTCAGTCTGCTCATCCAGCAACAGAGAGCGTGTCAATGTGGCCACATGACCTGACAAGCTGTGTATTGCTCAGGATTATCAGGCTGCCTTGAGAGCTTCTCCATCATTCTCTATTGATGTCCTCCTGGGCTTGGTTCTGAGCTTGCAGGGAGCTGCTGTAAAGACTGGAGTTTGAGAAATAATAATCTGTTATTTATTATTAAAATATTAATTGCCCCTGCAAAAGGGAACTTTCAAGCTCTTCCCCTCAACATCACAGATCAAAAGTGGGATATTACCACACCAGCAAGTAAGCATTAAGAGCTCAAATATGAGCAGAGAGGAAGGTGAGATGCTTCTTCCAAATGGTCTGCTTAGTTGCTGCTTTCAGCAAATCCATTCCATTTTGCATTTCAGCACATGCTGTCACAGGAAATTCTCAGAGGCATGGTTTACCAAAAACCTCAACTAAAAATTAGACGACCTTTTTTTCCCCCTAGGCAGAACTGCTCTTGTCTACTGTAAAGCTTTAGAAAGTGATCTCATTTTTGTCACTGAAAATTACCTGCAACAGAGAGTGAGAATGTATACTGGATTTTGCTGTCACTTTCACCCTTGTATACTCATGGGACTTGACTTAGAAAGAAGCTTGCACATGTGAAGCCGTTTCCTGGGGAAGGGTACTAGAAGCAGGCTGTTGTTACAAAAATATGAAAGCCTTTTGACTGCTGTGCAGTCAAAAATTTCACAAACTGAGCTGCCAGTCGTATTGGAAGCCACAGCTTCTAGGTCCTTTCAAGTGCTCACTGCTGAGTTACTGTGTGACTTTGAACAGGGCATGGCAGTTGGAATTTTAAACACCAACCTCTGAAATGAGGAGAAAGGAATATTTGCATTTCTTAGTCTGTGTGTCCACTTCAAAGTGATCACTCTTTGGCTAATAGGTTTGTTAAAGCTCAGAAGGTCTTATTACCTTTGAATTCTGAGTGAATCCTTGTAATGATGGTCATGATATCTGTTTGCCTTGGTTTTCCCAACTCCAAAATAATCATAGAATCATAGAATGGTTTGGGTTGAATGAGGTTTTAAAGATCATCCCATTCCAACTCCCCTGCCATGGACCAGCACACCTCCCACTAGATCAGGCTGCCCAATGCCCCATCCAACCTGGCCTTGAAACACCTCCAGGATGGGGCATCCACAACTTACCTGGACAACCCGTGCCAGCGCCTCACCGCTCTCGTGAAGAATTTCCTCCTTATGTCTAGTCTAATCATCCCCTCTCCAAATTAAAGGTATTCCCCTTCATCCTATCACTACATGCCTTCGTAAGAAGTCCCTCCCCAGCTTTCTTGTAGGCCCCCTTCAGGTACAGGGAGGTTTCCTCAGAGCCTTCTCCAGGCTGAACAACCCCAACTCTCTCAGCCTGTCCTCATAGCAAAGGTGCTCTGGCACTCTTGATCGTTTTTGTAGCCCTCCTCTAGACCTGTTCCAACAGTTCCACATCCTTTTTATGTTGAGGATTCCAGAACTGGGCATAATAGTCCAGGTGAGGTCTTAAAAGAGCAGAAGAGAAGGGCAGAATCACCCCTCTCAACCTGCTGGCTATGCTTTGTTTGACACAGCCCAGGATATGGTTGCCCTTCTGGGCTGCGAGAGCACAATGCCGGCTTATGTCCAGCTTCTCATCAACCAGCAGCCCCAAGTCCTCCACAGGGCTGTTCTCATTCACAACATCCTGCAACCTGTATTGAAATGCAGTTTGACCCGACCCAGGTGTAGGACCTTGCATTTGGCCTTGTTGAACCTGATGAGGTTCTCACAGGCCCACTCCTCCAGCTTGTCCAGGTCCGTCTGGATGACATCCTGTCCTGCTGTGGCAACTGCACCACTCAGCTTGGTGTTGTCTACAAACTTGCTGAGTATCTCACTATCAATATCATTGATGAAGATATTAAACAGCACCAGTCCCAGTACAGACCCCTGAGGGACACCACTTGTCACGGATCTCCATCTGGACATCGAGCCATAAGATGTCTCATCAAGCATTTACCTTCCTTGTAGGTGTAAGGTTAAGGTAATGCCAGGCACAAGGGACTACTGAGATGAATGGTGTGACACCAAACCTATAATTTATTAAGGACTAGCAATTATTTTCTGGCTCCTACTCACAGATGATGAGCAGTTTGGATGGAGCCCACGGGGATCGCAGCACCCTCCTGTCACTCCATGCTAGCTACCCATATACCAGTGCTATTTGAAGCTTATGCTAATTACTTATTTTCAAGACTGAGTAATGGCCTTTAATAGGCTTCCCTGCCACTTGTTTGGAGGAGTGTTGCAATTACCCAGTTATTAATCAGCAGAGCTACAGGGTGTGCTGAAAATAAGTATTGAGCTCCTTCAGACTGTATTCACCAGCAACTGTTGCTGGGTTATGGAGCTTTTCTCCTGTTGCTTAACCTTTGTGGAGCCAATTACCTTCATAAGCTGCTGAAAACCTAAAGAGGTGAGATGATCTCACTTCGTCAGTTTCAGTGAAAATGTGATGCAGGTATCTCCTGGTTTACTTCTTTTTTCATCTTTTTGCAAAGGAGACCAATATGTGTAAGATTCATTCCTGCTGTAGCAGGAATAGGGGGAAAAAGCTCCCTCACGTGGGACCAGTGTCCTAATGCACAGTTTCCAGGATATGCTGAGCACTGCAGCTGGAAATAATTCAGTAATGAATTTCCTGTCCTGCAAGAATGCCACATATCAGCATTATCTCTTACTTGTGCCAGGACCATGTTATTTCTGAGAGGGAAGAATTCACAAATAGGCTTTGGGGATAGATACTGCCTGTCTGTACTCAGGTGGAACTAGCGGTCCATCCATGTGTTTGGGAGCCAGACGCATGCTGAGTAGCAATAGCCACAAGAGGCTTTTCTGAAGGATGAGTACAAATTCCAGCTGCCATTTAGCACGCAGCAGCACAAAGAAGTACTGGCCTTGTGGCTAAGGCACTGAGATATGACTTTAGAGATGCTGGCTGTAGCTGATGTTTCACTTCTGTTTTACTGTGGTTCCACAGTGATAAATGAGGTGAAGTGTATGTTCTAGGAGGGTGAGACCATGTGCCTAACAGCATTTTGAGCACTTCATAGATGGACGCTGTTAAGTAGGTGTTGGGCTCTTCTACTTTTAAATCGTGTGTAACATGATTTGATGTTGCTTTGATATTTATGGTAAAGGAATAGGTTCATCAGGTCTGACTTTTAATTTTTTGTAGGCAATATGACTTTGAGATAAAAACTGGTGATTTAGTCCCCTCTTAACTGCAGTTCTGACATGTCTCCCATCAGGTAATAGGTTCTTGCATGTCGTTATCACAAGTACCTACGGAACACTTCATTGATGTTCTGCATATGCAAATGAACAGCTGTTCTGTGGCCACTATGCTTATTTGTTTCTTGGCAGCACCCCTGAATCAATGCTGAACCCCATGTTGCCTTGTTTCAGTTGGATTGCTGGGAGCTGTGCATCCCTAATTGTCATATGAGTTGGGTAGGAGTGCAGAAATTAACCTGCCGACTCTTCCTTAGTGCTCTGCTTACACACTTCTAGTAACTGTAGGGATCCATTTTTTCATAAGTAGGATGAGTAATGCTATGACCTTCCTCTGAAGATGTTTGAGCTCTAAGAAATAAAAATCACTGTAAGTTAATGTATGAATACTACTATTCATACTAAAGTTGTGTTAAGTGAAATAAAAACGTATTGCATCATTGCTTTCTACAGAGAAGCTGTAATTCTAGAGGCATGCTCTTATATACACTACTGTGGTTCATCTTGCTGTGCCAGAAGGTGACCCAAATTACTGTCCATTGTACAAGCAACACAAAGATACGATACAACCTGAAGAGTCTGAGCTATGTCTGTTAAGTGTTAATCATACTTGGAACATAAACATCAGGTTAATAATAAAATCCTATGGTTTTGATAGCTTTAGGAACAGATTGGAACAGTTTCTGAAGCAACAAGACTGCAAACACTTTGAGACCTTTGCAGCAACACTGCCTTCTTTTTTTTTTTTTTTTTTGGTGTGTGAACATATTCCTTCTTTTCCCCTCCTTTTTGTTATTACCACAAGTAGCCTTTATCTCGGGTAAGTTGAGACCAAGGTGTATAACAGGGTTGTATAAGAGAGGTGGCAATGGAGAAGAGTAACTTCAAAATGCAGAGCTGGTACTTGATAGACTGGTCAAACTGCATAGGGGAATCGTGACAGGGACGTATTTGCATACTGTGTTAGATCTCTGCAGTGTACCTGAAATAGAAAGGAGAGTTCCATATCAGGTCTTTGGTACTTTTGTTACTTCCCTGGTATGTTTGTTCCTACAAATAATAGGTAGTTATGTCCCATGGAATTCTTCTGTCCAACTTAACCCAGGAGCTTTTGGGGGAAAAGAGCTTTTCTGTACTTAGTAAATATGCCAGTACTGATAGTGAACTTCCTAGAGTTTCATCCCAGGAGATGAAAATCCTTGTGAGATAAGCCTAGGGGAGCCTGGGAACTGTGGGTTTGCTATCTACTTGCTATATGTAGCAGCATAGCCATATACAGGCCAGTTACACAGAGATGGGTTGGGGATATCTGTCTCTGTTTCCAAACTGTAAACAAAGAGGGAACTTTTCTGTGTGGTGAGCCAAAATCTTACATTTTTGGTTGGGGCAAGGAAAAATAATAACCATTTTCACTAGAAATCTCAGTCACCAATGTTATGCTATATCCTAGGTGGGTAGAGAGCATTGTGCTTTTCCTCTGTGCACGCTATAATTCCAGCTTGCTCTTGGAGAGACAGTCAAGTAATTCTGTGGAAAGCACGATGACACTTAATTACAGTTTGAGCAAGACCAGTTATTGTCCTTTGTGGCCTAATTTGCTCCTCCCAGCAAGCCACCAATACCCTGAGGCTGAGCCTCTTGCACCCAGCAAGTGTTTGTTGCTCTTGTTGCTGTGCTCCCCATTCAAGGTGATGGACAAATGCAATCTCCTTTTCTCTGAAAATGCCAAAGGAAAGAGAAAAATCTTCTGCAAACCAACCACTGTTGTTTTTCACTTGAACCACATTCTAGTCTGGTCAGCATTCAAGTGTGGAAATGTGTGGTGATGTGGTTGAAACAAGGGAAATGAGTCACAAATCCCGAACTTGTAAATATGGGGGGTTTTGCTACATAACCTTGGGTAGATGACATGACCTGACAGCGGCTCTCCTCACTTCCTCTACTCTGGGAGATTCATCCATAAAAGATGTCAGAAAATAAGAAGGCAGTAAATTGTATGTTGTGAATGCAGGTTTAGTTTAAGATACTTTTCTCAGGTTTGGATGGGTTTTGGACTGCTGCAGTTGTACTTTGGCTGAATGTAAATTATGCAAGATAGACTTTAACTCTGATAATGCCTAGTGTTATCCTTTGTTCCCTTCTCCACTTTAACTTTTTTAGGGCTCAGAAACAACAGGTTTTGTGATAGTATGCACTGTGCATTACTTCAGCCACAGCCTCAGCAAGGTCCAAGACTTTGTTTTTTCCATTCCTGCAAGATATCTTGTGACTCTGGATATTCTTCCAGGAGGTGTTTGCAGCCCATTGCCGTGTTTTCCTACTAAGGCATGGCTGGAAACAGCATGCAGGTCCCTGCTGAATGAAATGCAATACAAATTATTTGATTAGCCCTGTGTTCAGTACTGAGAAGGATTCTCCATGTCACTTTCCTTGTGTTCCTTAGCTGGTAAAGTGGTATCAGGCATGTGAGAGCTGGATTCCTCTTTATTGACTGGTTTCTCCAAGGGCAAATTGGAAGGAACTCACTTCTCTTCAGTGCTTTCCTGCACTGGTCTTCAAGTGAACTGAGGATACCGCTGCCAGAGGATCCATCCCTGGTTTCAAGCAGTGCTGTGCACAGCTGGGACTTTGAACTAGGAAGTGGTTTCTCAGACGTGTGTCATGCAAATTTGTCAGTACTTGATTGTATTCAACTCTGTATTCTGATTAAGGAAGCTACAGTAGCCTGAGATAACTGCAGCTATTGATCTTAGTGCAAAACATATCTTAATTGCTTATTAGCTCTGGACACCATATTCCGCATGACTTTGTTTTGGCTAAAAAATACTTCTTTAGATGGTCTGTAAATATTTTTTCATGTTAGTGGAATTAGCTGAAGTGGAAAAAATACCCTTGAAAAAGTCTCAATATTTTCAGTTTCTGTCTTGAAACACCTTTTCTGTCCAAAACTCAAACAAAAGGTATTTTGAATTGAAAAACATGTGTTTCAAGCACAAGTGAAACTTATTTTGACATATTTCTTTTACCTGAAAAATGAAGACTTTTGGTTGTTATTTACTTTTCCCTTGGCCCACAAGTGAACCGAAAGACGACTTTTATTGCCACTGTTGTGTGTGATACATGCCAAGGGGCTGTTTGTGAGTTTGTCCTGGCAACCTATCTCCTCCAGCCCCTGGGGGATTCCCTGGACAGGGTTATCACACACTTGGTGTCAAGAAAAGAGCCTCCTGTACTCTCTCCTCCCTTCCGCACCACATAAATCCTACTTTATCAGCTGTTTGTCTTCCACAGCCGGGATGTCTGAGGCCATACTAGGCTTCTGAAGAATTACTTCTCCCAGCCTCTTGGCAAAGCAAGGTCGGTCCCCCTTTACTTCTGTGAGAGGGGCTCAGACATCTGGGCTCTTGCCTGGGCTTCTGGGCAGCAATATGGCCCATGCCTCAGCTAAGCCAATAGGTTTCACTCTGAATGTGTCAGCAGCCCAAGGCATTACTTAGCTGTGTGCTCTGCTCACTATGTGCTCTGCTCCTGGTCTCTATACACCTGTAGTGTATATCTTCTGTTTGTGACTCAGGTGTCAGAGTTTCTGAAGCAGGGATTAACCTTCTGTGCTCTGTCTCCCTGGTGTTTGATCTAATTCATTTTGCAGCGTGAAGAACATTGAGCCCAGTAGGTTACATCTCTTGGCAGCTCCACCTCACTCACCCTGTGCTGTGAACAGAATTTGCTGCTGCTGCTTAGATCAGCCTTGTGCATGCGCATTCATCATTTTTGTTATTTTCTATTTATATTTATCTGGTGTACCTAAGGCTATAATAGGGTCTTCTCAGTTACAATATGAATGATTCTTAATCCACGATGAAGTAACTTCCTTCCCCTCCAATAATTCCATCATAGGAGGAGGGAGCAGAAGTGATCTGAGTTTACTTATAAAGAGGCCAGATAATGCACTGGATAAAGAATGGGCTGAACTGATTCTCCTTTGTAAAAGCAGCACTAAAGAAAATAATATTTATATTCTCACTTTTGGACATCAACACTTTACTGAATTTTACTTTTAAAATCTTCCTCTCTTTAGTCAGCCCCATTTTCTTTTATCTCTTTGTAGCTTTGGGTTATTGTAATTTTGGGCAGCTGAGCTGCCACATAGATCCCCAGAAAATAGTTATTGACAAGAGAGGACTTGATAAACTGGAAGATACTTGAAGAATCATTGTCGTGAAAAAAAATATTTTATGTTGATGATATTTAATGTTATGATTTGAGACCTATTAACTTAAAATAGCTGCATATAAAAATTAATTACAAGTTAATAAATTAATTGTTACTTATCAATTCAATAAACAGTATAATTAATGGTGATGGTTAAAATTTAATAGTTAAATAATATAATTGGATTTTAATTGTAAATTACATATTTATTGACCTGAAAGCATGATCAGCCACCAAACTACTGGTATGGAAATCTGACATTTCCAATACTTTATTTTTCAATACAAAAAGAATATCTGAGTCCCAAATGTAAGAGTAGGAGTTAGTAAAAGTTACTTGAATTTGCCTGAAAAATAGGCAGCCTTAGGATTTACATGACAAACTGTTTCAGCAGCTCACTAATTTCTAGTCTGTATGCTTGCAGGGTAATCAGTGCAATTCCCAGGAAATTCATGAAGGCTTTAATGAGCCATGACATGTTCAGCGCACAGTCAGCATGAAGCAATGCAGTGTGAGGAAGCTTTTGGCTGATGCACATAGATCCTGGATACTGAGGAGCCAGCTGCTAATCCTGACACTTGCCCAGGGAACTCAAATAGTTGGAACTCTGTACCACCTCAGTTCAGCTCTTTCTCTGTAACATTACTGTATCTGTAATTTTCCTCATTCATAAATACATTTACTAAACAAATTCCCCATACTTCTGCTGGTTTAGGATACTCACTGTAGGTGTTTCTACTACAACTTCTATTCTTTTCCAAGATTCAACTTTCACAGAATTCACTGATGTTAAAGGTGTGTATGCCATTGTTTTCTGGGTGTGTGGATCAAAACCTTTGCTCAGCTAAGTGACTGACTTTCTGTAAATGCTCACTCTTGTGGTTTTGTAAGTAGCTTAAAAAGCAGAATCCACTCTTTTCAGTTTTATAGCTCCACTTTCACACTGAACTATCAGTAGATAGTAAGCAATACTGTAAAGCTATGTGCTCATGAACCACGTCTATAGCAAGTGGGTAGGATCCTCCCAGTGACATCTGTAAATAGAATTGAGGAGAAAGGTGAGTGCTTATTTAAGCCCAAGGGAATATGTTAATCTCAGATTTCAGCATCCTAAATGTAGTATTAATGGTTCAGTGTTTTGGATTGCTGTGTCAAAACCTTAAAGGAATGATTTTATTTTAATCCATTCTAAAATGTAAAGGCAAATATCATATTCTTATGAAGTCAAGAAATTTCAGTAAACTTTTAAGTTAGCCCAACTTTTCCTCTTTTCCTCAGCTGGATTCCCCCCTCTGCTAGTCAGAACTGCAGCACGGAGACTCTAAGCAAAACCAAAAGTCGGTGAAAACTCAAGCAAAATTTGAAATGGATGGATATCTTTTATTAGGTCAACTAATGCAGCTAGAAATGAGAAACAGACATACTTTTGTGTTACACAAACGCTTTGTCATGCACAGTAATGAAACTGGATTTGATTTTTGTTAAATAAACACCAATGCCTGTATTAAGATGAACAGAGAAAAGAGACAGCTACTGCAGATGAAGTGGATTTTTAAAATTCTTTTTGCTGAAGAGTTCTTAGTATCATGGGTGAAGAGCTTGCTCATGGCACTGTTTGAATTGCCTGGATCCTTCTAACAGTCATTCCTTTCAACTGAAAACTTTCTGAGTAGTAGCTAAAGATTCTGGTGGAACAAGCACCTGGGGAATGATGTTATGTGCACTATAATGAAAGAAGCCCAGAAACAAGATGATGCGGTGGCCTTCAAAAGGTTCCTTCTTTCCTTCCTCTTCAAACCACACACAAAAACGCATCCTAGGTGGTCTAGGAGGCATTGCCTAGAAGTACAAAGTGCCTGAACTGCACATGTGGTTGTTACACTGGGATAAAAGCTGTAGTCAGGACAAGGGCAGATCCCGCTGCTTCAGTATTTGTACTTTTTTGAAAAGCTAATTTGGCAAGCAATATAACAAGAGCCTAACAAGTGGATGGACATATGGGGAAGCAGAATAATTGTGTGTTAGGAAGACTGTGCAGATGTGAGCTGAAGTAGGGGTGTAACTCCATATGGCACTTCACTGACCTTCAGTTGGTGCCTGAATGACAGTATGCAGGGCGGGTCGCACCATGTGAGGGATGCTGTACTGGGAGCAGGGCTGAAACCAGGCAGAACTGGATTAATGCAGATCATATGCTTCCTAGAAAACAATAAGGTAGCTACTGACAGCTGTTGTGCCTGAGATCACCATGGTATCACTGCACCTTGCAACTCTGGCATCTTCCCTAAAACACTTAGGATATATCATGCTTCAGGGAATAAAATACTCTTACCACTACTAAAGGGATAGTTGCTCTTAGCCCCTGTTGATCCACTGTAGGAAGAACATCAGTGAGTATGCAGGACACCCGATTTCTGTCCATGTTCTCTACAGTTCAAAAGCCTTTGGAGAGGAAACGACTGAAGTCTTTCAAACACAAAGTATTAAAAGTCCTGTGGTTAGCATGTTTATTTGAGAAACGTAGTGAATGTTTTAATAAACTAACCTCAGAAGGAGTGTGTGTTAGGTATAATAGCCATGGCATGCTGTTATTTGGAAAGTATGATGAGTGGAAGGCTTAACTCTTCAACATAGAAATCCTTTGGTGAAATACACTTGATAAGTCCAAACTATGACTTATGATTTATAATCATTTGCTCCTCCATTTCCCTTTTGGCCATTAGTCCTAACACTGGCTAAGAGTTTGGCCTCATTTTATCAATGGCTACTTGAAGTGCTGAGGAGGATTTGCTCCATTATTCACCAGAAGTCTTTGATATACGAGATTGTAGGCTAACACCAATAATCTTTTGTGAGGAAGTGTCACAATGCATACATCGATCATCCAAGCCTATATCTGTCAGACTTTCCCAACCCAACTGTATTTTTCATGACACAGTGCGGCGCATGGCCTTTAAATTACCCATCTGTCTGACAAATCAGTGAGTGTGGCAGAAACTGGCAGCAGTTTGACGTCGCCTATCACTTTAACTGAAGTGAAAGTAATGCAAACAGATTTATGGGATCCCCTTTGATTATAGACTATGAATATATTTGGAATTGATGTTTGGGAAAGAAAGACAACAGAGAGGCACGAAAGGCTTGTAGGCAAAAGCACTAGTGTTGTTTTTGCAGTTTTGTATTTACTGTGATAGAAATTGTTATGTTCTTAATTTTTTTCACTCTGTATATATTGCATCTCAGCAGAATATCTCTGACTTTTCTCTCTTTTTTTTTTCCTGGGTGATTATTTAGCTGTTCTAAATTCATAACTTTGTAAATGTCAAGGTTGGGGTTTCTTACACATATTTGTAGTACAGCTCTCAAATATATCTGTAGTGTACCCTGCATAGCAGTAAATATTGCTGAGTTTATAAATGTGCTCTGAATACAATAGAGCACAGCAGAATATAAATGGCTGTTGTAAGCTGACAGGGATGGCTGCTCACTGCAATGCTGATGAGAACTTGTGTTCTCTGATGGAGTAGAGCAAATCCCTGACAGGGTTTTTTTATCCAATAGTTTATTTTTGTTGCAGAAGTAGCAGAGACCTTGGGTTTTGCTCTTTGATAACCCCATGCAGAGGCTCTGTCCCTAGAACAGCATTGCCTTGAATGTGGTTCATAACCAAAGTCTGCTGAAAGAAGCCTGGTTTTTAGAAAGGGGATTTTATCCTACTTATTAAGGCTGTTGTTTAAGTGTAGCAGTAAATTTGTGGTGGTGAAAGCTGAGACCAAGAACTACTGAGTGTGTCTCATACAGGCAACAGCACGCCCATTCAAACAACTCTTGGTTGCAGATGAGCTCTTAAGCTCTGACCCATCCAATACAAGTAAGTGGTAGGGTGGTACCCTTTGAGAGTTAGTACATTGGTTGAATCATTTTTTGAGTTCTCTGGAGCTTACACAAACATCTCTTGATATTCTGCTTGATTTTCTTCAGAGAAACCATAGAATTAAGTGAGTCCCTTGTTTTTAAAGGAATAGTTTTCATGAATAAAAGTGCAGGTATTGGAAGTCACTTAACAGAACAGATAGTTGTGGTTCAGCTGTGATGGCTTTGCCAGGATTCCAGGGGAAATTGTGCTATGTGGAGTTGCTACAGAAATTCAGCCTAAGCACCTTCAGAGTTTCCTCACACCAGGCAGCCCTAAGCTAGCAGTGATATGTCACTACCATGGGTTCTTGTATTCCCCTGTTACCACAGCCATTGGTAGCTGTGGGGATTGTGATCTATAGCTGCTGAACTCTGGCAAAAGCTTTTCTAAATCTGGAGTCCTTCTCCTGAAATTTGCTTTGGGTTTATTGGCATAACCTTGAGCTGAATTTGATTTGTTGATTCCAGCGTACAGCCTAAACTTCTAGCTGGGCATCCTGGTCTTTCAAAACAATACAAGGAAGATGCCTTCTGGGGTAGATGTTTTCTAAACAAATCAAACAGTTTTTTTCTTCCCCTCCAGATAGTGTTTGCCCTGCAAAGAGGGGTAGATAACATTCCCCTCCATGGTAAACCATAGAAGCTGTGATCATTAGAATGATTGCTACATGGAAGAAAACAGGCCTGCTGTGCAAAGGAAAAGTTGTTGGCAAATGGAGTTCAGCACTAATGGGATGGGTACTTTCCATCCCACAGTTTCTTATTTGGTAACCACGTTCCAGCTCCTGTAAATGGGCTGTTGGCAGTGTTACTCCTGCATTTTCTGACAATCTTCATCTCCTGCCTTTGTATATGATGATGAGAGAGGCTTTTTTTGACATCCAGGTGCAGGCTTCTGCTGAGCTTGTGGCAGCTGGGTTCTTGAATAAATTTTTCCTCCTGTCTACCTAGGTGAGGAGATGGAGACAGTAATGCCAAGCATTATATTTCTTCACAAAATTTTGTGTCTGCAGGAATTCATGAGGCCTCTGCAGGCCTCATGGGGCAGTTCATATCAATACTTAGGGGTCCTGGGGAGGAACAAGTGCCAGTGATCTTGGTATCTGACTGAGGTTGCCATGGACCTTTTTAAGTGCCCAGGAGCCTCTGGCTGCTCTCCACAGGGAAGACTAGTTGGTCTTTGGGGTGTCTCTGTCTCTTTTGCTGTCTGGAACCTATACGAATCTTCATTTTGGCTAAAGGAAACCATGACTTATTTGCATTGAACCACTAGCAGACTAGGACATACCCAGTGCTTGCTGTTTTTTTCAGACCCAAGTTACTCCTATTTTAAAATATCTATTCACAGTTCTCCCATCAGGTTCTGCCTGCATCCCACATCTGTTCTGGAAGTGCATTTATTGGAGTGCCCTTTGTGCAAGTCCCACGCATTATTAGTTTTTGTGATGGAAGCCCCATCTGTGTTCAAAGCACAGAAGACTTGTACTATCCCAATGTAGTGTTCAAAGCATGGACACCAGTTATGCTAGCATCACAGTGAAAAGCAGAGCTACGGATGGTGTCTTTGCTGAGGTTGTTCCTCTGGTATAAGCCTATCTCTGCAATGAGTTTTTTTCCAAGCACAGTTTTGTCAGTCAGAAATCTCACCAAGGAGGTGTGGAGCTGCTTTCTAGCAATGACCTCCAGTACAGCATGGTCTGAATGACATGTCTAGAACCCAGTGGATGATACTTGATGATGATCTCCAAGAGCAGCCTGGCCCCTCTGCTTGTAGTCCCTTTGGTGTGCTGTTGATGAGTCAAAACCATCTGCTTTTTCTGAATTAACAAATTTTTCTTTACCTCCAGGGAAGATGCATAAACTTCACTCGGGTGAAATCAGATGGAACCTCTGTGCCTTACAGCCCACCATCAAAGCTGCCACGGCGTGACAATGTTCCTCTCAACAATGCTCCAAGGAATCCTTCTCCTGTGTCTTTGCAGCCCCCTTCCAGGCAGCCACCTCCTGGACCACCCCCGTCCCGAGCCCCACCTGGACCTCCTCCATCACGCCCACCCCCACAGCCCATGGCTTAGAGTGCAGCAAAACCCTGACCGATAAAACATGTCTCTTTGCTGAACACGGCATATTTATTGAGTATTGGTTTACAGTTAAAGATATCAGAATTTGTTGCTGGTCAGCAAAAAAAAAAAAGAAAAAAAAAAGAACAATTGCCAAGTGTCAATTTTAGTGTATGAATATATTTATACCACACGTGCTGAGTAAACGTTCAGTGGATAGATTCAGAGCTTTGGGGTATAGAAACAAACCAAAATTATCATCTAGATACAGTAGCAGCTTTTGTATGTATACATTTGAAGATCTATTTACATATGACATTTGTCTGACTTGACATGTCAGATCATTCATTAATAACTTTAGCTGGTACACGCGCAGCAGTTGTTTTGATAGCTTCCACCTGCAAGTTGGTTAAACATAGTTCATTGAGGAATTTGCTTTCTTTTCCCCAACAGTACCACATCCAGATGTTAACATGGAACAAAAATTGCAAAGATAACTTCCTGCCTTTGGTTCTGCAGGTGGAATTTCCATGAAAGGTTATAAGAAGGCTGTAACAATAATGAGGTAAGATGAGACTGTGTGCCAATAATTTAGCAACAGAAAACTACCCTAGAAGATAAATCAATTTTGAGCCTGCCTTCTCTACATATGTTTAGGCTTCGTTGCATAGGATAGCAACTGGAGGCCAGATATTGGTTCTAGAAATCCAATCCTTGAAAAAGATCTGGGTTCAGATTTTTCTAAAGTTCAGAAGAATTTAATGAAAAATGTTTTGGCTATGTGTTTAGTTTTCATTTACAGAAAACATGGTCCCAAACAGCAAGTATACATGCAGTTTGAGCATAAACGCTGTAATATGCAAACAGTGTTATTTATATCAGCAGCATTGAGGGACTGATTTAATTGCTACTTAATTAGATAAACTTCCTTCTGATCTTACTGTCAAGCAGAACTAGATCCTCTTGTGATTCAGTATGAATTCCTATATGAGTAACTTTCTTCAGACAACCCTGATTCCACTAATATGTTATCTTGCCGTATATCTATGGCTGAGAGGCATGGTGTGATTGGTCAGTATGAGCTTTTATCTATGTTTTATATAATGTTTGGCTAGAGGATTTCCCAAACGCTGTGACTGCAGGCCCATGACCTCAATTTTGTGTGTTATCAGAAAGTGGTGTGAGTACCCACACTGAGGTGGGAATTTATGACGCGGGACTGTGGGACAGCCCATATATAGTGTTCACTAAGCAGTACCTAAGCGGGTTGGGCCCGGATCATTCCCTAGTGAATCTAAATAACACCTGAGCTTGCTTTTCCTCCACCACTACTTATCATATTGTATTGGAGAGGGTGGCTGCAAATCCCTATTCTGGTTTGCTTTGGCACTGGTTGTCTTATTTAGGATAGTTGTAGAAACAATGATGATGCTGCGTTATGACACAGCATATACCTATCTCTCCATCTGTGTGTAGGTGTGGGTGTGTAGCACATCACAGTAGCTGTTGGCACAGGAAACCAAGGTAAATTACTAACTGTATCATGCAGTTACTCCAGATTCAGGGCCTATTCATGCTATTGTTACAGGCATATAGTTAGACTGGTACAAACAGAAATCAGGCTTCCTATTTCCAGTGGAAGTTCCACTTGCAGAACACAATACCAAGCTCTCACCAGTCTGTGCTGATCACTGTGACATGCCGTGTGTATGTAGCTGAGGTTGTCAAAGATAAACTCAGAAGAACCACAGAGCCTCTTTCTCCTCTTGCACTGCTCTGCTCTCTTGAGTTATGCTCTTACCTCATGTATATTGGTGCAGGTAGTGGAATCACAATCATGGGTGCCAGCTGGCCTTGGAGCAGTTCCTAATTTAGCTCTGAGCTAGCAAAGCACCTCTGCATGTATTAAATTGACCTGCAGGTCAAGAGGAGCACCCTTATGCACAAGTACTTTGCTGACCTGTGACTTCATTGTGATAAGAAAGGAGAATTGGGATGCACCCAACCCTATCCTCGTTCTTTTTAGTCACTTGAATAGAGTCTGCATAATTTGGTCCATAAGAATGTATTTCTGTTTGGAGGAGAGAGAAGTGTGTGTATATCTGTGTCTGTGCTTGTGTGTGGGAACTGTGCAGGTTTTTGTTTGGTTTCTCATCCCTTACAAAAATTGCTCAGAGTAGCACTCATGTGAATGGAAAGGCCTTTTGCAGCCAGCATGAGACACAGTCATCGCTTACTTATCTCTGTTTCGTTCAGTTGAAAGGTATAACTAAGACACATCCAGTTTTCCACTGCAGTTCTGGAGAAACTCCACTTTTGACACCAGTGAAAGGAACTGGATAGCTGCAGTGGAGGGGTGGGGACCTGGATATGGAGAAAGGTGCTGTACAAGCAGAGATCATTGGCTACTGTTAGTGTGGTTGTATGGAAGCCTATGCAAAATAAACTTGCTGGGTCTAACACCAGCTGCAATGTGTGCGTGCAGTGGAACATAACAGCCTCTCATGTTGGCTGTCTAAGAATAATTAGCCAACAATACTTACTGGGAACTGAAATGGCATAGAGTAAAAAATCCTATTCCCCTGCCAGGACAGAACATGGCATTTGAGGTTTAGCTGCTTGTAAGAGTGGAACCACTGCTCTGTAGATGTCAAGTCTCCCATCAGTAGGTGGTGATGAGATTGAAACAATGAGGAAGCTCACAAATGACATAACAATACAAGGGGAAACTTGCTTACAGAATTGGTGTCTACTGATAATGATGAATTAATGGGTCAGGAGTAAACTTGAGCTAATAAAAGAGCCTGGAGCCAAATTTTGTACTGTCTTGCACCCGTGCAGATCTTGACAGGAGTCAGAGTTGTTGTGGATTCACATTGATGTTAGTGTTGGTAGAATTTGTCTCAATTCCAGTGAGAGGGGAGGTGTTGGCTTAGGGAGGGCTTCTCACAATCACACGTCCAACATGCCTGTTGTTTGCAGTTGAGGGGAATATTCCTTTTTACTAGAATAGCCAGTCTTGTGAGATAACAAACACTAAGTATTTCTGCATAACTTCAGAGTGAGAATGTGCAGTGAGAATGTGTGTGGTTTGGTCTTCTAAGTGATCAGATACATGTATGATAAAACAAGAAGCACCATGAATTTGAAAATTAGATTCAGCATAAATGGACTTCCCAGTATACTGTGTAAAATTAAGCCTTTGGTGTGTGACTCAAGTTTTGGCTGCAGCTTCTGTGGTGAGGGCACTACAGGTTTAGTTTGCTAGTAAAGTGAGAAGAAGAGAAGTGAACATGAACTGAATTTCCTTTGCAAAGGTGAGGGCAATGAGTATGCTGCACTGGCTAAAGAAAGGCCTTTTGGTTGTAGAGAGATCATTTGCAGTGATCTCAGGCACCATAACAATGCAGGAGAAACTGGTGGTTAACTTTACTGTTTGCTGAGCTTGATCTTACCTGGTGTAAATCAACATAGGCCAACTGAAATCAAGGCAGTAATGCTGGTGTCTTGTCAGCTGGGAGCTGGCTCAAAATAAATGAAGGGAAAAAAATCCCTCTAACTGGCTCGATATTTTAGTGTTTGTTTCACTGTGCTTGTATGTCAGTTGTGATTACTGTAGTTACACTGCTAAGAAATGTTCTCACATGGGATGATCCCCCTGTATTTTCCATCATATGGCATCATTTGAAACTTGCAAGAAGTGAGTATCTAATGTTTCCCCAAATCCCAGAGAAATATATGGATTCAGGATACTTTCCCCTCACACTTAGCACAGATGTGAAATGAAACAAGTTGCAGAGCAGCAGGGAGGGAAACCCCATGTGTTTAAAGCTGATACAGAACCACATTGATGAAAATATATTTATAGCCATCTTTCAACCTCAGTGCATGCATTGCCATCTGTGGGAGTAGCCTGCAGAGCAGACGGTCCTAAATGTAAAAAGGGAAAAAAGAAAGGAAGAGAATCAACTCCTCATCTGAAAGAGTGAGCATGACAATGAATGACATTTCATGAACTGTACCAGTTCAAATGCATGTGCACCTGGTGCTCCTAATGCTTTTTACTCCTGTTGGTCTTTAGACAACATGATCCATAATATGCTTTCTCTCTTTAATCGTTTGCTGATTTTATTGTCGTTACTGTGTTTTGTTTTTCTTTTAAAAAAAGAAACATTTTTCACTGAGAAAACAGCCCTACTTCTGTAAATATAGAGTTTAATTTGGAGGAGACAACACACTTCTGGATGTTACTGCTGGACAGTTATTTATTAAAAGGGGCTTAAGATGAATAAATAGAGGTGGCTCAGGATACATGCATGCAAGTGTGATAATGCAGTATAGCATTTTCAGTTCTCTATAGCTTTTGGGGAATGGGAATTTTGGGGTCATCCTAATTTGTTTAGCGATTTGTTACTGATCTGATACTTTTGAATAATGCAATAGAGATTTCTAACATAACAGTGCTTGAACAGATTTGTAGATTGTGATGGATTTTTCACTGGGGGGAGGGGGGGCTAGTGAAGGAGAATTTTTTTTAGTTTTTTAGGGAAAAATGTACTGTACTAAGATTTTTTTTTTAAGAAGAAAAATGTGTGTTTTCAGAAACAGTGGGGGTGTGGGCTGATAGGCAGCCAGGACATGGAGATGAGGGGCAGAGGAAGCGGTTGGATTTGTGAGGGACAAAGTTTTCATGGTGGTATGGGTTTGTTATTGGTATATGTGGTACAAATTTCTGTATCTGACATGCTGCTTCCATGTTATAATCATGTAGCCTTTATACATTTTATGTGCCTGCTCCATTTTTCTGAGAAAACCTTTCAAATGTAATGCCTGCATGCAAATGTGGGAGATGTAGACAAAGTCTTATAATCCAATGTCATGTAGTCTTAATGGATTAAAAATCAACAATAAAAGTGCTTACTGGTTAAACACTACAGAGAATTTCATTGCAGGGTCATTTCAAGAGGGGATAGCTTGTCTGTACCTGGTTTCTAATAAGCTCAGCCATCTAATGGTCAGGAGGAGAATTCCCATGCCCAAATTCATGCTACAAATTCATTATCTGACTAGATCCAATGGTATGTTCTGTGACTCAATTTCATGTTTCTAGCTTGAGAATTTAAACCTTTGCCTAATTCAAAGGTAAGCCATCACTTGTTGGAAACCCTTTTAAATCTCAGGTAGCAGGATAGAAATGGTGAGTAAATTTTACTGGAGTTGGTGCTCAAACATTGATTGACACATGGACCAGGATCTGAACTTACTGTTGCTATCTCAAAGGGAAGTTGTCTAATGCATAGAAGCAACAAATAAAACCACGTGAGATAAAATGCTAGAGCTCAGGACTTTAGCAAGGAGAAATGCCATGGCAAATCCTACAATTTTTACATTGGAGTCACCAGACTTAAAAGGCAGCTACTGTTTTTCAGGTGTCTTGCCTGAATGATGCAGGACTGGATCGTAAGACCCCTTCTCCCTCTCTGTCTCTCAAGCTCTTTTTCCTTGCTTTCCTGTTGCTAATGCTTCCTCTGTATCTCTTCAAGGCTCATTAAGGATTGAGGAGGGCTGGTGGAAACATAAGACAGGCAAGAAAGTCAACAGGGGCAGGCCACAAAAACCTCCAGCCCCAGAAGGCTGCAATTATGGGTAATAAAGGCTGCTGCAAAGCTGCTGAGCTGTGCTATGCACTCAGTCTGTCCAGCATGGCAGTCACAGCCCTGTGTGCAATGGGGGGAAAAAAGAGCTGATCCTTGAACACACAGAGACCCCTGAACCCATGTAAGCCTCATCTGCAAAACAGCAGACACTGATTTTTGGGAGTCTGGTAGCCACATGAAGTCATCTTGGCAAAGCAGATGGGAGCTGCATGGTGGCTGAGCAGGGCACCCCACTCTCTCTGGCAGCTCCAACTGGTCATGCTGCTAATGAAAACTGAAATCCTTGGCCTGGAGCTGTGCTCCTCGCTCCTCCCTTGTGGAGTCAGGTGCTCTGACAAAGAGCCCGGGGTTGCTCTCACTCTGCTCCCCAAGCTGGCAAGACAATGCTCGCCCAGAATTGTTTTGTGGCCTTCGCTCCTTTTTGTTCCTCCATCTGTTTCTAACAGGAAAGGCAGACTTGTGTTCTCAAAAGGGATCAGAAAAACAAAAGCAGTCCTGGAGCTAAGGCTCTGGGCATTTTTGTTCTGCATTAACAAAAACTTGACACGGGCTGCAGCTGTGGCTGGTTAGGTTTATGCATGCCTGAGACAACAAAATTCAGATTTGACCCGGACTTCCCCAGAGACTGGGAATGTGCATATCCAGGGCTTTGGTTACGGACTCTTCTATAAATAGCCTCTAGTGCTGATTTAGCATTTTTTATTAAACATGCTTCACAGTCTCAGGAGTGGCATTTACATGTGAACATATACCAGCATACCCTATTTGGCTTCAGAGGGGTCAACAAGAATTTTACTGGCTTCAGCAATCTGAACCAGAAACTGAAAAAAAAACAAACCCTTTCCCCTTGTCCTCCCATTCCTTAAGAAACCACAGCCAGAGCATGTTGCCCATACTGGAAGATGTCTGGTATTTACTCTCTGAATGTTTTCTCCCCTTAGGGTTAGGACTCACTTCAAGCTTCATTGGTTTCTGCAGCAAAATTTCTCCTCTTCCTGCACATCAAGGCCCTACCTTTTTGCTGCAAGAGAGGGTGCACTGGAAGTTTCCTAGCCTAATATTACTCTGATTTCTGACTGCAACTCAAAAGCAGTGTGTGGCAATATGGTGAGATTAAAGGATTCCCTTGAAAGAAAGGGAGCATCCTGCTAAAGGTGTTGCCTGTGACACAGATTGAGAAATCTTTCATTTTACTCTTCCAGAGATGCAGGATTGTTGTGCATGGATAAATACTTCACTGACAGTCCTCAGATAACCCCATCAGTGTCTCTGCCACAGAGTTCACCGAAGTGAGCTCTGCTTATGCCAGCCTTTCATGATCATGTAGCAGCTGAGTTGCCCTTTGTCTGTGCTGGTGTCCTCCTGTGTCCCGTTGAGCCTCTGAGCCATGATTCATAGAGTCATAGAATGGTTTGGGTTGGAAGGGACTTAAAGATCATCCAGTTCCACCCGCCTGCAATAGGCAGGGACACCTCCCACTACATCAGGCTGCTCAGGGCCCCATCCAACCTGGCTGTGAACACTTTCAGGGAGGGGGCATCCACAACTTCCCTGGGCAACTTGTTCTGATTCTTGAGTACACATTTTCTGTTTCTTCATGATAGAAGTGGAGGCTCTGCAGAAATATTCTAAATCCTGTGACCCAGAACACCCTGCACTGGAGGTATACGCGTTTCCCTCTGATGACAAAGAAATACAGATTCAGAGCGTGAGTCTTCCTAGAGGGCACAGGGGAATATAGCAGTCAAGATATATCCACAGGTAATAAACACCCATGCATTTGACACAGGTTACTAAATAAAGCAACTCTTCCTTTATTGATCATGGCTCATTCACTGCTAAGGTAAAATAGTACTCTCAAATATTTTCTGGTCTCCGTTTTTTTTAAATACATAGGAAGATGTTTTGAGCTGAAAACAGGAGTCCCAAGACTCCCCTTCATCATCAAAGGCACATTTGGCCAACTAAAACCAATGAGAAAATATGGCAAGCATATGTGGCAGCTCATCCTCTTCAAAAGCAGGATTGCAGCTGCTTTCTGCCTCTCATTCTTTGTACATCAAGAATAGCTTAGTCAAAAGTGAACACGCCTAGATGTAAGGGTTAGTCCTGTTTCCCTTTAGGGTTTTTTTCCCATTATTTTCTGGATTTTTGATCGAGTTGTGTAAGTTGTGTTGGCATCTTCACTGTTAAGGGAATGCCAATGCAGTATTGATGCCATTGGGCATATTGCCAGTTGGGAAATGCTGTGATTTCCTCATCAGACAGAAGACAGTTAATAACCCTTATAAGCCATCGTCGCCATGACAATGATCTTGCATCTACCATGGGTCATCAGGAGCCACCTGCTACAGGAATGCATGCAGCCTGTGTCTGAGACACCACCAGTGACAGTCAGTGCATCAGATCAGTAACAGTGACTCTGGTGGGTTCTATCTCTTCCCAAGTTCACGGGTACAGCCAGGTATTACTGCTGCCTCACAACACTTACCTTTCTCTAGGAGAAAAAATGGGCAGGGAGAAACTGCAGCTCTCTGCAGGCTCTGGAGTTTCCCCGTCTCTTTCTATTTTTACCAATACTAATGGTTTCTGCATCACTGAAGTGACTCACAGGTCAAAATAGGAAATAGCTCATTTCCCTCCTGGCCACTCACAGAAGTGAAAGAGCAAGTCTGCCTCTAACCCAGGCCAGATGGACCCTGGCCCAGCAAGAACAGGCAGGATGCTTCCCAGGTGGCCTCAGGCAGCAGCTCTGCCATGGTCTCCAAGGTGTATCTGGAGAGTGAGTTTTCTGCATGTCCCATGAATTTTGTTGTTCTCTTTTTTCCTGAGCTGTGCACAGTTGGTGGTTGTCCACTCCCTGGGGGCCTGAGCTGCAGCCTGCTGATGCCAAGAGGGGCTCTGAGGAGCTGACAGATCTTCAAGAGTTCACCAGCTCTACGGAGTCCCTTTTGTGGGGTGGCATAACCAGCATTAAGCCTTTCCTTCCCTCCTTTGATGCTACTGCAGGCAAATCAGGCTATGGCTGTTTCTTTGCCCTCCGTTTTGTGCCTCAGTTTCCCTTGCTGTAAGGGCAGAGTCCAGCTCTGGCTGTTTGATCTGTACAGCTCATGACTCTTGGCCAGGCAGTTTTTGCAACTGTAGGTATGGTGCTTCCTCAGACTCAGCAGCTGCCAGCTTTCCTCTCTGGGTACCTTTGCAAATCCCCTTGGGCCAGAGGGAAGAGGCGGGGGAAACTCCTGGTGTTGGACATGTGCATGACTCATGTCTGGCATAACAGTATTTTTGGTAATTTAGGAGCAGCCCCAGCTCAAAAGCAGGAAATAAGTGTAAAAATAGCCCATCAGTGTGTCTGCAGCCAAGCAAAGCGCTTGATGCTCCCTTTCCTAACCAACCCTTGGAAAGCTGCATGCAGAGGAGAAGCTGTGGAGAAGCACTTGCTCCTCCAAGTCTGTTGCTCCTCAGACAGTGGGCTGAAGGCAAATATCACACACACCCCCACACCCACACCCCAAGATTTTTGGCTTGTTATTGTAGGGTTGTCTGTGAGCCCCAAGATGCACTGTCACTGCTTGTCTTCCAGCACAACAAAAAGGGAGGTGATTAAAGCTGCCGTGTCGGCAATGCTCTAAGCAGAGCTCTTCCACAGGTCAGGGTGGAAAAGGGGCTATAACCAACCGCAGCTCCTCTGTACCCCTGTCACCCTGGCTGGGCATCGCTCTGAGACCTGGGGACCGGGGTTGCAACGAGGTACGCGGCTGCCCCAGCCTTCTCTTCTCTCGGGGCGGCCTAGGAGGCCATGCGGCGTCCTGGAGGCGGTGGGACTGCCGCTGGGGGGCAGGACTCCACAGCCTAAGCACTTGGGTTCACCGGAGAAGAGTGGGAAATCGGCGTTGCTTTAGAACAACAAAAAATCTGCTTCAGCCTTGTTTTTCTGTGGATACGCTGCTTAAACTGGCAGTTCCAGCTCCAGCAACAGCCTCTTCTGTTCTCTTCCCTGCCTACAAAGTGAATGTGCTGTCCTGCTGCTCTCTGTTCAGCTGTCCTGCCAGGAGCGGCTCCCTGGCTCTGAAACCTGTGGGCCACGTTGCTGCCATTTTCTGTCACCACAAGAAGGATGTTGAGACTCTGGAGCGAGTCCAGAGAAGAGAACGAAGCTGGTGAGGGGGTGGAGAACAGGCCTTATGAGGAACGGCTGAGAGAGCTGGGGGTGTTTAGCCTGGAGAAGAGGAGACTGAGAGGAGACCTCATTGCTCTCTACAACTACCTGAAAGGAGGTTGTAGAGAGGAGGGAGCTGGCCTCTTCTCCCAAGTGACAGGGGACAGGACAAGAGGGAATGGCCTCAAGCTTCACCAGGGGAAGTTTAGGCTGAACATTAGGAAAAAAGTGTTCATGGAAAGGGTGATTGGGCACTGGCAGAGGCTACCCAGGGAGGGCGTTGATTCAACTTCCCTGGAGGTGTTTAAGGCACGGGTGGATGAGGTGCTGAGGGGCATGGTTTAGTGTTTGATAGGAATGGTTGGGCTTGATGATCTGGTGGGTCTTTTCCAACCTGGTGGTTCTATGATTCCCTCTGGTCCTCCAGCAACTGTCCGAGCCACCACAAGCATGAGGTGCACATGTGTGGCCGGTGCTTGCACAGTTATTAAGCAGGGAGCAGCTTGCTGCTGGAAATGTTTTCACCCCAGCAGATCAGGTTGCTTTTGTTCATTGTGTTGCATGCTTATAATTTTAGAAGGAGGCTAGTGCAGGCGTGTTTCTGTGGCATTGAACTGCTTCATGTCAACATATGCACACACACATCAGGAGAGAGAATTACCTTTTACTAGAAATGGAAATTGGAAATGGGACTTGTAAATTCCCCTGGGATAAGAGCTTTCATTTGTTTGTCAATTACCATCAACTTGTGATGCAATGCAGTTCTTCTCCTGCTTACATAGGAAATGGCCAAATATCTGCTAAGATTCCCCAAAACTCATAGGACCAGGACTGGACATGCTGACCTAACAAAAATAATTGTCCAGACATCACACAGCTTCCGCAGCAGTGTGATACTTTCTGCAATTACAAGCTTTGAAGATGACTGTCTCCTAAGCCAAGAGCATCTATTGATGATTGTCTCCTAAGCCAAGAGCATCTATTGTTATGCATCTTGCACCAAACTCTCTGCAATTAAAAATGGTCTGGTGGCTAAAGGCTTCTCTTGAGGTTCAGTTTCTGGACTGGAAATAGAGCGACATTTCTGGGCCATTCAATAGCACAACTGCAGCTGGGTAACTGTGACCTGCAGAACACTCATTCCTCACTGCTCTCTGTTTCCACTACAGGCTGACCCATGAAGGAAGCTTGGGGCTTCCACCTTTCCTCCTTCCAGCACTCATAGACCTCTGCCACAGCCCATCCCTTCTCAGCTCCTTCATGGTCAGTCTATCTTTCCAAGCTCTTTCCTTCACTTTCCTCAGAGCCACTCCTTTCTTGGCCATGCCCCTGCTTCTTGCAGCCTCTGGGCAGAACCAAACTGGTAATGCAGCAGCATGCATGAACTTGTGTTATGTTTTCTACACCATACTTCATAAAAGCACAATTGTAGTGTGTGATTTTTGGCCATATGATGATGTTGGTAGATACCTTGGCTGATCAAGAAGGCTGAGTGCCTACATTGTATGCCAAGCTAGCAGTGTAACAAATGTGCTATTTTTCTACTCAGAGTAAAAGCAATTTATGTCTCCATCGTGACTACTAAGTGTGTGTAAAAGCTGGAGAAAAGTAGATCTTACCAGAAAGGGCTGTCCAACTTGCCAAACAATGCAAACAGTAAAGGATATGTTGCTGCCTTGCTGCAAAAAGAGGGACTTCAGACATATCCAAGGACTTTTTAAATTCTCCCTTAGGCTGCACTGTATTAGTCTGTCTCCATTGCTGGGACATTTCAAACAGCACAACTGTCTTTAATTGTGTACAGACACCTGTACTTATTCTATCAAGAACTAAAAAAAAATAAATCCCATAGATGCAGGTGGGGACATGGATATAACATTTCATATGCATGCACCCAAAGGCTTCCCCAATGCTCAATGTCACCTGCTGCTGGCGGCTGAACTCCAGGAATCTGTCATGTCCCCAACAGACTCAAGCTAGCTGCCTCTGCTGATCTTGATTCAGAGATGCTTTCTTTGTTGTCCTTTGGCGTTAAGAGCCAGCAGCCATTGCCTGCTTTATGTGGCAAACTTTTGTGACTGGGAGGAATTCACAGCCTTGTAACAGCCTTGGCACCAGTTCTAGCACAAGAGAGGAAAATGCTCAGCTACACTCGACCAGAAGCAGAGTGAGCCAAGGGGATGTGCTCTGCTTCATTTGTGTTAGTGCCTCACCCTGGCTCTCCCACCAGCAGCAGAGGAGCTCAGTGCAGCAAAAGTGCTCTGGAAAGGCAAAGTCAACACACCCTTCACTAACCTCTGTCACTCTGTGTGGTCCCCTGCTGCACCAGCAGTTCCTGCTGATCCTGGGGTTCATCCTCCTGAGTTACACAGGTGCTGAGGTGAATCAATCCCTGACTTTTTAATCTATTGCTGCTCTGTAATAAAACACCCCCCACAATGTATAGACATGAATTTTGTGTTATAATACTTGGCAGAAAATTGCTTGCCGTAATAAAGGAAACCTGGAAAGTTAAGCTGCAGTAGTGATTTTCAAATGGAAATAATCCTACTTTTGGGTTATTTTTCACTGTGAAAGATGGTTCAGAGGCACTAGAGGAAAGGGCAGAGTGAGCAGTGAGCTGCAGGGTTTTGGGGTTTTTTTTGCAATTGCATTTTTTAAGTTTTTGTGATTTTATATTTATGTGATAGATCCTCTATATACTCAAAAATACTGTGTTCCCTGCCTACTTTTTTTCCCCAGCTCACGTCTCTTTCATAAACAGACAATAACTTAATGTTTGGGTTGGCTTACTGACAAATTTACATAGCTGTCCCATATAATGATCTGATTTCAGGTGATAGTGAACTGATTAGTAGATGTAAGAGTGTTTGCTCTAAAGAATTGTGAGGGCATTCAGCTGCTTGTGTCCATTTAAGCAGTGATAAATAGGAAAGAAAAAAAAGGTGGGGGAGCAGCAGAAGCAGGTAGTGTCTTGTCTCTGGACTTGTTTGTACGGTGGTTTAACATCTCCAGGATGTAGCTAATGTAGTTTGCACAGTGAGAGAGTGTGAGCCTGTCTGTGATCACTGGAGTTGCTGTGAGACACTGGAAGGTAGGGCAATGTGTTATAACCTGGTCTTGGGCTAAAAGACTTGTAAGCAATTGGGTTATTTCTAGGCCTGGAAAGCATAGTACTGCATGAGTTTGGTGATTTCTTTTAAGCTGAACTATGTCCTTATTGGAGCTACATTTCTACCATGGTATTACTTGCAGACTGGATTGGAGAAAGTCATTAGTCTTTTAACCTTGTAACATAGAATCATAGAATCACCAAGTTGGAAGAGACCCACCAGATCATCAAGTCCAGCCATTCCTACCAATCTCTAAACCATGTAATAGAATACCTCTCTCCTATTTGGTCTGAGGGGTGAGCTCTGATTTTCTCAAATTTAAGTAATTATGTTATACAATACATCAGATTTTTACTTTGCATAAAAGTATCTATGTGTGTTTAGTCTGTTTTTTCCACAATTATTCCACTTGATTTCTGTGTTTCTGGTTGAAAAAACCCAAACAAATGCAAACTTTGGAGTGAATTTCCCAATACGTTATGCTGTTCTGACTAGGCTTGCAAAACTTCTAATAAAAATGAAAGCTATGGAGTAAGTGAAATTGCTGTGCAATTGAAAACCTGCTTTCCATAAGCTTTCATGTTCCAAAGCTTTAAGCTCCTGGCCTGGAACTTTCCAAGCACAGGGCCAGCTTTTACGAACCTACAGATGGGAAAGGGGACAAGGGGGCTGCTTCTGCAACCTTGAATACTTTAGCCACTCTAGGTTTAAGTTAGAATATACTTTAGCCTCCTCACATTTGACCTAAAATACAGCAGTTAGAGCTTACTAGGTGGTAAAATCTTCTTGAAACGATTTCAGTAATGCACTGTTCCAAGGCTATCAGCACCTTCATTTCATGGCTTAAATATTTTTGGGCTTTGAAAAAGGTTGACCAAAATCCTGTTTATGATTTCTTTTTTAACTTTCCTTACACTGGCTGAGTATATATCAGAGACAGGTCCCATGTTGCTGATTTGAGTCTGGAAAATCCCAAGGATGGAGTAAAATAAAAGCCAAATAACCTGGTAGTGTTGTCATTTAATCTAGCTGAAAATTGATTTGTACCAAATGGTTTAAAAATGTGCAAACATCTTGATTATGGTGCATGTTCTGCTTCTGCTGGAGGTTATGCCCACCCTTGTTCGTGACGGCTGTGTGGAGTAAATCTGCAGGAGCAGGGGCTCTCTGAAACAGAAGCCTACAGATGATGTCTCTTGAGAAAAATTCACTGTGGAAATACTTTATGGGTGGCTGTACTCACAGCACAACTGACCCATTGTCCAGGTACCCATCTTGCTGATAGCCAAGAGATGATTATTTTGTGAGTTACCACAGTACAAGCAATAAGGATCACTGCCTAAGTCAAATTCTAACTGTCTTAATACAATGTTGGGCAGAGAATTTCTATTAACAATCTTGCTAGTGCATTTGGAGTTCACTTTCTAAAAAGTATCATTGCCCAAGATGCGAACATGGGTGGGTTGGTGAAGGTGAGACAATGAGGCTTGGCGAGTTTTGCATGTTCCTGGGAGTAATCACTGAGCTGTATGTGAAGTTGTGACTCACATAGCTTACTGATGGTGTAAAATCTGTGTGCACCTCTCTGGTACAGAATAGTAAAGTGCACAAACCACGCATGAGTTTGTTCAGATACCCAGCATGCTTGTTAATGGAGGGACAAGAAGAGTAGTGAAGGTGAATCCATTCATGTTTAAAGATGCTCAGCTTGACAGCATCTACACAAGCAAAAGGTATAGTGGACTGTAGTGTACTCCTGGATTTTAGTGGACTCCTGCTCCACAGGCTTGCAAGCGTCAGCTGCTCTGGTGTGTACTAAGACTGTATGGCACTCCTCTGAGCCTTGATGCAGGGTTCAGGTTCTCCAGTCCTTTCCTAGCCTGTCCATATTGATTTCTTAAAATCCAGTCATTATTTTTCTGCATTAAAATCCCCCATTTTGTCCCTTTACGGCATTTTTAGTTCATGCTGGCAAGAACGACCACTTGGGCTTTTTCCCATTTTCTGTCTAGTTCAGTCTCTTCTCTCCGCTGTGACCTACAGCGGTTTGCTGTTACCCTTTGATTTTTCTGTCTAGAATAACTTCTTTGTCCTTGAAGTCCTCAAGAAAGCTGGCCTCCATGGCGAAGTGGCCCAACTAAATCCCAGCGCAGGAAAAAGGCATATGGATCCAGCCAGGCAGAGCCTTGAGATCCAGTAAAAGCGAATCCACCCTGTTTGTGAGTACACCTTACCACCAGGCAGAGTAGGAATGAAGAACTGTTCATGAGCTGTCCTTGCTGTGTGCTGTTGGTGAACCTGCCTCTCAAACACAGCTATAAACCAAGGCAGTGCAGACCCTAGTGGCACGCTTATTATTCCAAGGGCAACACCTCTTCCTTCATGACTTGCCCTCGCCATATGATGGATGTGTTTAAGGCAGGAGCAGCTAGCACAGCTTTTTCTCCCAGGAATAGCTGGGGCAACTTCTCAGGCCATTGGGGACCTGCTGGGTTAAGTGAAATAGCTACATGTGGGAAGGAAATAAGAGATGTTCATAGTTTGGTGTTTACATAGCATCCCATGTGGGTCTGTGAATGTGAGAAGGGAAAAAGCTCCTATATAGCAAGGGTTAAGATATAGCTGGTGGGAATATTTCCACCAGGGCAGCTTTCCATTTACAATAAATAAATAAATGCTGGCATGGGATGGATTCTGACAAAAGTCTAGACAGGAAAATATTGCTATTATATGACCATAAGATATTTCAGCTTATTTAACAGAAACATTTTTCCAAAGTAAAGTGTTAAAAACTGTACAGCTCTCTTTCAAACAAACACAAAAAGAAAAAACCAAACATTTTACACTCTACTCCTAAGCCTTAACCTGTCACAGCAGCTAGTGCAAGCCCTGTGACAACTTTGCTGGAATGGACATTACTGAAAGTTGTTAGCCTTAGGTGTGTTGGTCCTGTGTTAATCCAGAGATACTTCTTACCTCATGCTATGCAAGACTGTGGATGGCATGGGGGGCACATCCCAAGTGTCTACAGTCTGCTGCTTTATTGAGTTTTACTGTAAGATGTAGAAAGCAAATGGTGTGGAGTGTGCCTGTGTGTGTTTGTTTTATTGTTGGTTTGTATTTTTTTTTAAATAAGCTTTTATAACAGAAAGGTGGTAGGGGAAACTTAGTTAAGTTTCCAGAGTCCAGTTAGTTTTGCTCTGTTCCATATTGGTAGAGTTAGGAAGGCTCTGTGATAATAAATTACTTTCTCTGTTGTAGAAGAACTCACTAAGTCTCAGTGGAGTTTTATGCTGAGAAATTACCTGGTTGTAATTTGTGTATTGTGTCAGAGCCAGAGGCCAAAATATTAGTGGGAAAGGGTGTGTATGGAGAGGGAGAAGCAGTGGAAAAATTACAGTGGGCTTTAGTCAACAGGGTTGAATGTCAGGCTCCTCACAAAGGAAACCTCCCTTGTTAAGCAACTTGATCTCTCACTAGTAGATCATGTGTGAATAAACAGGTTGAGTCACATCTGAAGGCGTTGGCCCATGGAATTTGTAGATAAGTATGGTTATACCCATGTGTTCCCAGCACAGCAAGACCAGTTATTCTCTGCAGCTTCCAGAGGGAATAAGCCTCCTGAGGAGTACAGTTATTCCAATTTTCTTAAGGTAAGTTTATTGAAAAGAACTATTCTTTCTTTCTCTGCCCTCCACCCCCTTCAAATCTCAGTTTCCCTAGCTGTGAGGTGTCATGTGTGTGGTTTTCTTCAACAGACCCAAATATCACTACTAAGACTGCAATGGCGTGGTGGAAGGCCTGGGTAAGTAAAAAAAATACTGAAGTAAGACTCCTTGATTTAAGTTGCATTGGGCATTGTGTGGGGATAAAATGTCTTCCTTTAAAAATCAGTGTAGATCTGCTTAGTGATTTTTGTGACTATGAAATAGCTATCAACATTTCCAAAACTTTAAGGAAGGTGTTAGCGTGATTGCTGGCTTTAAGAAGAGGAGCAGACTCTCCTTGGTCCTCTAGTTGAGAGTGGTACATGGGGAGTGCTCACTTATGTCTTTGTACCTGGTGAGACAGTACTGGGGAGCAGCAAAGTAACATAGCTCTGGTCTGTGTTGTGTCTGAAAGCTGTAGTCTCTTCTTCTGCTCCCTTCTCTTATGGCAGTGAATTCAGGACACTGACCTGGTTTTGTTGCCAGTTGTGCTGGCAGGCTGTGATCACAGGCAGAGATGTGGTTGAACCACAGTGTCTTTTCCTTGGTGGGTTTTTGATATTGTAATGACAACATGGACTTAGACTCCCTGTCTATCTGCTAGGAGCCAGAAATGCTGTGTATGTTCTTTTTCAAACTCTTGTGGCTTTGGGAGGAATGTGGCAGGATGAGGGGATGCTTGTGTGATGTGCTGAAGCAGCCTCTGGGGTACCGCTCAGGTCAGGCAGGAGGCAGCCGTGGTGATGCACACAGCTTTGTTGCTATCAATGGCAGGTCTCCCGTTAGCCCATGGGGAAGCCCAGGTTTACCCCTGGACTTCATCTCCAAATATGAAGACCGGGAAGAGACCTGCTGGTGATATGCAATAGAGGAATACTGGTAGAAAACTTTTCTTTCCCAGTCCAGTGCCCTGAACAGCACCACTGCTGGTGGTTCACAAGGTATCCTCTTGACTGTTTTTGTTTCATGTTTGGAAAGATTTCTGACCTCTCTCTGCCCTGTTGTGAAGAAGGCTTCATGTTTCAGCAGCCTGTGCAAGGGGTGAGCTAAGCAGAAGACCTCAAAGGGGCCACTGCTGCCACATGCCAACAAAGTTGGTACACGGGAAGATTGGGAGGATTGTCTTGCAGTCTGTTATATTAACTCAGGTGCAATAAATCATCAAGGAGCAAGAAACCACTTTGCACAGACATCACCATTTTTCAGCTTCTCTGCTACTGTTTTGCAACAGAGGGATGAGAACTGGAGAAACAAACCAAAATACCTTGGGGGCTGGGAAATACCAAGCTAATTTCTACTTTCCTTCAGATAGGCTTCAGACTTTCCTAATGTCAAAACATGATTTTCTTTTTTCACCAGAAACATTAAAATCATAATCTTCCTTTCTGCTACTCTCCCTCTTGCTCCCCTATCTCCATTTGGAAGTTTTGTATAGTAAAACAGTTTATTCCAAAGCTTGGTATAGCTCTGACTTTCTCACTTTCTGCTGATCTGTCCCACTCCCCAAACTTGAAAATGTTGAAAACTTAGAGTGAGAAAATTAGAAGGAGAAAAGCCCTTGAAATCTCCAGTGAGCTCTTACCTATTGTAGGTTTTAGAGGTATGGAGAGAAGACAAAGAAAAGATGGTAGAAAATTGTTTTGGTTTTCTTCTTTGTTTTGTTTTACTTCTCGAAATGTGAAATTTTCAGAAACATTCCACTGAAAAAAACAGTAGGCTCACCTGTCCCCAAATTCCAGCTTTTGAATAAACTTTCAATAAATTTGAAAATATTTTGGTAGGAAACATTTTTTTATTCCCTTCCTCTTCATTTCCAGGTAAAACTTTTCAGCATGAGTTGTAAGGTACACTGATTCCTTTGCTTTTGTGCCAATTATTCATCTTCACATGAGTGTCAAGCAGATGCCTTAAGTAGTTTCAGTTAGGTAAATGTGGAATCAATTCATCCAGAAAACAAGACTAAACTGAACAGGTTACTCTGGAAACCTATTGTGATTGTATTTGTGCTGGAACAACTAAATACACAGAGAATGAGATGTACAAATGAGTCATGAGCATGCTACTTGAGCCAAGATGGCTCTAAATGTTTATTTGAATTAGTGGGAAAAAAAAAAACCAAACAAACTATTCTTTAAGTTGTTTCTGCTGCCTCCAAATGAAAGCTCAGCTTTGCAGTCCATTTTTCTCAGAATCATGAAGCACAGATCCAGAGTTTTTCTTTCACTGAAGCCCTTGTATGTCACTAGAGAGTATTGTCCATCTTTTCCAGAGCAAAATCAGATGGTTGAGAGTAACCTACTTTCCAGGGCTTCTGTGATGGCTCTAGCTGAGTTGACAGAGAAGCAGAGGAGTGCCTGTGATGGTCCTAGCAGCTTAGCCAAACCTCCTGTTCCTGACTGATGACAAACCTTTGGGGGTGCCAATGCTTTAGTCTGTTATTTCTCTTTCTGCAGTTGCTGCTTCACCACTGCCCTAAATTTGCTGCTGAGTAGTTGCTGGGAGGGGATATGTCTGTCTCTGTGCTGACTGTAAAGCAATCTTCTGCAAAATGAAGACCTCTTCCAGGTCTTCCTGGCTGATTAACATACTGCCTCTCTTTTTACTCATCATTGCCTTTTGCTTACTTGCTGCTGCTCCCAGAGCTTGGCTAGCAAAAGGGCCAGCATGACAACATGTGCCAGCTATATCTAAGAGTAAAGCACTCAAGAAGGATGCCTGAGCTGGTTTGTCCAGAGACAGCCTGAGCATCTGTGCAGCAGTGTGGCTGTGTTTCAGCTGTGGCAATAGGCTAGATCTGGCATTTGTTGACAATCACTCCTGAGCATGCAACTATCCAGTCTTTTTATTAAAAACCAAGAATGCAGATACTGAAGAGAATTTCCACAAGCTTTCTTACCTGGCAAGGACCACTTGAAGGCTGGGGAGGACTTGGATGAGAGACTAGGAGAACAGTGACAGAGCCCTCTTTAGCACAGGAGATAAGAGCAGAAGGGATCAGCACCATAGCAGGAGCCTGAGTGACACTTGGAGGTACAAGTCAGATGGGGCAACCACAGTGATTCCTTCTGGTCTGTAAGCTCTGATTTGAAGATGCTTTTTTTCTTCTGACTCTGAGGCCTCCCCCACTGAGAAGTCCATCAAATGGTACTGATACCGTTAGTTCAATATTAACCATAGTCCTGCAAATAAATTTAGGAGAATGTAGTAACTTCCTGAGGAAGCCTAAATCTCTCAACTGCTAAGATAGAGAAATTTGTCTATTAGTGGACTAAAGTGATGATGACTCTATGACTAACCACTCCTGTGCCTCTCTGTTGATAGGACATTACTGTTAAAGATGCATCAATGTGTTCAACTCTTGACTAACAGCTTTTGTTGATTCAACCATGGAAGCCTGGCTTCTGGTTGATGGCCCCACTATCATATGATGACTGGCATAAGTCTCAGCATGTCTTTCTGTTCTTGGAATCTAGCACTAGCAGTGCCGTAAGGGTCTATCTGGAGAATTCTTGTGTAGTTGGCCCTTGGTTCAGGTAAGAACTTCAAAGCTGCACTTCTCCAGAGGGACCTCTTCCTTCAAAACAGTCTCTTGGCTCAAATGCTTCCAGCAGAGATGCTTCTTGAAACCAGCTGTTCAAGAGTGAAGCAGCAGCAAGAGAATAAATCTGCTACCCAGAAAAATGATTTGTGAGAGCACAACTATTCTGTGAAATTAAAAAATTACAGGTAAAAGCTATCTTGAGAAATGCATTTCCTAATACCAGTATAATCTGAGGGCGTACATATTACTTGGTATTGTAGTTGATGGGTGAATAGGAAAGTCTAGCCTACTCAGCTTTTTCTGTTGGACTGGATACACCTAATGATTATGCCAGCAGTGTCAGTCATGCTTTGTATTTCATGTTTCTGCCAGGAGCCAAAGGCTGGTAAGGGCAGCTGGAGGAATAAAAGCTCTGACACAGCTTGACCCAACCCCCCACTTTTCTGTGCCCTCGTTGTGTGTAGGCAATAAATAATGCTAATTTACTTTCCTAAGTACTTTTTCATCAACTGATGAGAAGCAGTGGTGAAAAGTCCTGTGTTTTTGATCTTTCAGAGTGAAGCAGAGGGCGTGGCTGTGACAGGTGCTTTAAACTTTGACCCCACACCAGATGCTCAGATTCTGTATAAGGCCATGAAAGGGCTTGGTGAGTTGACTTCAACCATATGCACAAATTCTATGTTCTGCTTATAGTGGCTCAGTTAAAGCCATTCCTAGAGAAAATTGCAGACAGAAATGCCATTTTTCCAATGTGGAATATTAGAAGTTAAAGTTTCCTTGATATATACTGAAACTTTCACATAACAGTGATGAACTAGGGATTGTTGTCTGAATGCTTGAATTGGGATTTTGGACTGGTCTCATCTTGTTCTGTGCACTGTGTTAATGGCTTATTCTTGCTCTCCACAGGGACTGATGAACAAGCTATAATTGATGTCCTAACCAAGAGGAGCAATATGCAGCGTCAACAGATTGCAAAATCCTTTAAAGCACAGTTTGGAAAGGTTCTTCCAAAACAAAACCATATTCAGTCACAGTTTCACTGCATGCACTGTGTACTAAATGGGTGTGCAGTTCATCCTGCAAGCATGGTGTAAACAAAATGCAGATTTTCAGTAATTAAGTAGATTAACACTTATTTATAAGGTCTTGGGGTGAATGCATGAAGTTCATTTTTTGTTGGAAAAAATGGTTTAAACCATGTTTATCTGTGGCTCTGTCTTTCTATTTTTGATGAAGTCTTACATTTGATGGAAATGCTCTTCCAACACCAAACTCCACCACCACAGTAGTCTGGAGCTAGTTGTCTGAGTTAAAGTGGAACAATGAAGGAAATGCATTGGGAAAGAGCAATATAGGCTCTTGGCTCAGCATTGAAACAAGAGTTTCCAGTGACCCTTGGTGGAAGGAGGACTGCCACCCCACTGAGAAAGGGAGGCAAATTAGGGAGGAGAGAGGGTGGCAAGTATGGAATGATGACTAGAGTGCTTGCATTCCAATACTACATACCCTAAAAAACCTTTTGTAGTGAAGGAAAAGTTTGAAATCTGTCTTCAAACAAACTGCATGCCTGCTTCTGCTAAAGTCCTGGGTGCATGTTTCTAATGCAGGTTTTGGGAACAGGCTCTGTCTGAAACTATATCTCTTGCTCAGTTTGAGGCCTTCAGCTGCATATTTCTGTTCACAGAGTAAAGCAGGGTGGAGAAAGACTTCCTTACTCTAATGCAAAATTAATTAATACCTGTGAGAAGCTTGAGTAATGGGACAACAGGGAATGTGGAAGAACCTAGATAAATTTCATTTTGGATTTCAGTACATTTTTCAGTCCTAGGCCCTTTTCTAATTAACTATCAACACAATACTGTTGTTCAGCTTCATTGCTGTAGGTCATGGTGGTGGTGACAGCACTAGACAGTATAAGCACCGTCTGAAGTTTTTTATGTAACAGTGTGGTGTGTGTTTCACAGGACCTAATTGAAAGTTTGAAGTCTGAACTGAGTGGCAACTTTGAGAGGCTCATTATAGCTCTCATGTACCCTCCATTCAAGTACGATGCCAAGGAGCTGTATGATGCCATGAAAGTAAGTGAATTGCATGCTGATATTCAAGTATCAGCATGGATTCAGTGTTTATTTCCTGTAACTGTGCTTATTAACACATCTGAGAGTAGCTGGAGTGTTACATGATTAAGCTTGTTATTATCAGTAGTCTTGGAGAAATAGTTAATTGTGCTATCAATTCATAACTGGAGGATGGGGGGTTAATGCTGCTTTTATATTTAGGAGTGCATGAGAATTTCTGTACTTACATGTCTTGCAGGATCTGGAGAAGGCAATAGGAAAAAACTCAGCTTATTGATACTGTTTTCAAGTTTCAGATGCAGAGATCTATCAAAATGGTACAAAGATAGGGTGACTAGGCAAGCCTTGGTCTGTCTACAACCTTCTAACACTATAATAAAAGATCCAGATCCAGAAATACATTGCAGAAGTGCAAGTTTATATAAAATCTTCCTTTATGGAATTAGGCATGTCACTAACAGAAAACATGTTCAAATCAAATGTGCTTTGTGTGTTCACCTTTCATGCTGACAGTTTCTTGCAGCTCAGCATACAGCCTGATGCTTTGCGGCCATCTGACTCCTCACTTGACCATACTTCTCTAGCAATAAATTACACTCCATGACTTTACTCCACTTATGCCTTTCTCCAACTTTATTTCTCCACTATGTTTTCTATTAAAGGGTATAGGAACGAGTGAAGATGTTATCATAGAGATTCTGGCATCCCGAACAAAAGCACAGATCAAAGAGATAATCAAGGCCTACAAAGAAGGTAAAGTGCCTGGGGCTCTGTTTTGTGTCATCAGAGTAATACATGACTGGCTGATTGCAGGACACGAATGGTGTTACCAACTGACACTATAGGAGGAAAATGAAATCTTTAAAAACAAGAAGGTGCAACCTAACTTCTTTCAGCTTGGCAAAGAGAACACAGCTATGCTGAGAGAGTTGGAAAATCCCTTTCTAACTCTCCATGCAGCTAGAGGAAAAGGTCAGCAGATCACAAATTTGGATCAGCTTGGTCACACAGGCCTTTGTCAGAATGCAAAAACGTATAGGTATGCAATTTTTTCTTTCCATTGAATACCCTCTTCTGTGTTTGTAAATATTTCATGTCTCTTTGGTCCATCAAAGTAAATCTTTAATGTTAGATCTGTGCTTATGCCTTGGACATCAGTGGAGCTAATGACTCGATTGGGTGTGAATGCTGACCTGAGTATTAATGAGAGAATGAGCTAATCTCAGCACTGTATTTTTTTTTAACCCTAGAAACCTTCTTGACTTGTGTGAGGCTGTTGTGTGTGCTTGGGTGGCTGGTGATGTCCTGACTATATCACCCAAATAACAAATCCTTCCCTTGTCCTTCTCTTTCCTTGGGTAGAATATGGTTCTGATTTGGAAGAAGACATAAAATCAGAAACAAGTGGCTACTTTGAACAGATACTGGTTTGCCTTCTTCAGGTAATGCTACAGAGGAGAAATGAGAGTATGCCTATCTTCACATTTTTCTCTTCCTTTTTGAAGATGATGTGCAATAGAAAAGGCAATGCAATAGCGATCACTATATAAACTGGAGACAAACATGTCACTTGGACCGGAGCTATGTTTCAGCTTCAATGTGAATGAAGCAGGCAAACTCCCTCCCTTTCCAGGAGTAAGAGACCTGAGAACTTGGCTTTGCTGCAGGGAAACACATCACTTTATGCATATGGAAAAGCCTTTCCACCCTACAAGGATCTTAGAAAACAATGTCCTGCAACTATGATCCACCATCCTCCCAGGTTCTATCCCCTTTAAGTGAAGGAATTAGCACTTGTACTGTCTGAAACGTTACTGCTTGAGTGCTTTGCAGAAATGGTAACTGAGAAGGATCATTGACAGTTGTTCAGAATGTCTGCCGTGATCCTTATATACAGAAGAATCATCATGAGGCAAAATATTTACCTTTGGTTTTGTTCTCATAGGGTGAGAGGGACAATGCCACTCTCTACGTGGACACAGCACTGGCTCACCAGGATGCAGAGGTACTCTCAAATGCCTGTGATGAGTGATATACCTGCATCCCACCTGTCTTGAAGTTCAGACTGCTTTTGATACTTGAAAGTATACAGGTGTGGTAGAGGGGGACAACAAAGAATAGGGAAGACACCTCAAGAGTATCGTTGGCTGCAGCTACTGCAGGAAGGCTGGAAAACATGGAGATAGCAGTTGCTCCAGTTTGATTAGAAGATGCAGTCAAGTGTATTCATATTCAGCTGTTCTAGGAGAGTCTAGTTTGCACAGTGTTTTAGTGTAACTTTAAACCCTTTTACCCTAGCAATGCCTTAAGCTGAGCTCTGTACCTTTATTAGCTGCACAGACAGAACATCTAATTGTATGTTAAATTACAGACTCTGTATGCTGCTGGGGAGAAGATAAAGGGCACTGATGAGATACAGTTCATCACCATCTTGTGCAAAAGGAGTGCCACTCACTTGCTGAAAGGTATGGAACAGAGCCCATGCTTAGAAGACTCTGAAATGAGAAATCATTCTAGTGAAAAAGAAGAGTCAGGGTTATAGGTGGGAGAGATGTGTGGTCAAAAATGAGTACATTAATCTATCTTCTAATTCTTGGTCACTCAGTGACCAAAAACTGGCAGCTGCCTTCATGAAAACTTGTGAACGTGCTGCTGAAAATCAAGTGACTTATCTAGGGATCCTTATACAGTTGTGATGGCTGGATGGTATAGCTGTTTCTGTAAACACAGGGGGAGGGAAAGAGGGAGAGACCCTTTTTAACCAGGTAGGAGCATGCAGTGAACAGACCCATGAGTCCTTGGATGTGGATTCCTCTGGGGAAAAAAAATAATCACTGAAAAGCAGCTGGTTATTCAGTGCTGGGGAATCATGGGGTGCACCTTGAATCTCTGCCCCATGTTCTTCTGAGGGCATCAGAGGCTTCTAGCAGGGAAGACATTAACCCAGCTCCAGTTAAGGGAACCCTTGTCTGCCCACTGCCCTGTACAGCACAGATCTGGCCTTGCCATCTCAAGATTTTTGACTCTAACTCAAAGGTTCTGACTAACAGATTTTATGTTACCTGAATCTGAGCATATTAAGTACTGTGTAAATGAACTGGGATTAAACTGATAACTTTATGCCTGAGGTTTTTCAAGCTGAGGTCTTCCGAGACTGTTTTCTAGGCCCTGGAGGCCAGGTACCCCTCATGTTTCAAATTTAATCTTCCAGCATCACTTAAACAAACAAACAAAAAGTGGTCTCTAGTCTTTAACTGTGTCTGCCTTTAAGAACTGAATTTCAGTTAGTTGTTGTCAGAATGCAAACAATCTTTGGGACCCACCAAGCAAGTAACTTCCTCTGTGTTATGGCAGCCCATAACTGCTTGTTTAAAACTCGAGTGCAATTGTTGCAGCTAATGTTTGTTTTCTTTGTTTGGGTTTTTTTTTAATATGGAGTGTAGACCTGAGTTGAGAAGGCTGTTTGTTCTGTGGTATTGCCCAGAAGTATATCCCCAGAAGTCTGAAGTTTCTGAGTGTAAATATTTATGTATCCGACCTTCAATGTAGAGCAAACTCATTAAGATGTCCATTAGATTGCATAGCACTTTTCATTCTTTGTCAGTCTGAAAGATAGAAATCAGAATGGAGGCAGGTAATTCTAGACCCCAGGATATGCAGCCGAACAACAATTCTGTCGCCAAGCTTTTGTTAATTTGGAAGTTCAAATATTTTGTCATCTGCACATGTGTTTTGTTCACCTTTTCTGATTTCATTTTATTTTACTTTGGATCCTGAAGCTAGTGACATCAACAAACGCAAGAACAAATTATAGAATATGTGCCTAACCTTCTGTTGTCTGCTTGATTTCTGTGATTAAAGACAGCTATGAAGTGTTGAGTTTCCAAATAGTTATGAAGTGGCTGAACCTCATTTTCAAAAGAAGGCAGGGAACGAAGACACGTGGATGGTTTGGGGTTTTGAATGTGCTATCCATTTTTGTAGCTGACTTCTAGGTTTGACTAAAGCTTCCTGAAGTTGGTGCAAGTGTGGCCATTACTTTAGCAGGATCTGTGTTTTCATATCCCCTCACAAACAATACCTGTAAATATTGGGCACAAAATGCCTGAGCAGTTCGCAAAAAGTTGAAGTTCATTTTTTTTTTCAAACAGTGTTTGAGGAATACCAGAAATTGGCCAATAAGAGCATAGAAGACTCCATCAAGAGTGAAACTCGTGGTTCACTTGAGGATGCCATGCTGGCTATTGGTAAGTGTGGCTGTGTTTCATTCTCTTTGCCTTTTGCCCTGCTGCAGTTGATTGTTGTGGGAGGGATTTACTTTATAAAGGCATTTGGTAGGAAGTAAATGATGCTTCTTAAGTCAGATCAACTCAGATACCAGGACCATACTGAATTAATGGAAAACATGTTGAATCTCTGTTACCTGCTGTGCTGGACTGAAATTACCATCGATGCTTACTGAGCCTTTTTGTATGCCTAGCGAAATGCACCAGGAATGTCCATTGCTACTTTGCAGAGAGGCTGTACCATGCTTTAAAGGTAAGACTCTTTGTTGTAACATAATTGTTTTCATACTGGACTTAACTTGTAACCTGCCTCCCACCAATTCAATTTGGAAGAGCCAAGCTTTTGGAGCAATCCAGCAAGTTTAGTGCAAGTAACAGTAGAATCCCTTCAAACACCATGTGTAGAAAAATACGCTTCAAGCTTGAGATACAAAGCGAGCTTGGGTCTTCTGACTTAAGAGTCAGATATGTAAAAGTCAGCTTTCCTAGCTTTGTGGAAAGCTGAGATGAGCAAACATTTCTGCTGTTGATGTGATCTCAGTTTTCCTGTGAGTGATTAAACAGTATTGGTTGAAGGCAAGTGTTATGAGTGTTGCTGCAGGAGGACAATATTTATTTACTTCCAGCTCTGTGGCATGTTTGCTTTTGTATTTGATGTGTGAAAAGATTTATGTCACGCTTCCATGGTGGGCTTGTGGTATTGACAGTGGTCCACTGGATGAGCAGATAGGTCTTGGCCATCCAGAGAGACAGATGTGCTATGGAACATGTGCCAATCAGTGTTTGAAAGGTGACTCATGCTATCCTGGACCAGTTTGCATCAGCTTATCCCTTAAACACTGCTAACATGACAGACTGATATATCTGTTATTTCAGGGGGCTGGCACCGATGATGGGACTCTGATAAGGGTTATGGTTTCTCGAAGTGAAGTTGACTTAAATCTTATAAAGGCTGAATTCAAACGTATTGCAGGAAAGACTCTCTCCAGTATGATTCTGGTAAGTACCATCTTGGTATGATATTTCTTAGATATCACATCCATTCCTAACCTGTCCAACACTGTGGGATGTTTACATGGGTGTTTTCAGTAAAGGAAGTAATTTCTGCTAAGCTTATTTCTGCTGAACTCACAGCTCTCCTTCATTAGGCCTATTAACAATCTTGAGAGACATACATGCCTGAAGCATGAGTCTGACTATGTTCTTTAAGTAACTTGGCCAAAACCAAACTGGAAGAGACACCACTCTAGGTTTTTTTATGGACCAAAATCGGTATTTTCACACTTTATGATATCCAAGATGAATCAAGGTCCATTTAAACCTCCTTGTTACACCTTTCTCACACCGCTGTGCTTATTTTCTCCTTTCTGTGCCTGCTGTCCTTATATGGCACTTGCTTGAGGTAGTTAAGTCAAAACAGTACTGGGGATTTTGGGTTTTTTTCTCTCTTTGTTGTTGATTTGGTGGGGTTTGGGTTGGGGTTTTGTGTGTGTGTGTGTGTGTGTGTTTCTGTTTGCTTTTTTTGGTTTTTTTGTTTGGTTGGTTGGTTTTTGGTTTGTTTTTTTTTAAATGACACTCCAGATGAAGGCCTGGTCTATGCTGTGGCAAGATAGGTTTAGAAACTGAACCTTGTCAAAGCTCACTGTAGCTTTTGAGGGCTGTGTCTCAGCTCTGAGTGAATGACCCTTCCCTGTTAGGACTGAAATGCTGGAGCTTACTATTTGTCTTAAGGTCTCTGGGACGTTACTTTTCCCCAGTGGAAATGGCAGAGGAGCTCTGTCCTTAGCAGTCCCCATGGGAAGTCTAGTTCTGTAATGAAGGCTGTTTCTTCTAATTGACGCTGTCAGTGTCTGTCGTGTTGATTAATGATCAGTCTTCAAGGGTCTGTATGGAATATCCTTTTTTTCTGAAAAGTGAAACTGATTTTGCACCTGTCTTTACAGAACATTCAAAGGAAACAATATTTTAATCTAGTTATATTCTCTGTAGTGCTTCTCTAGATCAAAATGACCATATTTGTGTTTTTTCAAAAGATGTCATGTGTCAGGACCAACTATACCACCCTTTCCCTTCTTGTAGGGGAGATATTGCTACACAAATACCCAGGGACAAAATCTGAGCACAACAGAGTGAGTTGCTCTCATTAGTGCTGACTTTGTGCTGCTCTGTGGAATGGAGCTGTGATCAATTGCTCACATGCATTCCAAAGAAAAGAATTGGACTTTTGATATATGTTGTTATTTCAGGTGGTAGCTACAAACCTAATTTTTCCACTTGCGTTTGATGGTGTGTCAGCTGGCAGTAACTATGCTGAAGTCTGGCTTGCTCTTTCCAAAGTCCTTTTCATGTGTGGGGTATTCTGTGGACTGACAAAGTCAGCACTTGGAGTGTGCAGAGGAACTTCCACACTCATGGTTTTGGGTTTTTTTAATTTTTTTCTCCTGTCAGGATGATACCAGTGGTGACTACAAGACAGCCTTGCTGAACCTCTGTGGCACTGAGTGACAAAAAGATGCTGAAATGGATACAAAGGGAAAAATTAACAATGAATACGGGTCGGAAAATGTACATGTAGAAACTCTATTGATCCAAGCGGGGAGAAAAAGATGATCTAATTAACAATGAAGATTTCCAAAGCTCTCTGAAGAATGTGGATGTTCACGACACATTAAAAGCTATTCACTTCTCTAAAAGTTTTTCAACACAAGTGGGAATGTTTCTTTTTAGTTTCCATTTTGTTCTGTGCAATTTCTCCCTTCTTTTAACACACTATGCAGTGTGTGGCAATTAGACATAAAATTAAAGGCTTTCTTGAGTCATTGAGCCCTCTATAGGTGTTTTGCAAGTCTGAACAAAGCTTCAGCTATCCTGAAGCCCTGCTAACTTCACTAGGGCAAGCTGGTACAGCACCGACCATTTGATGCTAGCAAGGTGGGTCTGGAAGGAGCCCCAGACACTAATGGGGTATAAGCTATGGGTCAGAAGGGAGAATTCGTCTCTAGGGGAGCTGACTTAGCAGCCTCATCTGCATAACTTCAGTGGGAGCTCCCTGAAAAGCTGGGAAGGGCAGAGCCAAAGTAGCTGTAAACAAGTGAAAGTTCAAAGCTGTGTGCCTGATTTCCTTCTTGTGCAATTGTCTGCAGAGGGAGATTGGCAGCTTCAGGGAGTGGCATCAGTGTCAGATTGTGGGGAAATCAAAACTGGGTGGATGATTTGGTTTTGGTGAACGTCCCGCTCTTTGGAGCACACCTTTCTCTGCTCATAATTTCACCATCACTTCTCTGAGGTCAGTGGAGTCACTTGGAAATTCCCCCTCGCCTCCACAGCTGCAACTACAGCTTGTTGAGTGAGGCCCCAGATCTGGACAGTGATGCAGAGACAACAGGAGGAAATGCTTTGAGAAGCAATGACTTTTCCACACTTAAAGCATGTCATTTAAACATGTAATTACCAAAAGCCATTGTGTTCAGAGACCTAGCTTTTCAGGTCAAATGGGTGACTTTTCTGGCAGAGGGATGTTTCTTCCCTTGCACTGCTGAAGTGAGCAGTAAGAGTGATGAACTTAAAATGTTTTGGAGTCCAGGACCCAGAGCTGGGTATATGCATCCCTTGGAATGTGAAGAGGAGGAGGCTTTTATCTCTGATCTTTTAAGTGCTTGTGTTTCAGTGATATCCCAATTTCTCACCTGGACTAAAAGGAGCTGGAGGCGCCTTTCTAGACCGAGCATCAAGGGGCAGTTCATCACTCAGTTTTTTGGGCACCGAAGGACCAGAAATCATGTGTGCCTCCTGTAGGCCAGAGGACCCACTTGATTTTTTGGAAAGCCACTTGTTCCCATTGACAATGGTTACCAGCCGAGCCCTGTTTTTCCTTAAGAGCAGGGTGAGGTGTTGACTTCTAGCTAGAGGCTTTCAGGAGCGGAATGAGCTGCCTGCTGCGGAGAAAACTGTGCCTGCACCACCACCTCGTGGGTGACAGCCTGTGTGCAGCCTGGCACCCCGAGCAGCACCCAGGCTTCTCAGGCACAGGATGGTGAGGCTTGCTGCCCTTTCAAAAATGCACAGTTTCCCTCCCAGATATTCTAAAATCTGCAATGCTTTTGCTGCCAGGCGATCCCCTTTGTGCCACCAAGGGAAGGACTCTTACCCAGTATGGTATGACAAAGGGGCTCTGCAGAAATATGCTGCCTTCTGACCAGATGTGTCTGATGAGGTTTTAGTGAAAATATGAGCCATTCCCTCTGCGTTTACGCTCTTCTAAAGGAATGGGCAAATGGGAATTTGTAACTGCCTAAACAGGAAGCCTGAATGATCTATAGGGTTGTACCAATGACATCTCCATCTCCTGAGGTTTGATGAAGAAAGCAGTAAGTGATCCTAGCTTTAAGGGACTTAAAATGTGCATAGAAAAGATTGATAAGAGCTCAACTCTTCAACATATTTTTGTTCAGAGCTGCCTGTGATTTCATTAAAACTTTTGTGCCTTTATCATCTTGAAACTCCTGTTGCAGGGGTTATTCAAACCAGAGGTTCACTTTCTCACTGCCTGTGCTTAGCACAGTTGGGTAGGGTTAGTGTTGTTTCAGCATGATTGTGGTCCCAATTTATTAGTAACAGCTTGGGATATATCAGGTGAATCGCTTGTAGGCTCACAGAAGATCAGTAGTGAAGCTGGGAAGGAGGAACAACTGAGGGAAGCTGATTCTATCACCATAATTGCTGGGAGGGAAAACAATTGTAAAACATCACAAAGATTTAATTACGTATTGATTGCTGCTAAATGTTCCCTGGGTGAACAGGTGCTTTAATAAAGCAGAATTAATTCCTAAACTGTTCTAACTACTCTTTTCCAAACACAAATATTGAACTAGGACCTTTCTACTCATTCACAGTTTAATTAACAAGATTTTATTGCTCAAAAAACAAAGATAAAACTCAGCAATAGGGGCAATATAAACAATGCCTAGGACTGGTGCAGCCCTTCCACTGTCTGTGTGCTATTATTTTCCTACCTTCTGTGCCTCAGGAAGACGTGTGCATGGAGTGTCCAGAGACTGCATAAATGCTACCTTGCTCTCCCTCCCTGGGTGGCTGTTCTGTGTCTTTGGGCACAGTGCATATATGGTGCGAGCTGGGCAAATGGGCAGGGTGGTGAGGTGTGTAGGTATCTCTGCTCAACTGTCCTTCATACATAGGGATAGTTGTTTTCAACTGCTAGCTCTGTTCATGACACCTGGGAAAGCTAACAAAAGTCTATTCCAGATATGATGCCAATGTACATGAATCATATTTAACCCTTGAAGGCTTCCATTCTAGAGAAAGCTGACTTCATATAGTGCTAATTCTCCCAGCAACCCAGTGCAGATGTGGCCTGGAAAGGGCTGACCACAGGATTCCAAGGCAGCAGCCAGCCACAGGCAAGAAAACATTCTGCTTACAAGGTATTATATCTCATTACTGACACTTCTGGGGAGAAGAAGAAAAGATTGGATGGGTTCACTTGCATTTCTATTTTGCAATACTTTGGAGTAATTTTTTGATGAAATGTATTTAGGCATTCAAAGTGATGTTAACAAAAACATTGTTCCTGTCAAGTAATGGAAGAAGGGAACAGCAAATATCTTAGTTGGGCAGAGTGGGATATTTCTTATCTCTCCTTGCTTAGAAATGTTTCTTTAGGGGGGAGGATATAATCTGAGAAGGATGTTTGATCTTACTTGTTCCCTCTGGTTGCCCTGGTAGCACACAGAGGCACCACTAGGTGATGTACAGTGGGGCAGGGAAAGGGCCTTGCCTGAGGCACCAGAGCTGGCCCTGGGTCATCTGTGGGGCAGTCCAGACACCACTGTGTTTTGTAAGAGCAGACGGTGGGTTTGCCAAAATATAAGATGGCACAGCATGTGGCCCAGGGAGAAGGGGAGGTGGGTTGTGCTCATCTGGATGGCCCCATCAGTTGCTCTGGGGTAGGCTGAAGGGGAGAGGTCTCTCAAGGGAAGAGCACCCTTACTGCTGGGCAGATGGGAGCCTTTCCGAGTGGAAACTGCTGATTATTTTCTATTCTTAAATTAATGATAAATTAGCATTGAATTCTTGTACTGCTGTGAGGAAATACTTCCTGCCACAGGCATTCAGTTGGGATAACGGAGCCTCCTAGTACTATGGATTATCAACTGACTTTCTTGAAGGAGCCTGTTTTGCTGGCTAAGTGACTATTTGATGATGAAATTGTATGTGTTCTTTGGGACCTACAATATCTCCTTTGCAGGGAAGATAGTACCCAACTGTAAGGTGCTAAGAGGGGACTGTGGCAAAGATATAGCAGGCTTTCCTTCAACTTCTGCCCTGAACGCAAATGCCTGGGCTGACTCCAAAGACTCCTTGCTTCTTTAATAGCCAGGTTTGATAAGTGCAGTGCATCCCCAAGCCTGGAATACTGCAGCAGCACAGACATGGGGTTTTTTGACCTGGTACAGTGACCTCTTCTCCTTAGCCCACCTGTAAACAAGAAGGTTACTCCAATTCCCCATCACTCCCATCACTGGGAGAATACTGGCCTTGTAAGTATTTTTTCAGTTTTCTGGTGTCATCCATTTGAACCCAAAGAACTCATCCCTGAGATTCCAAGAAAGTGACAGTAGAGAATTTGTTTATTAAAAACCTCATGTTTAGTTGCAGGGGAAAAAAAATTACTTTATGTTTTATATCTAACTGCCCTCCCAGAGGATGATAGAAATAGTCAACCGTGGGGACCAGGGCTTCTGTCTGTTTGGAGGAAAGTATGATTTGTTCAAGCTGTGCTTCTGTTTTCTCGATTTGCCTTCCTGTTCCAAATCTCCAGTAGCCGTGGTATGTCAGCATTGTGCCTTGGAATGCAGGTTTAGGACTTGCAAGTTTAGGACTTGCATTTCTGACTGTAAGTTGTATGCCTAATGCTTAAGGATCTCACTGGTATGGGAGGTCAAAGCTCCCAGAGTGTCTCAACCCAAACAAGGGGGAGAGGAAACGTGGTGCCTGTTAGTCTGTTTAGCAATCCAGAGATTTAAGGGCTTCTCCCAGGGTGAATAGAAAATAGTATTTATTGCAGGAGGCACAAAAACGAGCCGAGGTACGCAGCCGCCCGGAGTTACAGAAATAAACCCCCACTGGCTTAAAACCCCTACGATCCAAGCAGACACGCACGCCGTGAGGTCAGGGGGACAGGGGAGGTAGGGAGAAAGGACAGAAAGAGAAACAGAAACGGTATCACCACGTGGTCCGGTGGCGTGGTTTGAGCTGCTCCGGTGCGGGTCTGTATTTCAGTGCAGGCGCAGCAGAGAGCGTGGAGAGAAGCACTCAAGGCTCCTGAGCAGCACAGTGGCTGCGCGTCCCCTCTGCACGGCCACGAGGTGACTGTTCCCCGCGGCCGCGTGGCGACCCCCCGGCCCGCTGGCCGAGTGGCGACTGCCCCCGCCCCAGCACCTCCCCCTCCTTTTCAGCTCCGCGATTGAGCCGCGGAGGGGGGTTGGGGGGTGGACGGGAAGAGCCGACTTCAGGGAAGCTGTGTGGTTATAGTGTCCGCTGTGACAAAATGTTTGAGGCAAAAAAGCATTCAGGCTGCCCTGACACAGAGACTTTATCCTGTAACACTTAGTATTTCTTTGAAACTGGAAAAATGCACATGGTGACAATTTTCTATGATGTATAAATCATATTGATAGATAAAATTCATTTTATAGTCCTGAGAAACCTTTTCTGCGTTACTGGCTGGATAAAAGTACTTATGGCAAAGGAAACGCAGATGTCTACATGCAGGGATCTAACATTTGCAGAAATAAATAGCTCTGGATCACACAGAGGAACCAGTACTGTTCTCTTTGTGGTAACGAAGAACAGGATATGTTGTAGGCACAATGTTATTAATAAATACTGAGCAACGCAGTACAAATCTGTAATTAAATTTAGGATTTCAGCTGAAATTGCTCTTTGGAGTTACAGATGACAGTGAGCTCTGAAATTGAGTTACAGGCCAAGCAGGAACTGAGTCATGTGTAGCAACGTTCTAAGGAAGCAAGGGATCACAGTCAGCACTGGGCAAAATATTATTGACAGTAGTACACTCACTGAAAAATGGTATTATGTGGGACATAAATTAAATTACCTGAGCTTATAAATGAATGTCAGGCAGAAAAATAGGGGGAAAAATTAAAGTCAGCATTTCTATATATTGATTTTAAAATGGCAACTTTATTTTTAAAACTGTTCCAAGCTGAAAATTATTGGAAGGTTTCATTATCTGAAGCTGAAACACGACATTTTGGAGTGAATCGAGTTGAATATTCCAGTGTACCTCAGAATATATTTTTTACTTTCCAAAATAACTCCTTAATTTCTGTTTTAGTTTAAGCCAAAGAAACATAGTTTCCTCTTCAGTTCCTTGTTTTAGTCACTGAGCTGAAAGGTTCCTTGTTATTTTAACCATAATAATGGCTGCTGTTCTTTGAGTCTTTAGATGCTTTAAATGTCACTAGCAGTCTTCTCCACAGAAAGCTCAGTATTATGGGGGCTAATTTCTGAGTTTAAACAGATCCCAAAAAGTCTAGAGAGGAAGAAATAGGAAGAGTGCAGCCAAACTCGACTTATAGCTTTGACAGAACTTTTCAATCGAAGCTGATGAAGCATAGACCTTATAGCTCTCTACAAATACTTAAAAAGAGGTTGTAGCAAGATGGGAATTTGTCTCTTCTCCCAAGTAACAAGTGTTAGGATGAAAGGAAATGGCCTCAAGTTGCAAAAGGGGAGGTTTAGACTGGATATTAAGAAAATGAAAACATTGTCAAGTGTTGGAACAAACTTCCCAGGCAAGTGGTTGAGTCACCATCCCTGGAGATATTTAAGGGAATGTAGACATGGTGCTTGGGGACATGGTTTAGTGGTGGAGTTGGCAGTGTGAGTTTAAGTGTTGGACTTGATGATCTTAAAGGTCTTTTCCAACCTAAATGGTTCTATGATTCTTTATCAATATCACTCAACAGCTTTGCTATTTTCTTGTATTAGGCACTTAGCCTTTCCTTTCCACATTTCCCAGGGCTTGACCTCAACCTTACTTCAGTACTTTGCTGGGAAGCAACTATGACACATGAATCTGAAATATTGTCTTAAGAAATGCTAAGTCATGGTCAACTTTCTAGTTTGCAGCAGAAAAGGAGCAGAAACTTATTTATACTCTGTGCTGAACAATCCTGAACACAGCTTATTGTTCAGAAATTTATTAGCTACTTAGAAGAAATCTTCTGAGACTGTGCCACACACATGGAATATTAAAGGCTGAGTCTAGGACTGAAATGAAAACTGTCCATCAGTCTTTGAAAATCATGATATAAATCTGCTTATTACTCAAGTGCTTGTCATGCTTTTGGGACTGAATGAAAATCCTCTACAAAGAAGTCTGGTGCTCTGCAGACAATATAGCTCTGTATTTCTAAGCTAGATCTGTGCTAACTGTAAAAGCCAGGCAGAGATAGATCTTGACTTCCAGGGAGCGTCTGTAATGAACCTAAATTGATTCATTTCAGGAAAATGTTCAGATTCCATGACAGAA
>WAAB01016932.1:127104-161372 GCA_013389865.1 Piaya cayana | reverse complement strand
GGTGGATCTCTTCCAACCTGGTGATTCTATGATTCTATGATTCAAGAGCCACTGCTCTAGCAGTTATTAGCTCTTGAATGATGGCTGATATTAAAATAAAAGTTAACTATATACAATTGCAACAACCAGGCACAACCACCTGGAGAAGAACTGTCACTTTATGTTTTTAATGCCTATAGTAGTGATTAAATATGAGTGACAGGTCGTTTGTCATCATATTAAAATCCATTAAATTTATTTTTCACTTAATACCCCTAAAAAAGAAATAAATAAAAATCATGCTCTCTGAGAAGGTACTTTAGAATTCCCGTACTACTCTAACATCATTTGTGTGTCATTTATTAACATGAGAAATGTTATGGATAATTCTTACAATATGCACAAATCTGAAAACAAAAAAAAAAAATTTGAGCAATATTATCCACATTAACCTGTCCTAAAATAATACTCTAGTAGTAATTATACAACTATGTAACATACTTGTGTACAATTGTAATGAAATTCTAAATTAATGGAAGAACTGTACACTGAGAAAAATAGTTTTTGTCCATCCTCCTATACAATTCACACAATGTTTATGGATAAAAAACGTGAATAGGAAGTAGAATTGATGGGAAATTTTCTGAATATAGGTAAGTGGGGTAGTAAGGGGTCTTTCTCTTTGTTCTCTTTGGAGCTATAGGGACATGAATCTGCCTCACTACTGTATATGCAAGAAATCCTCCGGGTTTGAAGAGCTTTTGCCATACAAATCTCTCCTAGTTTGAAACAATACCTAGGATTTGTGTGTGAGATATAAATGTTGTGTGCAGTACACAATGGCTTCAGAGTATGCAACTCCAGGGGCCTTTGAAACTCACTAAGACACATCTCTTAGTTTCCATGCTTCTTCTGTAGATATCTCAAGCTCATTCCTTCCTGCTACATGGAGCAATGTACTAGATCATGTTGTGATAGGGAGTATCTGAAGTTTTTGGACATTCAATATATTGCTAGGTCCCAAAACTCACTAGCTCTTCAGTGCGTTTTCTTTAGCACTAATTTGCATCTCAATTGCAGTGGGTTACAAGACAAAACCTCGCTTCTACTCACTAGCAATCACAACTAACAAAAGTAATGTACTGCAACTGTGGGATACTCTCTTGTAATAGGGTTGGTGAGGATGGGCTCTATTTGAGCCTTTTGCCAAAATGGTGGACCTTATATATAACTTGCTACAAAACTTGACATAAAATTATTTCTTCTGTTCTGATGCTCTGGGCTGTCAGCCTGTAAGGCTACTCCAGAGTCAATATCCCAGGTAACTTCATATCTACTCTGTTCATTTCAGTGACTAGTTGAAATATTCTATCTGGTTTATATGAAATGTTGAAAAAATTCTTCTTTTGATTTGATTCAGCTTGAAACCAAGTCAAAGATAAAGTCCCCAACTTTCATATGAATTACTATCATTGAATTTTGTCTGCTTCTGGTGGGTAGACACTTCAGCTGCTAAGAGAAGTGGGAAGCATCTGGTTATACTCATGAATTCCAGGCAGCAGTAAACCTTCAAAACTGAAATGAGCTCAATGCATTGGACATTTCGTTCTATGTAAATCCTATGATTTTTTTTGAGCACAAGTGAGGCATAAAAAAGTTAGTGACGGCCATAATTTCATATCAGATTTTCACTGTCATTTCACATGCTTTATGTGGAGTCCTTCAGACCACCTTTAAGCTTTGGAAGAGCAGTGTCAACCTGCATAGAATGCAAATATTATTTGAAAATATGTAAAAGAAATCTGTGATCTATAAACTGGTTTTTGAAAAGTTATGGATCACTTATGAATTATTCATATGCTAGTAAACATAAACAAAGTTAACATACCTTTAACAAAAGCAAGATTATTATCAGTGGATGTTTTGACTTTCACACATGCAGTCTTTGCAACAGCAAATTATTCATTGCAAATTATTTTTGAACTAGATAAAACATTACCTGCCTTGAGAGTATTGTTGCAAGACTCCTCTTAGTTTTCTTGTTAGTGGAAGGAAAATACTCCTTTGTCACACATTGCTAGCTTAATTCTTCAGTTACTTCAGCAGATATCATTAAAGTTCTACAGGTTTCATCTGAATCCTATTGCAAATGTGACAATGTTTGTTTTGGGGTTTTTTTGGTTGTTTTTTTCCCTTTCTGACATTTTACTGTGAGCTAGAGGAATATATTAAATAACAACGTTTCTATATGACTCACTATTTCTTTTAGGATTTCTGCCCAGAAACAGCAATAACAGAAATGTGATTCTGCACTATGCTTCATCATTTTACCTCAGTCAAACAGGTCTTCTGTAACATACTTTAGGCATATCTGATCCATAATTATCTACAAATATAGGTTCTGATCCAGCAATCACTTGTATTTCTGCATTATTTAAAGGAGCATTTTCACACTGACCTTCAAATATTCAGTTTACCATGTCTCACCTATTCAGTGGACCCACATTGAAAAAAATACTTAGATCCAAAATACCAAAAACAATCCTGCAATATTACTGCAGATTTTGAGCAATGGAACACTGAGATCTATGGAGGATTTGGATACAGTGAAAATGTGAGCTTGACCTTGTGCCTTAAACTCATCTGGAAAGTACCACCATTCAAATTGACACAGTAAAATGTTTCCCAAACTATGTTCCACATATTTCTGCTATGTTATGCTTCAACAATTTTCTTGGGAGAAGAAAAATCACTACCAAGGAGAAGAAAGAGAATCATCTTTCTTCATTAGAGAGTCCTGCTGTGCAGCAGAGAGGTGGATACACAGACACCTCTGAGGCTGTTCTGGGAAAAAAAAAACAGAGATGGAAGCAGAGGATGCTGCAAGGATAGATGGCAAAGATGGTAAAAAATTGGACATGACACACAAGCAGGGTACAAGATTTGTAACAGTGATATCATTATGTTTTAACATCAGTGGGCACCAGTAATTTTGTTGTCACCTCTCATGTAATAAATTTGGAATTGCGATGCCACAGAGATACTTGTACCTCATCTATCATCATGCTATGGAACATTCTCTGTTTCTAGCAGCTGTAGAGGCAGCCACCCTGGCTTAGGCACCTCAGTCATGAAATAAGTCAAAGTGCAGCATAACTTGTTCACTAAAAACATTTTCCAGTAAAAAATAAAAATAGAAACACTATAGAGATTTGGCTTCTGTTTGTACAAAAATCGCACTGCATTCACTAAATATTCAGCAAAATCTTTCCATTATATATGGTTATGAGAAACATAGATGTAGGCTCCAGTACTGAACCAAATCCAGTTTCCCATTTCAGATCAGAAGTTTTCTGTAGTTTTGTGGTAATGTGGTTTTGAGATCAGATAATGCAATCCAAATGTAGATTTGTGCTCAAAGTTAAGTGGCTCTTCTTTTCCACTGAATGTAGTTTTTCATTTCTTTGTATGGCTCTCAGTGCTAAAGTCAAATCAGCTGGCTGATCTGTGTGGAAACTGGATGTGGGTGTACAAAAGTATTTGCATGACTTGGATTTTTTTGGGAGGTTACTGTTAGGTACTCAAATACAAGTGTATCAGTAAATAGGAGGGAAAGGAAATATTGCATCTCTTCACTAAAAAATTTACAAGGGTTTAGTGTCTTCTTTCCAAGAACACATTGCTGGCTAAGCATAAAAACATTTAGTTTAAGTCACATGTATCCAAATCCTTTTGCTCTGTGTAAGAATAAAGCACCCGTTAACCTGAATCATTGTAGAATCATGGAATGGTTTGATTTGTAAGGGATCATAAACTTCATCTAGTTCCAATCCCCCTGACGTGGGCAGGGACACCTCCCACCACACCAGGTTGTTCAAGGCCCCATCCAACTGNTCATAAACTTCATCTAGTTCCAATCCCCCTACCATGGGCAGGGACACCTCCCACCATACCAGGTTGTTAAAGGCACCATCCAACCATTTCTTGAATGCTTCTGGGGTGGGCATCCACAACTACCCTGGACAACCAGTGCCACACCACCCTTATTGTGAAGAATTTCTTCCTAATACCTAGTCTAAATCTTCTCCATTCTAATTTAAAGCCATTTACCCCTTGCTCTATCACTACATGCCCTTGTAAGAAGTCCCTCCCCAGCTTTCTTGTAGGCCCCCCCTCAGGTACTGGAAGGCTGCTATAGTATCTCCCTGGAGCTTTTTCTTTGGCTGAACAAGCCCAGCTCTCTCAGCCTGTCCTCATAGTAGAGGTGCTCCAGCCCTCTGGTCATCTTCATGGGTCTCCTCTGGACCTATTCCATAAGTTTCATACCCTTCTTATTTTGGGGATTCCAGAACTGGATATAGTGCCTAAAGTGGGAAGTGGAATAAAGGGGGAGAATCAACTCCCTGGATTTGCTGGCCGCGTTTCTTTTGATGCAGCCCAGGATACGGTCAGCCTTCTGGGTTGTGAGTACACATTACCAGCTCATGTCAAGCTTCTCATCAACCAGCACCCTCAAGTTCTTCTCTGCTGCTCTCAATCACAGTTTCTACCCCCCTCCTTTATTGAAACTGTAGATTGCCCGAACGCAGATGTAGGACCTTGAACTTGGCCTTGTTGAAGCTCACCACATAGCTTGGTGTCATCTGCAAACTTACTGAGGGTGCACTCAATGTCTTCATCCAGATCATTGATAAAGACATTGAACAGGGCTGGACCCAGTACTGAGCCTTGGGGGACACCACTTGTAACTGGCCTCCAGCTGGAGTAAACTCCATTTACCACCACTCTCTTTTAATGTCCTTTTAATGTTTCCAACATCCTTTGGAGCTGTTCCATCAACTTACAGCTGCTGTGTGAGGAATTGTTCTCCTAAAATTGCTTCAAATTTGACTTCTACTAACTTAATTTATTGCCCCTTTTATTTTGGACTATTTTATATTTACAACGGACTACGAATCCTTATCCAGCCTCTCACAGGCACTCTTTTTCGAAGAGCTCTATCTTAACTTCTGTCTTTATTTTTTTTCCAAGCCTGACAGTTTTCTCTTATTTCATTCTTTTGCACAAATCAGCAGTTCCATACCTTTGATAATCCTTGTTATCCTTCTCTGAATCTTTTCCAGTTTTCATAGATTCTGTTTGAAATGGAGGAGAGAGAAGGGTGACACAAGACAGTTGTGCCATGCGATATGATGTTTCTTGGTTTATTCTTTATTCCTTTTTAAATAATTCTTAGCTTTGATTTGCCTTTGTAATTGCTATGAAGCTGACACATAGACCCACTTATTAGAACCCAAGATTTTGTTCCTGTGTGATAACGGCTGCATTAAGTTGTACATGAATCTAGGCCTTCTCATTCCTATATTCATGGCTTGACATTTATCTATACTGAATTTCATCTGCCATTTTATTTGCCACTCATTCAGGTTCCTAAGGCTCTTCTCCAATTCTTCATAGTATGCTTAACTTTTACTGCTTTGAATAACTTGTTATCAGCAGTAAACTTCACTACTTCCCTAATCACTTGCTGTTCCAGGTCACCAAAGTGTCATGAACTGCACATGTCCCAGCACAGATGTGTGTGGAATTGACTGGTCATTACAAGGCAAGAAGTATTTATTCCTATCCTTTGTTTCATCATTTAACCAAATGATGAAATAAAATGAGGGACTTTGTCCCTTATGCTGTTGCTGCTTAAGTTCTTTAAAGATGTGGGTGACAAATTATGCAGGAATGCTTGTGGGAGTCCAGGTAAGATATATCAGGCAGAGTATCCTTACCTGTTTGCTGTAGCTTCAAATAACTCCAGTATGTTTATGAGGTAAGATTTCACTTCAGGGATCCGTGTTGGATCTTATCTGGTATATGGCTGGGTTTATCCATGTGCTTATTAACATATGCTCCATTATATGCTCTACTAATTCACCCTGTTGAGATACCAGGCTTATGAACCCTGCATTTCTTGGAGTATCATCTGGGGTCCATTTAAAAGGCACCCTCATATCTGGAGATTACTTCAAGTACCAGGAGAATTTAAGTAAGAGGATGAGAACTCTCAGGTGTGTAGCATTTGAACCTGGAAAATTACCACTGTTCATTTTATCACTGATGTTGCTTATTTTATTCCACTGAATAATGCCTAGCAGAATAGCCTCTTTCCATCAACTCTCTGCTTTGTCTGCTATTTCAATATTCATATTCCTTAATCTGGCAATTTAGACTTTCTGTTGTTAGTGTTCAGGCTTGTTTTTTTTCTCAGCATCTTGTTTAAATCATACTCTGTGTTAGACTAATACCATCCTGTATTCTAGCCTTCACAAAGACTAAAAAAATTTCTGTAAATTCATCCATAATAGATAAATCATCCTCAGCTCTGTGCAGTTCTGTACTCATCAGCTTTGTTCTATTCTTTCAATGAAAAGTTCAGTTTCAACTTCTCTGACATTAAATATTTGCCGCTTGGTCCACTTATCATTCAGGTGAAGTACATCTGTTCTGCATGACCATCCTTTATGCTATAAGTGTCCCCAGTTTTTGATGCATCTGAACCTTTACTACTGGCTCTCTGCCTGCCATTAAAATTTTGTCTCCTTCTTTGTTCGCATACAAATCACTGACAGCATTACAAACAACAGTAGTTTACTGGGTTTTGTATGCTTAAAATATCCTTAAAAGCTTGAATTCCATTTCTCTCCCTCCACCCCTTCCCTCTCTCTCCTGCTTTTCACTCTGCTGTTTTGATTCCCTGGCACACCAGCTGCAGACCCCCTCTGTTGTTTCGTAGCAGATGGTAGAGACATCTCACAAGGTCTGACACATTTGTGCACTTGGCAAGCAAGTCATCATGAAATTCTTTCTGCAATCACAAACTTAGCTTGCTATTTTTCTGGTAGCAGTTGCCCACCACTGCAGTCTGCCTCTTGCTTCCAGTTCAGCATCTGTTTAAGGAGGCATTTCTTTTGTGCAGGATGGCAGATAAGCAACGTCTGCAAGGCAGGCTCCTGACTGAGATCCTTTGCCCTTGGCCCAGCTGATGCCTTCCACCCCAGCCCCACACTGAGGAAAGGTCTTTGGTCTCAGTCTCCATATGCCAATCTGAAGTGAAACTATGAACTTCTGTTCATCGCTGCTCTTCCTCAGTAGTACTGGGTTTGCTGGCCTGAAGAAGAGACTGATTGATTGAGTACCTGAAAAAACTCTGGAAGAATCTCTCCAGACTCTCAGGTCATTCAGTTCAACCCCCGTAGCCTCAGAAAATATGTTGGGATTTTTTTCCTCCTAAAGTTACAGCTTACCTACAGTACATACCTGTCTACTACATGTCCATGGAGAATATACAATCATATGATACTGGGCAAAACAAAATGCTCCCTGCCCTCTACCTTCCTGCTGGAAATACCACTTCTATTTCTTCTCTCTGAAAGGATGAGAAGTTGATTCCTAATGTGAGTATGCATGCCTGATTTAACAATTAACTTAAAAAAATTAACTAGCTTTTAACTTTCCCCTAAATTCATATCCAGCTTGCACAATTTCATCCTTGTTGATGGGAGATCACGGAATCAAACACAGAGATCAATATGATCAGTGAGTGTTCCATTTATTGAGCTTAGCTGTTTCTTTATAAACCCTTTTTTTTACATAACTGCGTGCCCACAAGGGTATCTACAGTGTATTATTGGTTAAAGGTAGCTGTCCGTAAAGCTATTACTAACATATTTTTGGCTAAACTACTGCACATGCTAAGAAACCAAGTTATACTAAAATTAACTATGTTGATAGTTCTCTTTAACTGTTTTTCTTTCAGCTGATACTGGTTCCCACTGAACTAGCTGCTTCATTTCTCCCAGCTGGCCCTTGTTTATCTTTCAGCTCTCTGCTTCAAGGTCTTGTTAAAGATGTTCAGTATCAAACAATCTCATAGCATGCAGGCCTTGTTCTCTGTAGAATGTTCCCACACATCCTAACTATAACTATTTTTTGATACAAACTATGCAATAAACTAAAACAAGAATAAGTCATCCATCTCTACATAAGCATGGACATTGCAGAGGGCACCTAAGTGTTTTTCTAGAAATCTTAATCACTTTTGTAATAGGTCATTCACTTTTTTATCTTTTACTAAGAAACCATATTTTAGTCAAACTCAAATTCGAGTACTCCAATACAATGGAAAATACATATAAAATTTAAAGTTTTATTTGAATGCATATAAGGTAGTCAGCCTACAATGTTTCATGAAACACACAGTATTGAAAACACAACTCCTTTTTGGAAGTAGGACTTATATGCCTTTAAACCTGAGGTTTAAAACAAAAGCATATTCATCTACTGCCAAAAATGAAGCTGCAGTTATATGGAGCTAGATAATATACTTCCTAGAGCTGTTAAGTTAAAAGCAAAACTGATTTTCACACAATGCCAGATTTTGCTTGTAATATTTTCATATTTTGTTATCACCATTAGTATGTTCCCAGTAATGTTTATGATTTAATTTTATCTCAGTTTGTGTACTATGTGATTTGTTACTTCATTTACTGAATAAAGAAAATAATTATTTGAAACAGAATTTCTCTTCTGGCATTCTGGATGTTCTGCATTCTTCCAGCAAATATTCACTCTGTTAATGTTTTGAAAATTTTTACAAGCACAGCAATAACAAGTCTTTTCAAAATTACATTTATTGAGATGGATTACTTTTCTTGCCTTTAGTTCTATGTGATTTTGCTGTGAAGAACTCTGGGACACTCGAAGGCTGCCTACAATCTAAATTAGAACTGTGTCTACAAGACCTGAGTTTATTACAGACGCTTTCCCCTTCCCTTTGTAAAACATAAGTGGCTTCAATAAATATCAGTTAAACAAAAGGTCCACAGTATTCATTGTAACCAATTGTGTAAATAAAATAATGCAACATTATATATCATTAGGATTAGAATGCTAAATAGATTGTTGAGAAGATTTCAGTGAAAGTCTCAGATCATTTCACATAACACTCATGACTTCATAAACGCCAGCAGTATATTAAAATACTGTTTTAAAGCAAAAGGTCTGCTTTATTAAGACTGAAACACCCCAAAATTTCAAAATGTGTTTTGAGTAAAGAATAGTGTTGTTCTTTTTTTAATCAAATTCTGTCACAATAACGGATGGAAATAACTACTACAAATCTCATCTATTTGGTTTTAAAAAATTGTTTTCTGAGAAAGAGACAAAAATTAAAAACAGAGCAATTAGAATTAGAAATTTTGCAGTTGCCATCCATCCAAATAAACAAACAAACAAACATAAAAAAGTAGCTCTATGATTTATACTGTATTTTCAGTAATATTTAATTCAGTTCTCTAAAGAGATAACTCTCCATTGGTATCATTTGAAAGTAAACCACATTCCAGACGCATAGAATGCCAGGTTGTAAGGGACGTGAAGGATCATCTGGTCTAATCTTTTTAGGTTACATATAGTTTAAATGAGACGGCCCAGTACCCTGCCAAGCTGAGCCTTACAAGTGTCCAGTGTACAGGAATTTACCACTTCCATGGAGAGATTATTTCAATGTTTAACTGTTCTCATGGTGAAAAATTTTCTTCTGAAATCCAATTCAGATCTCCCCAGGACCATAAAATCATGGAATCGTAGAATCACCAGGTTGGAAAAGACCCATCGGATCATCGAGTCCAACCATATTCACCACCCCTTGTATTTTCTATGTGACCCCTTGTAAAAAGGAAGGATGTCATCGTCTTGATGGACACCCTTTATGTACTTGTACATGGTAATAAGGTCTCCCTTAAGCTTTCTCCTCTCAAGGCTAAACAAATGCATTTTTCTCACCCTTACTTTATATGGTAGGTTTTCTAGTCCGCTGATCATCATAGTGGCTCTTCTCTGGACCCTCTCTTTTTGTATAGCAGGGACCAAAACTGAGTGCAGAACTCCAGGTGCAGCCTGACAGGCTCTGAGTACAGTGGGATAGTGAATTCTTTGTCTCTGCTGGTGATGCTCATCTTGATGCACCCCAGCCTTTTTTGCTGCTGCAGCACACTGTTCATTCATGTTGAGGCCATTGTCGAGCAAGAGTACCAGATCTTTCACAGAGCTGCCTACGGGCCAGGTAGAATCTAGTCTGAGCTTCAGTTCAGGGTTATGTATTCCCAGGTGCAAGACCTTGCACTTATCTCCACTGAACTTTAAAAGGTTTCTACTTGTCCACATTTTCAGCCTTTCTACACCTTCCTGAAGGGTACCTCTTCCTCTGGAGTGTCATCCTCCCCACTCTATTTGGATTTGGATTTGGCACACTTCATCAGAGTGCTCTTGATTCCAACATTCAGGCAACTTATGAAGATATTAAACAGTGTCAGGCCCAATATCAATCCCTTGGGGACTCTGCTTGTGGCTGGTTGCCAGTTTGAGAAAGAACTACTTACCTTCACCCTCTGGGTATGGCCTGTCAGCCAGTTCCTCATCCACCACACAGACCACCTATCTAGGCTGTAACACATCAATTATACTAGGAGGAGGCTCTGAGGAACTGTGTCAAAAGCTCTGGAGAAGACTAGGTAGACAATGTCAACAGCTCACCCCACATCAATCGAGTCACTTTGTCATAGAAGGTGATCACATTTGCTAAGCATGGTCTGCCCCTAGTGTTAGCTTTTTTTTTCCCCAATCATGTGACTCAGCTGGGTTGTGACAGTCAATATTTGCTCCACAACTTTCCCAGGGATTTAAGTGAGGTTGATGAGTCTATAATTAGCCTGGTCCTCCTTGGAGCCTTTCTTGTTGATAGGGGTGATATTAACCTTCTTCTAGTCTTCAGGGACGTCCTGGATCTCCATGACTTCTCAAAGATTATAGAAAATGGCCTTGCATCAACATCAGTCAGCTCTCTCAACAGCCTTGGGTGGATAGCATCTGAGCCCATTGACTCATGATTCTGTATAGGTCAAGCTTCTGTAATAGTTCACACACCAACTCCTCATTCACTGATGGTATGTCTGTGTCTACAGCAACCTGGATGTTTGTTCCCATGACCTGGGGTCCAACAGCACTGATAAAGACAGAGGTAAAGAAAATAGTGAGGTATTGCTGAATATATCACCTAAACAACATTTTCCTTAGTTCATGTTGCTATTTTCCCAGATATTGTGCATATAAAGTTATGTTTTCAAACTACACGTATTTATACCTCTTTATTTCCCCATCAAAATTTACCTGCATAAGATCATTTCATCACCTATATTGCCTTTTTCTTTAAGCATTTGACATAAAAGACCTGCATTGTAGAATAGTATTATTACAGATAAGGAAAAAAGACAATAAAAGGAAAAGTAATTTTTAGATCAATAATAGTGAAGTGATTTGAAAGTAAATTGAAGGATAGTAATATAATAATGAGTACCATTTTATGAAAAGTATATTTGTTTTCCATAGGTAGATATAGCAAGAAATATAGATAATATATATTCTCTGTTAAAATAAAGGAGCGCACTTTTACCTGTGATAACTCAGGTGCAAATATGAGGTAATATACAGATATTCCATAATTTATGTGAATCTATTTTTCAACTGATCCATCAATTGCTTTCCAACATCCCAAGAACCAATACTTGTTATAGGAGAATGTGATAAAAACTAGAATAGTGAACATGCTCTTCTCATTATTGTTCTTACTTGGTAAAAGAACTATAGCCCGATAGTGGAAATAAGTATAAAATAATAATTTTGTGGAAGTGAAATGGACACGATAATTACTACCCTTTGAAGGCTAAAATTGGTGTAGTCAGCAACAGTGATTTGCTTTTAACCCTGTGCAGTCTCAGCTCTCAGCTATTAATACACAGTTTATTTGTTTGGATGCATACAGAACATTGCAATAGCACACCTTCACATCCCACTTTAAAAGAAAGTGACTTCTTCTTCCCAGATGGCGCCTGAGTAATTCAAAATCACTCAGAGGTAGAGGTGTACACTGTATCTTTTACTAAATAAGATGCATGCCCTTAGAACACTGGATTCAAACAAGTACATTGGTCTCAAACAATCAAACAACTCACGCAGGGTAGAGCACAGACAGGAAAAGCTGCAGCCGCAAAAGTGACTGGAACAGCCCGCTTCACATTACCTCTTAACTGAGCCCCAACCAGCACCGAGAGCTCTAATGCTTCCTAGAGTCAAACCTGAAATCAAATCAAAATTGCCCACTACTGCCTGCTGCAGCTGCACGTGTTGCAAAGAGAAAAGGAGAAAAAGAAGAAAAGGAGAAAAGATAGAAAAGGATAAAAGAGTTACAAGAGACAAATAGTTGCAAGAAATAAGAGATAGTCACTGCCTAAGGAGCTCCACACGTAGCAGTGTGTGTTTGTTTGTGCGGCAGGTCCAGGAGATAGTGGGTATCCACACACAACATACAAACACCAGACAAGACCAACAGACAGGGATAAACAGATAAAGCAAGTTGCAGAGAGAGAGAGAGAGAAAACAGACAAACAGAGAGAGATGAGACAAGACAAGACAAACCAACAGAGAGTTGCAGAGAAAGCTTCAGGCCATTGCGGAGGGGTTTTAAACCCTCTGTCCCTGCCCTCACCTGATCAGGTTGGGGGGAACAGGTAAACAGGCTCAGGCATGTCCCTCCTCCTTAGACAAGTCCAGACATAGTCTCCAGCACTTCCAGCCTTGGAACCGAGACTGGGATCCATACACCTGCTTTGAGCCGTTCAACTCACTCCAGGTCAGGTCTACACAGCACCTCTGCCATAGCGCATCTACAGGTAAATTTAATGATAAGGGCTGTCTAATGAGCAACACCTATGGTGGTATGATTGCTGTTGAAAAGTACAAAAGGGCCATGATTGATTATAAGATACAGACGAAGAAGATATAAATCCAGTCCAAGGAAAAGGAAGGCCTATCGTAACTGGGTAATATTGCCAATTTCCTCACTCTGCCTGCACCACTAGGATTCCTTGCTGAGGAGACCTAATCCAAGCCAGTTTGGCATAGTAGGAGCCTATATGCTCTAGTTTTTCCAGTCTGTCAATCTTTTCACAATAAATCTTACATTAAGCCAGAATAGTGGGGTTCTCTATTGTTCTCCATTGTCCTCTATTGTTCTCTCTATTGTTCTACAAGTCTCTATGAATCTTACCAACATCTTGACTGTGTTCCTGTATTCACATTTCATTATATTCAGGGAAGGGTGAGAAACGATACTCTGATGATATGTGAGCTCTTAGACCTCAGTAGCTCAAGGGCAAGGTATTGGTCTTCTGAATGAGTTCTAAAAATCCCTCTATGACACCTTTTGTCTAACAACATGCACAGCTGTAGCTCAAGACTCACTTTGAGAATGAACAAATTCACAAACAGGCTGTAATCAGATCAATAGCGTCTGCCTTTCCCCTACAAACTGTTTGGTTTGATTAAATCAAAAGCCGGTGTTTTGATATCCTATTCATGAGTCTTTTTTTTTGAGACAGATGAAGTAACTTAGTCAATGAGAAGAAAATATTTCCTCTTTTATTCATTAGTTTTCTGTATTGTCATTTTCTTATCTACCAAATGTGCTCTTTAGAAACTGAATATCAGTGTGACTCAGTGGATGCAGAAGGGGCCTATATTTATTATTGAAGCTTAGGAATTTTAGTCTGCTTCCTATGCCTCTTTCATCTTCTGGTGAGTATTTTTGTTAAGTTAAAAGACACTCTGGGTTCATCTGACCCTCCCCAGCTTTAGGATTGCACTACACTGTACCCAAACAGATTTTGGACAAAAATATGACCATTTCCAAAGCCATGTAATTATGATTTTTTTTTCTGAAATATTACATGCAAATCTACTGGACTACAAACTAGTTGAGGCACAAATTTCTTTAAAGCATTTGTAGAATGACTGATTATTTGAGGAAGAATAAAATAGTATCAGTAAAGAATGAGGAAAGGTTAAGAGAATGATTTCAGAATTTAAAGTCATTAAATATCTAATGCTGAATTCTTCAAAAGAAATATATGCTTCTTTTCCTCCTGTACTTTTGAGCCCTTTTTCTGAAGCTTTTTCTCCTAGTGCCCTTGCCTTCCTCTTAATAGAATTTTTTTCACCCTCATTGTAGCCTTTGCTTCAGTAGACTCTCCTGCTGACTGACATCCCTGGATGGATCCTGAACCATAGAATCAGAAATAATAGAATCATAGAATGGTTTGGGTTGGAAGGGACTTTAAAGATCATCTAGTTTCACCACCTGGCCACTGGCAGGGACACCTCCCACTAGACCAGACTACACAAGGCACCTTCAAACAGGGCCTCGAACACCTCCAGGTTAGCCACAACTTCTCGGGGCAACCTGTTCCTGTTCCTCATATCTGGGGCTGTTACTACACCTAGCAGTGTACACTTAGCTTAGGTGCTTCAGCCTTGGTCAGTAAGGACATGGTGCTGTAGTCATTCTCAGTTCCTGCTTCTTCTCTTGAGGAGAAGCCTTGAACTTGCTGCTCCCTGACATGCATCTACTAAGGACTAGTAACAGTTTAAATATAGTACTTCTGGATTTGAGCAAGAGTCAGGCAATCAGGCAGTTCTATGGTTATGTCACACAATAACCTTACATGAGCGTCTTTTGCATATGGCTGCAGACCAAATGCTATTAAACCCAACTTCTTTCAAAAGAAGGAAAAAAACTTCTTAATAATTATTGATAATGTGCTTTTTTCTTCCAATCAAGCAAGGAAATGTATCTGTCACTTTATCATTTCGGTACTAGCATTTGACTTTCACTTAAGTCTTTGTCATAACCAAAATGACAGTTAAGCAATCTTTCTAACTTATGTCTCAAGCACTTGTTTACAGGAGAATTCATTTCAGTCATATCAATAACTAAGTTTTTCACATTATTTTTGACAAAATGCAATGAAATGATTGACAGCAAAGAAGGCCATCAGTCAATAAAGGTGGAAGGCAGCATAAATGATGCATCATGGTACTTTCCAACCTGTGAGCAAAGTCAGACAGGGCACTGGAAAATGGAAACCGTGCTGAATGAAAAACAGGATATTGTGCATTTGTGCAGAGCAATTTCAGCTCATGAATTCATAAAGGTATCAAATTGTTATCTAAATAAGAAAGGAGAATAGTTCTGGTGTTCTCTAATTAACTCTTCTGTAGCCACAAACCAGAGTCATTCAGATTTCAAATCAGCTCTAAATCAGATCAAATTAGATCTAAATTAGCTCCCAACTGATAAGATTGAGTCTCAGGACTCAATCAGGCAGGATCCTAAATAAAATTAATAAAAATAAAAAGCATCCAAATATTATTACCTTTTCTCACATATGCACGGACAGAAATTATCTGCAAACAGACCTTTGTAATAGTGCAAACAAATGCATTATCTATATCTACTGGTAAAATGCACACCTATGCACAGTGCACAGGACAGATTCAGAGTTTCAAATAGGCACTATAACGATCTTTTGAACATGAGGACTTCTTCTCCAACCTCTGTATAATTCTCAACATCCCTCAACTTTATGTACAGATAGATGGAGCAAGACAAATTCTTACGTTTAATTCTCAACTACTTATATAGGAAGAGACATTAAGAAGCAAAATGAAATGTTGAAATCTTTTAGAATATGGTCTAGGCCTGCAGCAGAAATGTAGTCACATATTTCTTGTGTAATGACAGTGGCATTTGCTAACTGAAGATTTGAGTAAATCAAATTTATTATACTGTACTGGGAGAATGAATGATCTCAGACGTATAATTAAAATTCTCTCCTAATATGCCCGCATCTAGAAAATGTTTCCTTTGAGAGCATATGGAATTACTTGCCAGATGAGATCAGACTTATAAGCTATGATTAGAAGAATTTAAGAACAATAACATTTTATTTTGGTAAACGTATAAACAATTGAAAATTATACTTCCCAAAACCCACAATTTAAAAATAACTCAGGTTCTCAAGAGTTTTATAGAAAACACTTTTTTCCATACATAAGAATAAAGTTTTATTATTATGAATTACTGTACGTCTGCTTTTTTTTCAGAATGTCAGAAATAGCCTTGTCTGAAAAAAATATAGTTATGTGGAATTCAATTTTTTAAATGGAAAATAAATTATTTCCTCAAAAGGTCTCAGATGGATTTGTAAATGTCATCCTTTTAAAAATCTAAACTGTAAATTAGTGTACAAGCTTGAAGAACAATCCCATGCATTACTAAAGACTTAACTCTTGAGCAAAAATAAATATCCATAAGAGAATGTCATTTTAAATTAATTTTTTTTTCTTGTTAGAGAAACATTTTCTAAGCTATGAATTACTATATCAGGTTTCTCAAATGTAACTTAGTATACAGAAAAGCTAAATTCCAAATCAAAACTCTAAGAGATGTAGATTATTTCCAGTTTGTTTAAGAAGTGCAGTTGCAGCACTAATTTAGTCCTCAATATTTTGAATAATAAAAGAACCTTTTAGCAGACAAAGACAGAATCTTCAACAGAATCTTCAACAGAATCTTCAACAGAAAAAAAAAGTTAAGCACTTCCTTCAATACTACCTCCAGAGGTCTAGACATACTGGAATCTACTCAGAAGGGGAAATAAAAAAAAAGGTTTGTGTTTCCTATAGTTCTTCAGAAACAGTCTTAGCTAACAGGATACTTGTTAAAATAACAATGAAATCAAACATCTATCCTTTCTCCCTTCCAGAGTTTTGTGAAATGTGCTTATGCCTTTACTTAAAATTACCTCTAACGGGAAGTAAACTTTTACCTCGGGACAAATACAAACTTTAGTTCCTGCAAACGTATTTTTAATGCTCCTCATTTGCACAGTAACAATGTTTGTTTTGGGTCAAACAGAGTAAGGAGGAGGTAAGGGGACAACTGTCTAGGTAACACTCACAACAAAGCTGAAAGCATATATGGCAATTGATATGTCTGTAACTGTTATGTAAAGGATGAAATGCCTCAGTATCTCACCACTGGACAACTGACTACAATTCAAGGCTGCTGAGCTTTTATGCGAGGCCAGTTCCACTTAACTTCCCAGTCCCAGCAGTCCTTTGCCTGAAATAAGATCCACTGATGAAGGATTGCTGGGTCAGAATTCATCCCCTGGGCAAATCTGCAGATAAAACTACTTATTACCTTTCCCCAGTATGAAGACACAGACAGGTTGCACTGCTTTCTTGATAATCACCCTCACCAGTTGAACATCATCCCTCAAATATTGCTAAAGACTGATCAGACATCCTATTTCACAGTAAGACTTTTGCCACTTATTTGATGTCACAGATACAAGGTCAGTTTCATCTCTTCACCAAGAATGCGCAGTTTGTTCTGTGCACTCAGTGTATACACAGTATTACACCATAAACATAAATTTGGAAGCTTATATTAATCTTCTAACAGGATGCCATTGTCATGTTTTCTGCTGCTCTAGCAGAAAATAAAAAAAAAATATTGTGTCTGCTAGTCTGTTGTCCTTTAGTATCAGTTGTGTTTAGTTACATTCAATGTCAGATCATCTAAATATTAACTGTTTGAGAAAAGTTGGATTAATTCACTCACAACTTCAGAAACATTACAATTTATTGCCTAGCTATATTTGCAAATTACAGAAAAAAAACCCACCCCAAAACACCCACCCCTCCTAAAAAAAAAAAAAGAAAGGCCAAGAGAAGTATGGCTTATTCAATGGACATATAAAAAAATACACGTGACATAATATATCAATATTTATATTCTTGACAAGTTTTTAAGTTTCATTCCATCTTAATATGTCCTGCAGCCACTCCTGAATAAACATACACAGTAATTAAGAAAGTTTAGTTGCTTTCTTCATAATTTCTCCAATCAGGAAAAAAAAAGAGGCTTTAAAGATCACTTTGATGTTCCTTGCTTACACATCACAGGTTTATGTTCTTCTATGTGTTACACTAGGAGCAGGTTTAACATAGAATAGAACAGATGTATGAGTTTCTCTCAAGTTTCTATTGGTGGAAAAATTCTCACCTGGCCCAGATATAAAATTTACTAGGTCTTGATATACAATGGTTTGCTATTCTCACTTTGGATTTTACTCTTGCAAAACATCTGTTTCTGCTTATTGGGCTATCTTGGATATATATATCTCACCGTTTTTTTGGTTAGGTTTTTTATTTATTTTTAGTTTTTTAAAGCAGGTATTACAAATCCTATTTTACTTTCTCCCTTATAAACATTATGACTAGATTTGAATCAGATGTGCCTAGATTTATTTCTATTTATTTATTTAAGACTTTAATTGATTAAGCTTGTCAAGTGCAGTTTTACCATATGTTAGATTACTAATAGAAGAAAATTTACTCAGTTAAGATTTTTTTCCATTCTCCACTGAAAAGATTGTGATTTTAAGTTTATGATTAAATTAGTTTAAATTTCTGAGATGATGTCTGAGACAATGCTAAGATGTCAAACCTCAGAAAAACATCTCCCCACCATTTTATTACTTTGATTAATTCTTTATGTATAAATCAGACATGTTTTTATTTTGCAAGACTGCTAAACTAGCTCCATATACTAAAATATAAAGTGGTTACTCACTTCCTCTTCATATAATAAAGAAGAATATATCAATACTTGCAACTGTAGTATTGATGAAGCTGCATTTCTTTGTGATCCAAATACTTTGTTTATTTTAACATACTTTCATTCTTTCAAGTCTTGGGTTTTTTAGTTGCATAAACATATGTTCATCTGCGGCTTTTAAACTGGACATCCACTGTAAGGACTTTATACTTGGTTAAATTTTGGTTACAAAAACCCCTGCACTTTTATTGCTCGCAATATTGGTTAAAGGGTAGAGATATCATTAGAGATAATTTTGGAGTCTATGTTTTTGTCTGTCATTAAAAATACGGTAGTTCCCTAGTATGTTTAAGAAACAGAAGCATGAAATAAAAGAGGAATAGTAAGGTTGAAAGCAGAAATGAGACAAACATGTTGGAAACTTTGGAAGAATGATAGAAATAGAAATTCAGACCTTAAACTGCCCTCTCAGAAGAAGATGAATTAATATTTCATGGAAAGTTTTGCACCACTCAAAATATTAATTTTCATTCTAGCATAAAGAAAAGTGCAATCAACTTTACTAATTCAGTTTAATGCTAAAATACCCCATTGTTCCCTAGAAGAAGCTATCAGTTATTCACATTTGCTCAGTGGTTAACTGGTTTCCTTTTCCCATATAATACATATAAATATTTATGTGCTGATACTTGTCCACTGCAAGCTGTCCCTATGGTAAGTGGGCAAAACAGATCGGACTGCAATCCCCTGTTTTGTTTTAGTAAACTATAGAGTAAAATACATCACATTGGTGGCTTCAGTAGCCATCCTCATTTAGTTTGATGATGAAATTTCTTCTAGATAGTATGTACTTTTCAGGATATGCAATCAATATGTATATGCACACAGTGAGTATTCTTCTCTTGATTATGTGAAACCAGAGAGATTCTCTTGCAGTTTACAAAGTCTATGCATTCTGGTGGCAAACCTCCCCACTGTTCGATACCTGGTATATGTAGAGGAGCACATTTGTTGCTATTTCTACTTCTATCGATAAAAAGTTTTTTTTGCAAAAAAGAGGGATTGAAAGCTGATGGAAGGTAAGGGTATAAGTGGACTACTCAACTAAAAAATCCCTAGCTAAATTTGAAATACTTCTCTTTTGAAACAGTGCCCATATATGAATTGTAACAATAGATGACACCAAACAGTTATGAAACTGACAATACCCCACAAAGGATACACAGTCCAGCAAAAAAATGTTGTCCTAGCTCAGGGTGTTTTACAGAAATCACAGTGTCTGCAGATTTGAACAATGGAAATCTCTCATGGCTGTTTCTAGTGAAAAATGTCTCTGTTAAAGCAGCGTTCTTCTCCAAGAGAGGTTTCAGGTAGTCTGAGTCAAAGCACACGGGGAAGAAAAGAATAGGGATATGCCCTTCTAAAAGTTGGTCTGTTTGGTGACGGACTCTTAAATCAGCACCCTGGAGAGTGATCTTCACCTCCTGAAATATGTCCTGGAGAATATCAGCAATGTATAACACTTCAGTGGTTTCATAAAATGTGTATCATTAAAAGTACAAAGCTTATACCGGTTCTTTTCTTCCGCTGTTAGAAAGATGCGTGTCAGAATACACAAATGCAGACTTTCATTTTGCAAAAATTCACAATATTGTCTCTTTTCCTGGTTACACAGAAGGAAATTTCCAGTTGAAAATCTTTGATATTTTCCTGTAGCATCTCTCTGGTCTATAGGGTTTTTAACTTCTAAGACGTATCAGAAGGAAGTCTGGAGGCAGCACAGAGGGAAAGACAATAATTGTTTTGAATATTTTTAAGCAAGATACATTACACCACATCACCTTTTTCTTCTTCTCATTGCATACAAGAACACTGGTGAAGATAGGCAATGAAGGGAATCAAGGGATAATCTCTATCAGTGGCATCCCTGATTATTTAGTTCACACAGATGATGGAGGAAATTATATAAAAATTTATAAAAATACACAGATCTAAGCATCTGATATCTCACTGACTTTTATTAAGAAAGGGATAACCTGCTGGCAGAAGATGATGGCCTCAAACAACTTTGTTTCTTGTGAACTTGAAAGCAAGCTTTATATAGGGGGATGTTAAGTGAAAATAATTCTGAGGCAACAAAGCTGCTGCCTGATGAACTTGTACTGACAGAGGGGTGCAAGGTTGATTTTGTAGAACATCATCTAAAACTGAGCAAGGAATAGTAACATCAGAGAAGATTTCAGGGTGAGCTTGAGCAGCTGAGCAAGACTCAGCTGCAGAGTGCTAGGAAGTCTCATTATTACTGATAATATCTGGAGAGGGCAAAGAGGAAAACTCTGGAAGAGTCAAGCTCAGCAGAAGGCTGCTTCTGTTACATGAGGATAGATCTCCAGAAGCTGAATTTTAACTTTTGCTTTTGCTTGAGAGGATATAAGATAGCTGCAGCTGTAAGGCTTTGCAGGCATGTAAACCTCTCCAAGAGGCTATGAACCACAGCAACATGAATTGTGAAATGAAAGGTGATCTTTTTGGTGTTAGAAGATTGAAGAAATGACTGTGGGTATTCAACATCAAAGCTCATATAAGCAGACAAGAGGAAAGGAAAAGGTGCTGCAGAAAAGCAAACTGGAACAATTAGATTCTGGAAAGAATTTACATAGACAAATGACACAGAACACAAATAACAGCATTATTGACAATGTTCCATAAGTAACAATAAACACTCCTGCAGCAAAGATGATGTGCACATCTTACTTTTGTATCCTGATAAAATCATACTAAATCAGATATTGAGTAAAGTCCCTTTGAATACACTACAGTGAGAATTTGAACCTATGCTTTTAAATCTTCTTTTGTATTTTGGGAGTGAGAACTTTCAAATATGCATCCAGTTTGCCTTAGTGTAGTACACAATGAATATAAACTCTCAAAATCCTCCTTGTAGACAAAAATGAACAGCTAGATTTGCAATATGTATTCAAAGATGGAATGCATCCTTAAGTGATAGACCATAACAAATAGTTAAAAATCTAAGTCTTGCTTAAGACTTATTTGAAACATGCAGCTTAGGGGTTTTTTTTTTGCTGAACAACCACCTATAGGTGAAGTTCACCCTAATACATATTCTGGGGCATAATTTCTTTGATCTTCCCCATGTTTTCATGTAAACCTTCCCCTACTCTTTTTCTTAGAAAATTATCCTGCATTAAAGTACCAATCGGGATGGCTTTGGAGCACCATTCAGATCAGGGCATAATATTCGTCACTACATCAAAGTGCTGGCATCTCAATGGCCTGACAGCACAATGAATCACCACCCCTTTTTTAGGACTACAAAGTTTTCATCTTTCAATTTTAAAGCATCCTGACTTTCCATTATAAAAAGGTAGAATACAATCCCAAATATATTATTAGAGAAAGAAGGACAAAGCACCTTCTTTTAATTAACTTAATTTAGGCAAGAGAGATGCATTTTTATGTAGTCTCTCAAGTAGAAAAAATGACACAATCAGATATTCCAATATACTAGTAGCAGAAAACTTACCTTGTTAGGAATTAAAAATTTGATATGAATTTAAGGAGTAATACCTATTCAAGGATCAGGACTAACTAAAAATAAAGGCCTTTGAGGGGAGAAAAATGAAGAAAAGAATAGCCAAAGCAGAAAATACTTACTCTTAGTGGTATAAGAAAAACTTAATTAGTGAAGAACACTAGGAATTTCAGAAATATACAGTAAAAGGAAAGGTCCATAAAATACCTTTTAAGCCTGCTTAATCATTGGAGTAGCTGTTCTTATTTCTTCTTCAACAAGACTTTTTACGTGTGAAAGACAAGAAAGGTCTTATGCAATTTTTAGCATCAGACCCTTCCTAAAATTCAGGATTTGGCATTCTGAACAGGATGAGAGATATGCCTTCTAAAATTTTCTACATGCCAAATTTCACATCAGAGCCATGTAGAAATATCATGAATGATGCAAATTCACTTGTGATACCCTAGTCATTTTTGCTTCTCTGGAAGATAAATATGTCTTGGGATAAAGAGTAGCACTGTGAAAACCAGACTAAGAATAAATATGCCATTCAGATTCTTTTTTTGTTAAGTGGATTTTCCAAGTCAATCTTTAATACCTTTCCTTGCATCTAGGAAAGCAATTATAACCAGAGAAAGGACACATCTCTGACTTCTGGGTATAAGTCTACATAAACCATTTATGTGAAGTATAGTTGAATTGTATGGGAGACATCACAGTAAGGTTTGATTTACAACTACAAACTATCAGTAACATTGACAAGAATATTCTTTGCATTTCCTATTTGATAGTGCTGTATTCTCAAATTCACACTTGTTGCTAGAACTATGTCACAGAAACATCTATTTTTTTGTGAATTCTTTGTATTTCCAGTGAGAACAGGGGTTAACCTTCTTTATTTTTAAAGAGTTCATTATAAATGTTAATTTTTAATTAATTAGCTGCTTAAAAAAATAAATTCTAGTGCTAGCATTGAGCTTACCACTGAATAGCAAGTCATTTAATGAAGAAAAATAAAAATAGTGAGATGTAGAAATCAATGTTTTACTCTCCATTTATCCTTAACATACAGGATCTCAGGAAAAATATGAATTAAATAAATAGCTTTCCACACTTTTCTATGAAATTGAAAATGGTGGTAGAGATATTTCTATCTCTATTATGAATAAAAAGATTTAGACAAACTTTAATTTTAAAAAAGCCTTGCTTTGTATGTAATGAATGCACATGTAGAAAATTAAGAAGAACCTGTGTGGCAAGAAAAGGGTTTTTAAAAGAATAGTGATGCATGGATACAGAAGCACACTCTATCCAGACCCAGTTCTTCACCAATAGTTCTGCATTTAGTTAGAGTCTGTCACTCTCAAGGTTCAGACTTGCTGAAATGGAGCAGTAGAACATCTTAGGTATGGTGAACCTCCATATGCTCTAATTTGTTCTTAAGAAGACAAGAAAGGTATAGTTCTACCTCATGTATACTGATAAAAACAACTTGAAAACTGCTACATTCACAGTACACTACAGGCACTTCAAGAATGCTCTCAGCATTAAGTTATTGATGCTTCCAGTTCAGAAAAAAAACAAACTTCAGCCTTTATATAAAGCATGTTGTATCAGTGAAGAACTAAGCCTGAAATTTTCTGTTAAAGTGCATCATCCTTCCTAAAAGCAAGAGTATAAAAAGGTCCATACTTTTAAAGGAAATTTCAAAGCAAGGCTTTTGCTAGAAGCATGACAGTAAGTTAAAAAAAGAGCAAAAAAAAGAGAGTAAAATTCATTGTCTTGCTTCATATGCAGCTATGAATGACTCAGACCGAAGTATCTGGAGTACAATGCCATTTCAGCAGTGCTAAATTCAGATTTCATTTAGGCATATGTCAATTATTATATTGTATTTAAAAAAATTCCACCATTTGTATTAGATCTGAGTGTGGAAGTAGTCTAATATTAATTTATTTGCAGTTATTGTGGCTACAAATTTCCGTACTTTTCACTGACACCACAGAAATTCACTGGTTTATACAAAGTAGTTAAACTTGACATTAACTGTTGTAAGGGGAATGTTTGGATTTTCTCTTCCTTTTAATTTTTTACCTACACCTTTTAAAAACTGCTTAACAGTACAGCACTGACTATACATTTCATAAGATGTTTTTTCTATTCCTAGCTCTGTTTAGAGCTAGACAATTCTTTCCTATTTTTGTTGTGTGGTCCTATCAGGGTGGTAATATGGACTACAACTGTTTTGCCTATCCTGACTCCCTGAAAACTGTATAAATGCCATCAAAAATCAACACAAAACTACTACAGCCCCCCAGACATGCAAAACCTTAGAAACCCTACCAGAGAAAAATTATTTCAGCCACAATGAGTCAGACTAAGGGGAAGTATGATGATATCTTACTGAACTCAAGCACTTCTTTGAAGTCTAAATTTACCTGGAAATTCCATTTTCTATTTGCACCACTCATTATTTCTTAGGAAAATGCCTCAGGTTTGAAATACTATTTTCCTCCAGTTTTCCTTTCTTTTTATTTTTTTTGATCTAAAAAAACTTCTATGCATTTGCTTTCAACTGGAATTTTTGACACTTGGAACTATGAGCCTAGTTCTCTTACATAGGATAAAATCATTCACTGTCAAACATTCACTTGAAAACATTATTTCTTATAATTCATATGAAGTACGTATTTTTAAAGACAAGATAATTTGCATAATAACTAAAAAATATTTTGTCACAACCAACTATGATATTATTGTATAGAGTACTCCACTGGACAGTTTGGTTTAGCTGTCCTACCTCTGCCTGTACACTAGCAAACCACGGGAAACTAAAAAAGTCCGTGATTTCTTAGTAACAACTGAAAAGGTCAGTATATTTTCCACATTGTTCTTATACTAAATCTAAAACTCAGCAGCTTCTGAGAAAAAAAACCCAACTTCATTGCGGCCAAACATAAACATTACCTATCAACAACTAAAATGATGTATTTTCTCAATGTTATTATTGCACTAAATTGAAAGTGCAGCAACTACTGGAAAGAAAATTACTTCTATCCCAGCCAAAATCAGAATAGTAGCAGAAACATAACAACAAAACTGTTGGATAATCCAGATCAAAGATGGAGAAATACTAAAAACAGAGGTGAAGGAAGGAGGTTTCTCATTTATGTTGGGTTTTTATCTGCTATAAATGACAAAATAATGAGTCTGGTTTGATTTTAAAACAGTAGAGACAAATACATTCCTGAAACAGTAGCTCCAGATACTCCAAGATCTGGTTTCTTCCTTCTGGAGAAAAATCTTTAGTCAAAGAAGTAGTCTGCTAATGCCCTCAGAATCCTGTTCCTCCATGTTTTCCTTCTGGAAAAGGAATACAATTACGTATCCAGTCCCAAACTTCCTCTCTTTCTTTCCCCAGAAAGTGACATATAGGAAGGCTGACATTACAGAGGAGACCCAGACTCTTCCACTTTTCTACATGTTTTTTAGAAGAACAAACATGATCTCCATCTGGTACTGTCAATGTGCTGTCTTCCAAGAAAGAGGGAAATTTCCGTATTCTGCTTTCCAGAATGTTAAGAAACTAGTCAGTCTCAGTAGGCCATGAACGAAGAATTTATTTTCTTTCTCGACTGAAGCCTTATTTCCCCAGCCCATTGAATAACCTAGTTTGTTTGTTCCCAAGAAAGGATCAACCTACTAGATAATCAGTTCAGATCCTGTGACATTAGTGTAAAGAAAAACATTGAGCAATAAAACAGCATTACAAGTCCTACCTACATATTATGTAAACAAACAGGATTTACAAGGCAAATAAATGTTTTCTGGCAAGAGTTGCAGAATTGTTTTAGGATGTCAGGCATGTGATGCGTGAAATCTACAGTCTATGACTTGCTTGAGGAACACTTTTCTTCAAAATAAATGCTGCCACTGGATTTATAGCCAAACAAGCCAACAAATTATTATAGGCTCTTCCACACCATTAATACTAACTTCTGCAGTACATAGAGTAAATGCATTATGCTATGCCAGACTCTGTGTGGGCAGTGCTATATTTGTATTTCAGTTACAACTGTAAATAAAAAGCAGTCAAACCTTATTTTTGCTATAAATTATGTATTTTCAATACATAATAACACTTCCTTAGTGAATGTTGTATCTGAATTTTCAGTATCTATTATGACCTAACCAAAATGTATGTCTGTGCGGTTTATATATTTTATCTTGTCATTCATCTGTCCAGTTGTATAATTTGAGTCATTGCTTATTCCAAACCATATATTGGCCTGATTTATAGTTCTGATGGAAGGCATAATACTGACCCTTACCATATTTAAGTTGATGTTAGTGGATTTCTTGACATCTGTTTCATTTGTGGTTTTTTTCCTGAATATTAGTTGCTGCAGTACTTTTGATATTTCTGTGGGTTTTAACAGACCAACTGTGTTGATGGCACTGTAAAAATAAAAAACAAATCAATCCACAGAAGTGTTGCTAGTGGCATTTCAATATCCAAATGAATCAATGGCAGAAGGTGCTCTCTTTCTTCAAAGAGCTTTGCAAGAAACAACCACTGAAGAAATAACCACTGAAGAAATCCTCAGAGAAATGAAGGTATAGACATTAAATTGTCTCTTGAGCTATGGAATAATAGAATCAAGAAAAGGGAAAGATCATCGGTTTCAACAAGGCCAAAAGTGATCTCAGTGCATGGCACAAAGAACAAAATTGGCTTCTTCCATGGATTTTTGCACATAAGTGAGTTGAGTTCCCACTGGAAGTCTGGGCAATCTAAAATTCAAATGACTGTATGACATTAGGACTGCCACTAACCCTCTGAATATATCTGAAGACAGAGTTTACACATAGCATTCTTGCTGTGTCATTAAGTAATCCTGGAGAAAATGCATTTGGATTTAATAAAACTAATGGTCCAAAACAGAATCCTTTCTTAAGGAGAGCTTTTGTGATAAGCAACAGTCAGATAAAATATCAAGTAACTGCTCACAATCTCTTCATCTGTCCTGCTGCCATGCCATGACTGTTCTACCCTTTCATGCCTAGTTCCAACAAAGGAAAGAGGACTTATAAAAGTTGTAAGTAAATATTTAACAATAACCATGCCTTTGAAGGCACTCATATCCAGATGCTGTCAACAGCCAGGCTTCCCCAAGTCTTCAACTTCCCTGTGCTCCCAGGCTTTAGCACAAGATCCCATTTTTTACTCATTGCCTTCCTGTGCAGGCCAGTCCTCCAGCGACAGCATTAACAATGAGGCAAGACCACTCATTTTATTAGTTATATAGCTCCCACAATGACTGTTGATGTNTCTTGTAGAAATATATTTATTAAGGAGTTCTTTATCTGCTCTGCTGGTCATTTTACGCACCTGTGAAGGTTCTACTATTTAAAATAAATTTATCCTAAAATTTGATAGCAAAAAGGGTTTTCTTTTAATCTCCTCTCTATTAATGGATTTCTTTTGGAACTATTTACACATACAGCAGCATCATTGTACCAGCCACTTCCTTTCCTTGTCTTTGTAAGAGGACATCCTATATCATATTTACAAAACCACTTCTAAGCATGGTAAAGAAATAAGCGTATAAAGATTTTGTATAAAATGAAAATGTAAACTTGTTTTGTCCATGCATTGTGGCTTTACTTTCATCCACTGACATACTTTTTATCAAAACCACATAACATTAACTGGCTACCTTTTTGTTTATTCAGTTAATTTTTATTCACATCCATTCAGCTGCTCTTCTGGTGGTGGCTTTTAAATCTTAGTTTTTGCTTGCCTTGTCCACAATCTGTCGATTCCTTGGCCTTCCTTGCCCTGTTTTTTTCTTCTCCCTCTAGCTCCACCTGCTTTACCTCTAGCAATCAATGTTTCAAGTGCACAGATATCAGGTATCATTCCTTCTTCACATCAAATGAGAATGATAGAATAGACGGACAACTGTAAGAAGTATAACACTTGGCTTGGGTTTTTTTTAATTTTGTGTTTAGAATAAATGCATATTTTAATATTACTTCCAGTCCTTTAATTAACTTTCTGAAATGTACCATGGCAAAGAGAAAACACTCAAATGGAAACAAGAATTTGAGCTCACCATCAGTGTATAAGAATAGAGTTGACCAGAGGCACCTCTGGCTCTAGGGAGTTCACATCCAGATGAATTGCATTATAATAAAGTAGGTCTAGCTTTATTATTTGTCCTTATGACACACACAGAGTTATTAAAATGATTCTAATCAAAATTACTGGGAGAGCATCAAATATACTTCCAAAATACTGCCTCTTGACACAGTGATACTAGCCATTACGGTTCTTGATCCAAATGATAAGCCTTCAAGCTGTAGTAACTGTTGCTTATTTTCTTAATAACTTAGCTTGCCAGTTGTTTTCTTGTTTTATTTTCTCCTTTCTGCACTTATTATAAGCTCATCTTGAACTTTTATCCTCTCAGTTATCTTCTCAGTTCCAAAGTTAATGCGCCTCTTAGCTCTTGAGTGTCCAGCATTAATAATGAATAACACACCTATTCAGATGTGATGATTCATATATAATTCAGAGAAAGCCTGAAGTCCAAAACATACCTCTTCTTATGTTAGTGTAAATTCTGAAAAGAGAAATGCAGTCAGTAAGAATCCCAAAGTGATTTCCAGTGGGAAAAGAAAGAAGTCAGCAAGTGTGGGTAGGCATTCATTCACCAGACTTTCTGTCTTACTATCCCAGACTTCTGTCATAAACTTGTGGCTAATTGTTCAAACCTCTTTAATGGAGATTGGAGTTTTATACCTTATTTTCTTTCCTTTTTCTTTTTTAGCTAATCTCTTCCTTATTAACTCTTAACTCCAAACATGTAATTATGTTAATTCTATGAGTTCATCTTTGTTGTATTATCCATGCCTTATTTATTTTGAGGTGAACTTCTTTGGGCCATAATTTAAATCTTCCATTTGTTTTTATGCCTAGCAGAATGGGACCTCATTTTTTATTAGCTGTTATTATAACGGAAAGCTATTACTTCTTATGATACCATGAAGTCACTTTTTTCTTTTATTACCTGTCTAGGAGACCTTTAAATGAAAATGAAAATCATAGACCAACAAATTTACAGGCCAATATGTTACATATAAGATATTTTCTTTAAAAAGGCTTCTAGGGAAAAATTAGACACTTATTTCATTCTACTGGTCTGTCATCATTTTAGATATTTGTTCTTACTGTTTTTTTGCTTGAAGGCCTTTTGAAAGAATGGACTGTAACTACAAAATTGACTATATTGTGGAAAATTTAAGTAATAGTTCAGTGATCTTATAAAATATAGTTAAGCAAGACATACTTGTCACTCAATTTCTTCCAGATTTTTCTATATTAATTTGCTAGTAGCTGTTTAAAACTGGTATTGTAATGAAAGCCATACTTAAATAATGCTCTGTTTCTTGCATTATGAACAAACCTTACATATATGATTTTTCTACTTCTTGGGTGCTTTTGGTTTTTTTTCAAATAGTAGGTTTATAATATCAAGAAAGCAAATAATATCCATTTCCATTGTGCCTCCCTTCTTCTTGTTCGTACTAACAGAACTTAAATGTAGTGGACAACATTTAAAATAGCACTTATCAGCACCACACAACCAAATCCTCACAAAGACTGAAATAAAAAAATATCATTGATTTGGAAAGTGTTCAAAACCAGGTGTTTGGTAATATGTTAATTACTTCTCTTAGCCCCATACTTATCCTCTTGATACTATAGAAACCAATCACATCATTTTACAGACTGCATTTTGTAAATTAAGCCAAGACACTTTTTTTGTAAGCTAGTCTGTACAAATTTTAGTATCCTAATAGTCCTTGTATATCCCAACTAATTTTTGTATTAATTTTCCTTGAACACTCGTAATCAGAGCTACGCCAAAGATTAGGTAGCAAACATTAAATTATGTATAATTGTCTGCATGTTTATGGATAAGACTGCTTACAGATGAAAGTTTTGGAAATTTTGATCTTGCATTATGGGCAATTAGAATGAACAATCTGACTGGGTTGACTCCATTCTGCAGCATAGAAGCATGAAAACATCCAATGTACCTTCCTGAGGGACATAGATACATTTAGCCAAAACGCTCCCATCTAAAGCATGGAAGATGTAAGTGAATAATAATTTTAAAATAAGTAAGGTATGTAGAATGGCAGTACATGTTTCAAATATGACTGAGGTATATAAAAGACATACTTCAAAATTCATATTTGTTATAGATAATTACAGAGACAAAGAAGATTCAAGTTTTTAGTCATCAATATGAAGGAAAATGGAATCCTTATTCCCAAAGGCATCTCATCTAATACCAAAGCCTGTAGATTGCCTCCTTTACTTCTGATTCATTGTGCTCATGTATGAATGCACTCAGTTTACCCTGAAATATCAGAGTACTCCTTCTGCCTAAGATGAATTTTCTTGGGACTTAATAAATATTAAATGCATTAAAGTTTTGCTCATGATCAAGCTTTCAATGAAAAAAAAAAGATGTTTCAATCATCGGAGTTCGAATAAATATTTTATCAGGCTTCTAGATTCCAAGACTATGTCTAAAATGACATTACTCTTCCACAACTGAAACAAATGACATTTAAGATCCATCAGCTTTATGGAATAGGGAAAATAGAAAAAACTATCACTGGATTAAGCAAGTTAATTCTCTTTTTCAAATTGTCAGCTCAGCTACCTTTGTCTTTATTCAAACTGTTATGTAGCATAAAATACACCTTTTCATTCAGTAAGTTTATCTTTTCTATTAATACATCACAAGAGTGTCAGACAGAATTTATTGCATTCCCACAATCTACATAATACTTCCTCAAAATGAAGGGTAATAAAGAAGACCCTTACAATAATTAATGGTATGCAATATCTATATGATTTTTTCCCATTTTTTTCATGACCTGTGTTACACAATCACTTTCTAAAGCAGCCAATGTATGGTTGGAGACAAGGCTTTGTTTCACGGTCACTGATCTGACTTTTGACTTCTCACTTAGATGAACACTTTTCCTGAACTATGGCTATTAAGTAAATTGAAACTTACCTAAGAGAGGCAAAATTCAGTTCTGGTAAGTCTTTTCTTTACAAATACAGTCTTGCTTCTGAAGGGCTCTTAATCCCTTCTATCATGAGCATTTACCTAATTGCCCTTAGATTATTTATAAAAGGTAAAGGTAGCACAAAACCAGCAATGTGAGTGAATGTCCCTCTATGAGAAAGGCTATCATTCAAGTTTTTCCTCCATGCTTGCTCTCAAAGAGGTATCTATAACTCTAATTAGGTCCTTCTAGTGTTTATTCTTAATCTAGGCTACAAACACGTACAGCATGACTATGGCAGAATGTATTTCCCTGACAAGTTCTTCCACTAGGATCACTGAGTAATTGATGGTGACAATCTGGAGATTACAGATTACAGTTAATAAATCTGATTTATTGACTAGATATTGAATACAAGCACAGTTTATTAAAGAAAGGAGAGAATGTTTTTCCTTTTTTCTTTTTTTTTTTTTAAATTTCCTTTGAAAGGGTCTTATCTTCTCTTTGGGAAGAACTGTCCAAGAGACCATTTGACCTTTTTCCAAAACTATTCCAATGTGTCCTCACAGTCCAGAAGGCCAACTGTATCCTAGGCTGCATCAAAAGAAGCTTGGTCAGCAGGTCAAGGGAGGTAATTCCCTCCCTCTACTCTGCTCTTGTGAGACCTCGCCTGGAGTACCGTGTCCAGTTCTGGAATCCTCAACATAAGAAGGATGTGGAACTCCTGGAATGGGTCCAGAGGAAGGCCACAAAGATGCTCAGAAGGCTGAAGATTCTCTACTATGAGGACAGGCTCTGAGAGTTGGCGTTGCTTAGCTTGGAGAAGAGAAGGCTCTGGGAAGACTTTATAGCAGCCTTCCAGTACCTGAAGGGGGCCTATTTGTAAGCTATGCAGAGACTTTTTACAGGGACATGTGGTGATAGGATGAGGGGCGATGGCTTTAAATTGAAAGGGGGAAGATTTAGACGAGACATTAGGAAGAAACTCTTCACAATGAGGCACTGGAACAGGTTGTCCAGAGAAATTGTGGATGCACCCTCCCTAGAAGTGTACAAGACCAGACTGAATGGGAACCTTGAGCAGCCTGATCTAGTGGAAGGTGTCCCTGTCCATGGAAGGGAGGTTGGAACTGGATGATCTTTCAACCTTCCAACCCAAACCATCCTATGATTTTATGATCTTGATCCCACTTCACCCCACAAGTGGAAAGGGGATGTGGTACTTTAAAATGGAGTTCAGGGAAAAGAATTAAAATTATAATGACACTATAGGCCTAATTTGAACTAATTTATTAATTCCCAGGCACTTTGCAAGTTTTCTATTAGAGTAAAATACCTATGGATTTGTGGTGAAGATAAAGATATATACATATATAAACCACATAAAGCAATAATGTGATTTTCTGGAAATACAGCTAAGCTTTAGAACATGATGTAAGGAAAATATATTCAGAAATAAGGATCTTTGAGATAAATAAACAAAACCAAACATTGTTTTTCCTCATAAATGGAGATTACAAGCAGAATAACATATTATTGATTGGCCAAAATCTGTTTATGACACAAGTACTTGCAGTTTTCAATGAGAAACTTGTCATGTTTTGGTTACTTATGTGTAGTAATAAAATCAACTATCTTCCTTTTGGTGAAGATAAAATGGATATAGATACAGCAGCTTGTTCAAATAATAATACATTAGATAGCTTATTTGTGTCATCTTTCACCACTGTTATTCAATTACTATAATAACATAGCTAGCACCTAAGTAATTAAAGCATGAAAAAAAGAATTGGTGTTTTCTTTAACTCCCATTTCTGATGAACAGCTTATATAAACTAACAAATTACATTTAATGGTTTGTTTTAAAGATTTTGCTTCCCTGTCCCCCAGAGTACAATCAGAACACCTGACATGCATTAGAAAACATAGCTGCAAAACTATATTCTTTTAAGGAGGGCAACAATGGACTAATTAAGAAAAATGCCTTCATTTATACAAACTTTTATGAAGAGTTCACAGCAAAACTTAGGCCTCTTGAAATGCAGTTCAAACACAGAGCATTAGACATCTTGCCATAACCATATGCGTTTTAATCCAAAGATCAACAGCGTTTGCTCTTGCTATAAGCTTTTTTTTTCACTAAACAAAATATCTATCCATTTTTATTAGCATAGCCCATGATAACATTTGGCTTTGAAAATTTGGCCATTTTGTGGAAGGTTTTTATGCCACAAAAGTTTATCTAAGAAAATGATTTTACATTTTGTCTGATTCATCATAAATGAGCACAAGTACATAGTAAATGCTATAATAAGCTATGAACGCAGGGTAAACATTCTACAAAATGAACCAAGTAGAGCAGAATTATATTTCTTCCCACCCCCTTCCACTATTGCCTACTAGGAGGCAGAATTACTTTCTTACATTTAAGGAAAAGCTAAGGACTAATGGTCCAAAAGAGATATGTTTGCTGTATTTTTTCCCAGTGACCCTTTCTGTGATTTTTTTTTCCTGATATCCAGTCTGAACCTCCCCTGGCAGAGCTTGAGACCATACCCCCTTGTTCTGTCCCCTGTCACCTGGAAGAAGAGGTCAGCATCCTCCTCTCTACAAACATCATTTCAGGTAGTTGTAGAGAGCAATAAGGTCTCTCATCAACCTCCTCTTCTCCAGCCTAAACACCAGTTCTCTCAGCTGCTCCTTGTAAGACATGTTCTCCAGCTCCCTCACAAACTTCATCACTCTTCTCTGGATGCACTCCAGAGCCTCAACATCCTTCTTGTGGTGAGGGGCCCAGAACTAAACACAGGATTCAAGGAGCGGTCTCACCAGTGCCGAGTACAGAGGGAGAATAACCTCCCTGGACCTGCTGGTCACACCGTTTCTGATACAGGCCAAGATGCCATTGGCCTTCTTGGCCACCTGAGCACACGGCTGGCTCATGTTCAGTCAGCTGTCAACCAATGCCCCCAGGTCCCTCTCCTCCTGGCAGCTTTCTAGACAGACTTCTCCTAGTCTGTAGCTCCGCATAGGGTTGTTGTGCCCCAAGTGCAGGACCTGGCATTTGGCCTTGTTAAACCTCAT